>CM029532.1:15911036-16312968 GCA_017141395.1 Laodelphax striatellus | reverse complement strand
TTTATCAAAATATGATGGGTTTGAAAACAGGCATTTTTACATTTGATTCAATGATAACCAAGCTTCAATACCCTAGGTTGTTTCTCATTCTCTGTCCCTCATTTGAACGCTGATTTTTGTGAGTTACTTCTCAATTGAATGGCGCTGAGCTATCTGTCGCTAACACAGAAAAATATCAATTAAATGTTATATGCTGATTTATTAATCAAGCGACTCAGCGCAAGCTCTTCCTCTACTTGTATTTCCATGACTATTATTTCTTACTTAACTTTCAGTAATCAACACAAAATATAAAAAATTTATCATGCTAGTGAAAATAGAAGGAAAATTTTGAATAGAGGGTTGATTGGAAAATTTAAAATTATTAAGAATAATATAAAGTACGTAGTTGAACTGGATTTTTAGTTATTAATTTACAGCATGAACAAATACGAATTCACAAAAATTTAAAATAGGAATTGATTTACTTGAACAGTGTATTATTCAGATTGATAAGATTTATAAAAAATCTAGTACTGTTGTATGTATGATCTTTCATCAGTAATGCAACGCCATTATTTTACTTACTGCGTGGCTTTCTATGATTTCTGTATGAATATTTTTTAATGTACAGTATTATACTTTCAGGGAAAATTTAAAACTGATAGCTTCGAATATAGAGTCCTTAAACTCAAAGCTGAAAAAAAGGCAAAAATGGAAAAAAAGAAAAAGGAAGATCAGGCTGAAGCATCACAAACTAAGTCATAAATCAAACAAATTGGTGTCACTCACTATTCAAGAAATTTTTCAATTTGGTGGAATGTACTTTCTTTTAGCTTGTCTTTTTCAGTCTTTGCTTATTGGGATCCAATACTAAATCCGAAGATTGATTGACCTTCATATCATTTCAGATTATTCAGATTAAAATTTATTATTGGAAATAATACTGTATCACTTTATTGTTTACTCTACTCTGGTGATTATTGCTAGGAATTCAGAACCACAATGATATTACAAATTTCTAGTTGGTTGATAGTAGATTTTAATATTATTAGGTTATTGATAGCAATAATTGAAATTATTGCCAAGTTATCATTACAGTATTATAATTATCGTATAATTTTCATTAGTATAATATTATCATAGTGATTTTGAAGCTATAGGTTATTTTAATTTTTATCTTGAATTTTTATTTTAATTTTGAAAGTAGTTTTCATTTTTAATTTTGTTTTGATTTTGCTCGGCATATTGAACTCTGTAATTAATTTGTGCCGTATGTTACATAATTGAATTTGGAATGGAACCCTTGAATTTTAAATTGATTATTTGAAATTATTTGAATTCGATTGATCGATTTCTCGGGCTGAATTAACACAGAATATTTTTTATCTTAGTTTCTTAATTACTTACCACTGCTATAGATTTTTCAAATTTAATTTCAAGTTTTTTTTTCTCTTTTGTTAACAACAGTAGTTTTTTCTAGTTTAAGACCAGTAAATGATAATCACATAAAGAGGTATCGTTCGGCTGAAACCAGAATATTTCATTCAATATCATAACGGTACCAAGCCTGTATCAGTTTGTGTGACAGATAAACCCATTTTATCGGTATCTTATCGTTAGGTATCCGTCTACCTGAAATACTTTTAATCCATTTTTGTGCGGCTGAAGGTGACGCTAATATTATTTTTTTCTTATCTCTTCACTTATTCATTCACTTTTTCTTTTATCATAATAATATTATATATATATACATATATTATATGTCTTTCAATCACTTTTGTCTGTGTACTACCAAAATGTTCGGGACTTCGTACAAAGGTCCTTAATTTCTATAATTCACTTTTAAATGCAGATTACGATTTGATAATATTGACTGAGACTTGGCTGCACAGTGGCATAATCAGCAGTGAAGTTTTCGACGATCGCTATGCTGTCTATCGGAGTGATAGGGGCGGGGGTGATGGCTGTCAGAGGGGAGGTGGAGTTCTTATCGCAGCAAGAAGGTCATTGCAATCCGAGCTCTGTATTGAGCTTTGTCAGAATGATAATTTTTGTTTTGATACCGTAGGGATAAGACTAAAATTGAGCTCAACCTATTACCACATAAATGCTGTTTACATTCCACCGTCAACTCCATCGAATATTTTTCTTGGCTACTGTGAATATATTGAATCTTTAAATGGCATGCTCAGTGGGAATTTAATGATGGTTGGAGATTTCAATTTACCTGAAATTAACAATAATACTTATGATCTCTCTTCTGGTTCACCTAAAGCAAAATTTCTTTATCGCTTCATGTCATTCTATGATCTAGTATCATATAATATAGTGCAAAATGAGCTTGGTAGAACTCTGGATTTAGTGTTGAGTAACTTTCCAGTAAAAGTAATGAAGAGCGATGATCCACTTGTTCCTGAAGATGGTTATCACCCTGCGTTATGTGTGGATGCCTCATACTCAGTGACGACGTCAGGGCTAAATTCAAGCCACCCACCTGAATTTCATTATGAATATCATAAAGGAGATTTTCTCGGTCTCTATTTTAGTCTCCGTGATTGCAGTTGGGATTCCGTTTTTTGTAGTGGTGACGTTGACTCGGCAGTAGATGAGTTTTATAAAATACTTTACCATCATTTCAATGAGTTCATTCCTAAGAGGAGGGTGATTTTTTCAAATAATAAGTATCCTCCCTGGTTCACACATGATATCATATCTGATTTGAAATTGAAGAATAAGTGTTCAAGAAAGAGAAGAAATTCACCCTATCATGATAATATATTTAAAACATTACGAGCATCTCTTAAAACTAGAATTTCAGCAGCCTATGAGGCTTATTTAAGTAAAATTCAAAATAGTTTGCGAAATAATGTTAAAATTTCTGGAAGTATGTGAATTCGAAAAGAAAACTTCTTTTGTGGAGTCGACCATCACACTTGACGGAGAGTCCTACTGTGGGGCAAATATCGTCGATGGGTTTTCTAAATATTTTAAATCTGTTTATGAGGCTGATACACCTGATGCACAAGAGGGGTTCCTGAGATGTCTGAGTGCTGCTCATTGTTGAATGGGGGTGTTGGGTCAGTCTCTTTTGATGACATCCTGTCTGCGATTAATGAGCTTAAGTCTGGCTGCTCTGAGGGTCCTGAAGCGATTCCAACTTTTATTGTTAAAGGCTGTGCCGCAGTCTTGATAAAGCCGTTGAAATTTATTTTAATTTATCTTTGAGGACGGTAATTTCCTTCAAAATGGAAGGTGGCAAGGGTTACTCCAGTTTTCAAATCTGGAAATAGAAGTGATATAAAAAATTATAGGCCAATTTCTATTTTAAATTGTTTTTCTAAAGTTTTTGAAAAAGTTATTTATTCCATAATTTATGATCAGGGTCAGATAATTATTTCACCCCAGCAGCATGGATTTTTACCTCGTCGCTCCACTGTTTCCAATCTTATGGTTTTTAGTAATGAAGTGTCACATGTTCTAGATAATGGAGGGCGTACTGATGTTATCTACACAGATTTATCAAAAGCTTTTGACACTATCAACCATAGACTTCTGATAAGAAAACTTAAAGTGTTGGGATTCTGTGATACTCTGGTTCATCTTGCTCAGAGCTACCTTCAAGCAAGAAAACAATATGTAAAAATTCAACAATATAAATCAGAATTCTTTGAGTGCACATCGGGGGTACCTCAGGGCTCTAACCTTGGGCCACTCCTTTTTATTTTATTCATCAATGATCTCTCATCTGTTATCAATAAATCAAAATGTCTTTTGTATGCAGATGATGTCAAGTTGTTCAAAGAAGTCAATGATCAGAGAGATTGTTATGATTTGCAGATTGACGTTGACAATTTGTCCAAGTGGTGTGTTACAAATGAACTAAAAATAAATGTAGGAAAATGTAAATTTATGAGTTTTACTCGACAGTCTTCTCCTTTCATACATGTTTACCATATAAATAGTATACCTTTGGAAAAAGTGGAATCGTTCAAGGACCTTGGAGTGGTTTTCAGTTCTGATTTTTCTTTCAATGCACATGTAGATTACATATCTAACAGAGCTAATCAGCAGATGGGATTCATCTTGAGGACATGCTCACCCTTTGGAGACATAGTGCTCTGGTACTGTTATACAAATCAATTGTAAGAAGCCTGATGGAATATGCTAGCGAAATTTGGAATCCATATTATAATGAACAGATTCAAATACTAGAACGAATGCAGAATAAATTCTTGAGATGTATTTATTATAAAAAGCACAATGTTTTCTGCCCGTTTGATTACCCTACCAACTCTTTAAGAAATATGTTCGAAATTAAATCACTGAAAGTCAGTCGTGACGTCAAATCTCTTCTTCTCCTTTATAATCTTTTACACAACAAAATTGATTCTCCGTACCTGCTTTCCAAAATTAATATTTATATAAATACCATTGCTCGCCGTTCGACCTTTTCATATCTCACGCTCCAGAACGGTGAGTCATTATAACTCTCCTCTGAATAGAGCACAGAGAATTTTCAATAGTTGTTCTCAGCACTTGGATATCTTTTGGTTCTCCTGTACAAATTCCGTAGGATGGCGTGCGATCTAGTCGATAATATTATGTGATTTGTCATTTTGTGATCTTCATTTCTTTCTTTCATCAATTTTATGTGGTAGTGATTCACAGACATTTTATTTTTATTTTCATTGTAAGCTAAACTTGAATCAACAGACTTTTATTAAGTTTCAAAGTTCAGGGTTTAATTAATTTCCTTTGCAGTTTTCTCATTATAAATATTGATTATTGATTAATTTGTTGTGATTTATTGATGGTTGATGTTGAATAGTTATTGTTCAGGTCTATTGATTAATTTATTGTAGTTTATTGATAATTATAAATATTGATTATTGATTAATTTGTTGTGATTTATTGATGATTGATATTGGATGATTATTGTTCAGGTCTATTGATTAATTTATTGTAGTTTATTGATAATATATTATTCGATGATATACTGATTGAATAATTATTGATTTCAAGTTTTCTAAAATTGTTAAAATCTTATATTTAATTTCATTCTCATTCATTTGACATACTTTTGTTAGTATTTTTGATTCATTTGATTTTTATTTCTCATTATTTCACTTACATTACATTTCTTGTTCTTTACATTTCTTCATACTTTATTCTTAAAATACATTTTTTGATTGTATAGTGTATGATTGTAATGTGTGAAGGAGGCAAAATGGGTTTTTACCTGTTGCCTCCATGAATAAAATTATTTATTTATAAAATTATTTATTATTGGTAGCGGTCATTTCTCATATACATGTATAACCCCATTTCTATTATCATCATTTCTGGTATTTTGGCTGTGCTTGGTCATCTGGAGGCAGAAAATACTAGAAGCATTGTATTATAATAGAACTTATTATTGTATTAGAATATACTGTGCAAAACAATGCAGGTAAAGTGGTACATTTTATAAATGAAAGGTACCATAGATTATACTAATAAATTTTATAAAAGCTCAAGAATCATACCTTACAATGAACAAGAGATGTCCCACATTGATCAAATAGGAGAATACAAGTTAGAAAAAATGTGAAGAATAAGAATAACGATTAAATGTGTTCAGATTCTCAATTATTGAGCTTCTTACCAGAAAAAAGAGAGAAGCATGATCGAGTCATCTTTGCTACATGCTATTCGAGAATGGAATCTGAAACAGACAAAATTCAATATTATGAGCGAAGCTTCTTCTTTGTCTCTCCCCAGTGTGCCATTACAGCGTTGAAGCCTCAGACTATACTTTTGTTTCAATCTCTTATTTCGCTCTATCTCTATAAATGAGTGAACCTTATTTATTATAAATACCTGTTATTTTATTTATTAATTCTAAAATAATTTATTGAAAGGATAATGATTATTCTACAAATTGATGAATACAAGAGCGAAATCTTGTATTTGAACATTTTTCTACACTAAAATAACAGTTACCTACCGTAATTACACAAAAGCTGGTATTTTCTTCTTAGATAATCATAACTAATTATTCAATAAGTTTATAAAATTTTCATCATAAGATTATTTGATTATTATCAACTGAAAAATCTTGATTAGATGATCAAAAGATGATATATATATATTAATTGATATCCCAGTCATCAAAAGTAGGGTCCATCTTGCATGAAATGGGATAGTCTGTTTCTTCTTTCAATGATGCATGTGATAGCCTGGGATCCAAGTTTTCGACTTCGGCAAACTTCCGGCCCATCTCCAAAAACCGTAAAAAAATTGCGAAATTTTGTACTGTACTTTTTTCATGCTTGGCCAGTTTTCACCCTGAAGCATCATCACTCTTTCATATAGGAAACCATGAGTTTAAAAGTAAATTAAATTACCTACAATTTGATACCAAATTCGTTATTGTAGGCCCAACGAGATAAAGTTTACTTCAAGTTCATCAAATTGGCGAAATTTCGCACTGTATTTTACATTTGACCCTGAAGCATAATATTATTTCATATAGGTCACAGGACATATAGGCCTTTGAAAGAAAATTGGATCACCTACAATTTGAGACCAAATTGGCTATTCCGTTATTGTAGACTCAATAGTTTGAGAGACATAATTCTTTAAAAGTTCATAAAAATGTTAGGACTTTATTTCAAGCAATTTTCTCGCCAGGTCTCGCAGGAATCACCTGGAATCACGAGAAGTTATGTGAAATCGCGAGAAACAGCTTGTGAAATGTATTAGCATTGATGGAAAATTTGGAGAGCTATATCTTGTTAACTGTTGGGCCTACAATAACGAATTCGGTCTCAAATTGTGCGTAATTTAGAGGGAACTCGGGGCGGAACGGGATACTTATTGCTTACATTACCATATACACAGTACAGTATAAGGAGTGTTGTAAATATGATACACAGGTGGAAAACAAAACTTTATTTTATGAGGAATATGATGATTATCATCAATGGTGAGGAACAGTATCATTATTGTAGAGCTGAAGTTTTTTTCATATCATTATTTCCTATGTTTACATAATATTTCCCACTCTGCCTCATAGGCGGGGCGGCCGGCGGGCCATTGAAGCCGAATAGGATCTATATAGTAATATAGAGAAAAAGTGAATAGAAACCAACTTTGTCCTTGGGATTTATTATTTTTTGTATCAACGATTCCCTCCAACAAGACTTAGAAACATTGAATTGTCGTGCCGCCTTCAGAAACCCTATTTCACTTGAAATTGCCGTTTTGACTGCTTCATCCCTTTTTTGTCAATTAGTTTTTTCTGGTGTGATTTCTTACTACAGTATAAGAAATACTTTGTCAGACATTTTTGCAACGGAAACATGATGGGAAAAAATGGGATACCATCCCATTCTGTCCCATATCTCGTTCCGCCCCAACAACACATTTTATGTTATGAGCTCATGCCTAATTCAAAAGATGTCTTTTTTCAACTTCAAATACTACTAGGCTAATAAAGCATATTTTAAGAATAGGCTATATGTCAGTAAAAAAGTCATACTTCTTATTACTTCCCTCATATTGAAAACTTCTATAAGTTGTAAGTAATTGAGTAAAAACACCGTTCACAACTTAACAGTTCTCGTGCACAGCAATCTCCAAACAGAACCAAAAGACTACCTAGGACTACCTGGCTACCATTTGAGTTACGCAGTTGGTTTGATTTTCCACTTGTAGGCTACAACACCGAAAAACTTGATGTAAAATAGCTATCCCGTTCTACCCCGGTGTGCCACGACTTCCCCTAATTCAATTTGAAACTTATGTTGGTGTCCTATATGAAAAAGTGATTCTTCAGGGTGAAAATTGGCCTAACATGAAAAACTGCAAAATTTTGCCATTTTTTACGGTTTTTGAAGCTGATCCGGATCAGGTCAAAAATTTGGATTTAACATTTCAGGACTATCACATACATTAGACCTATTAAAAAAAGAAACACTATCCCATTTCATGCTAGGTGAAATCAGAGACAATTGGAATACTTAATAGTTCCTATCGTCTTTGGTGAAATGTACTATTTTACTGGGCTACATTGACGAAATATAAATTATATTATTGTTTAAAGGTGTTTTAAAGGTTTTTGTATTTTAAAAGCTGTGCTGGGCCCCAAGTATTCGCCCAAGGCAAATCTCAAAGTTTTCAAAGTAGTCTATAAAACATAATATTTTTGAGATTGAGATGTCACAGCCAGGTAAGCTATGTAGGTGTTAATGTATTCATGATTATCAAAAAATAGATAATTTTGTTAGATTTTATCATTCATAAACATTATAAAGTAAGATGTTATGTTGATCAATAAATCATACAATTAATAGCTTAATTGGTTTAGAAAATATTGCATACTCATCAACCCAACTTGAAGACCAGCAAGTGCTAGCTTGTACATGGCGGAGCACAGAGGTTTGATTCAAGCTATACATTCCTTGATTTTACTCTGGATACTCCTTGTACGGAAATAAAATGAGTGCGGCGGCAGTAATGCAGAATGATTAGGAAGGAAAAGGGGGTTGTTATCGGTCTGTGGGGAGGAATAGAGGGTGCACGTGCTTGGAAAGAGCCTTTGTCCCAGGTCGCTGGAGGATTAAGTCCCTTCACCATCCAACTATCTTATTATCACATTGATCGTCCTGGAGAGTATCTTTGTTAACATTATCATGAATCTCCAGGTCTCTAAGAAAACAAATAACTAAAATTGGGTATGCTTGATGATAAACGTATAAACAAGTACATAAAGTCATGCTTAATAGAAATTTCACAATAGAAATTTCATAATTATTGGACGAAAGTCCACAATACTATCAATCACACTGACGACTTCCACAACTGTTAATAGGCTATAATATATACAACTACCCTCAGTTGTCTATATATCCGCTGTTCAGCAAGTCTTCAAAATGTTTTTTTAGTACTAGAAAGATTTTCAGTTCAATTGTTAATGGAATCATTACAATTGAACTGTAATGATTCCATTAACAATTAAATAATTGCAATTTCTTAACTCATTACAGTATTTCCTCCATTCAGTAATTTTGATATTCATTTAGAGAATTTTCCAGTCAAAGTCAGATACCAACACTTTCATTAGCTAGTGGTTTTCCGCACAGTCATTTTCACTGCTAAAATCGTTCCAATTCAACCATCGTAATTTTCAGACTGTAGCCTACCTTGTATGATTGATTCATTGCTTGGATTTATTTTTCACAAAGCCTAATTCAATCAAACTCTAACATCTGGTTTATTTCTAGTAGGCATGAATGGTTAAACCTTTAATACATATATACATTTATTATGCATATAAAGTACAATTTTATTCCAATAAACTTCTCCATACTGCAATGTCAAATAATCAACCAATGATTGGATTTGGATGTTGAGACATGGATTATCTCATTTATCCAGAATGGAGATTTGGATAAATGAGATAATTGATAGAATTCTCTAATAGTAATAAGATATGAATAAATACATCATTTATTTAATAATTAGGCCTATATTTCAAAATTCAGCACTCGTTATTAAGATAAGTAGGCCTATATGACATGAGGTACTACAGAATCTGAAAATATCTCCCGCTGTGAGAAATTTGACGTGAGATTCAAGAACCAACCCACAACTTAAATTTGTGAGAACAGAATCAATATTGACAGCTGATGCTATCCCTCGTCATTGCCAATAATGTTTCAATATCTCAAACTGCTCTCTGCTTTGACTCAGATGGTAGACATAGAGCCTAACTGATGGTGAATCCTGTGGGTTTAGAATCTCATCCAATTTTTCATACTCAACTCAAATACAATTATGGTAAGTATTGATGAATGAGGTAGATTATGTATTAACTCCAAAAGGAGAATTATTACCCTATATTACCTAGAAATATTATGAATTTGGATGCAGTTTTTTATGAAAACAATTTCAATTGAAATTGAATCAATAAATAACGATCTTTATTTAATATAAAAAAAGTAATGAACACATAAGATTGTCGGCTGAGTTTCTCTATGGCATAGTGCCGTCTGGAGGAAAATACTAATAGTAACTGTACACGTGGATTTCTGTAAATTGTTTATAAGAACTCCAATTTTCAAGAATAAGAATTGTTGTGCATGTACTGGTATAGCTATACCTTGATTTGCTATAGAATATTTGCAATTTTCCAATATATTATTATTTATTATATTATAATATTATTTCTATTAAATTATTTCGAAAAAATAGAAGATCCTCAAAAACGAATAAACTGAAATGAAGGGAACTTGTCCCAAAGAAGAGATATTTTTCATTTTGTAGCGTTCAACTTTATTATAGAGCGTATCTCACCTTTCAAATATCATTCACATTAATTTATTGGAAAAAATAAATGAAAACGGATTGATGAATGTTCATTTCTATTTGATGACACTAGGTAAAATCAATAATTTTTGTCACTGCTAAAATTTGAATTAGAATTGGAATTGGAATTTTTCCAATAAAATGATGGAAGGCAACTGCATAAAATTGAGATCAGGTCTGAACCTCATAATAGAAGATGGAAATACTGTATTACGTATTCGAGATATTTTTTTACAAAAATAAGTGTATCGACTATTTTTATCTGGTCTGCGAGTTATCTATGGAGTCTGTTAGTAAGCTTTGAATACATTGTCACAGAATTTTTTGGGATTAGAAAAAGATCACTCATGCTTTGAATTAGACCACAGAACTATTGTGGTGGAAGTCAACCTCGTATCCATACATTTCAGCATTACAGGCCATTCACAGAAAGTATTTACATGTTTTGTCAATTTGCAGAATTATTGCAGAAATGTAAAGAATATTGATGGCTTCATATGAAACCCCAAATTGAAAATTCTCATCTTGATAATTTATAAAATCAGTCATTCTTGAAAGTTTCACTCAGATCAACTTCATGTAGCAGTTGAATCCACAATTCATAGCAATTGAAAAGAGGTCGAATTTGTTATTCAGTTGAATTTAACTTACATCAGTATTAAATTCGAGCACTGATGAATTTGGATTGTTTTTTATTGTAAGTGAGGTTTATTAAAAGAATAACAGGCATTGGCCATTTAACAAAAAATGAAGAGAAAGGGGAGAATTTCAATTAAAAAAGAAGGAATTTCAATTTATGATGATTAGATTGAAAGGCTGGAAACACAATGCAAACTTATAGCCCCAATGTGGAGGGTTGACGTGGGTTATCATATCTATCACTTTATCAGAACTGAGACCACACCCATGTTTGCTCAGCCCTAAAGTGTTTCCCATAAAATATTCCGTTTCATACCTTCAAGCATTATGGCATTGAATATAATATATCCTATAGGGTGTACAGGGTGTTTCAGAACTCCCTACCAATACTCTAGGGCATTGTTCCTGGGTAAAAACCATATCTAAATATCATATTTAAATTGTCCAGAAGTCCTTAGTCGCTCTTACAGCTGCCATTTTGTTTTTTTCACTTATTATTTTTTATATTAATAATGGTGAAACATATGGAATTGAAACTTTGCACCAACATTTATGACAACTAGACAAAGCCATAAAAAATTATGACAATTCTTCAAATCCATAAAACAAAATGGCGGCCATTTAAAGCCTTTCGATTGAAGCTTTACTTGTTAAGATTGGACCAATACTGACTGAGATATGGCAGCTTTAGTGATAGGTGACCGCTGGAGGCTGGTTGCAGTGCATCCTGGGCTTGCGGCTAAAGTCTGCTACAACAATGCAACAGTCTCCGTCTGCTTTGCATGTTATTTTTAAGCGATTTTAGAATATTTTGTGTGAATTTTAAAGACAGTAAATAGGAGTGCAAGTAACTGAGTAATCTCAGTATCCAAGTATGATTCCCCCGGTTTATAACTTTCAAAAATTCAATTTTCATAATCCTTTAAGAGAGCAATGGGAATGTAGGTAGCCTACTAATTGAATAGAGACCAGGTGTAAGAGAGCTTAAGCACAGACTTTGTATATCTTATCTTATTCAAGCCATACACTTATTTTTGTCTCATTTTATCTCATCTTGTCTGTGCCTTAAGTAATAAAAGAGACTCCACATTCCTCCATCAAAATTCTTCTAGCGATATAGTATTACTCTCAAAATCATTGAATTGTTTCTTTACTGGGTGTTGGGATTGAAAAGTACATTATTGTTTTCACGAAAATTGAGTGTAGGTATGAATATTGTTGATGGAGTGTTTTAAGGAAGTACTCATATCATACTAGTCCTTTACAGGACTAAAACTCTGTGTAACCAAACAAATCGCTAGTATAATAGCATAGTCATAGAGTAAGCAAATATCTTTTCTCGCCTGCGTTAGTAAAAGCTTTCAACTAACTGGGAAGTGTAACAATATTGTAGTACGAAATGGGCAATCTCAATTTGTCCCTGAAGGGAATCAGGGATAGGAATAAGGATGCTTTTCTTGGGGAGCAGCTGTGCCATGATAGCTAACTAGGCCCTAAACTAAACTCAGTCGGATTAGGATTCCCTCTAGTAATGCTAGCAGGTCTCTCGGAATGAGAAATACTGGAAATTCGTTCCCAACATTATTACAACTAAGAATTTCTCAGAATACTGAAAATTTCCTGAATATGACTTACTTTACAACAAAAATCTTATTAAGAGCATTTGAATATATTTAGCATGAATACTGCTTGATACTCAAAAGAGTAATAAAGGAATAATGCGAGTAATAATAATTTAGTCAAACAATAGGCCTTCATTACAAATTAAGTTATACAGAGCAAATCTATCCCTACAGCTGACAGGTATTTGAGGGGCACTTATATCTCATATCAAATAGGCTGTAAAACTTGTCCTTATTTCTAACATTTCAAGTACTATTGCATAAAAATATGCCAAAACAAAGCAGAAAACTATGCGGTTTACTTTACACAATAAGACCCACATAGGTACAAAGTAACAGCCCTCAGGTACAGAGTTATTGATTGATTGATTGATGAATTGCCTTTATTAAGGGCGGAGTTAGGACTGCTGGTCCTCTCTGCCACACAACCCTTATTAGGTGTGAGAGACCTAACCCTTTTAGAGTGAGATACCACAACTCTTTAGAGTGAGAGAGAGAGAGTGTGTGTGAGAGAGAGAGACAGAACTCGGAATTCATCATTATTGTTTTTATAAACATAATTGTGTTTGAAGCTAGCTTACCACCAAATTAAATCAAACATATTTCACATCTATCTATAGTTCCATTCATCCTTGAAAGGAAATTTCCTCTATATCTACTCCATCCTATGTATATTTCTTCACATTTCAATAAAATTTGTGTTTTTTTAATCTCAACTTAGGAAATCTCTAATATTTGACAAAAGTTTAGCAGGGTGTTATTGGGTCACCAAAAATTTTCCAGGCATTTTGGGGGGCTTGAACATTCCAAATTTTCACTTCAATTGTTAAAACCCGCTTCATATTTTATAACTTATACCGGTACACAATCTAATCAAATTATGTCTTCTGTGAAATCAGTAATCCAATTCCATCTCTCAATAATCACTAAAAAAATTCACAGATGAATTTGCATGAATGGCTGTTTCTCCAAAGATGATTGGTTTTAGACTTCCAATTACCACGGCGGCCAATTTCTAAGAGCATTTCACGCAGTCTTTTCAATTATTATGCTCCCCTTTTTCCCATTATCGTTTCGGAAGGTTTTTAACGGCATGGAAGTAGTCGAACATCATCCATATTAATCGCAACGATTCCATTCGGCATTGAATCCTCATGAATAAACCGAATGACCCTGTAATGAGATTGTTCCAAGACTTTCGGAAATGTCTTTTTCGACTAGAGTTGTTGAGAGCTGAACTAATTTGGACAATAATTTATCTGCGATGGAGAAGACAACTGGGCAATCGAATTGCGATGGAAAATAAACACTGAAAACGAAGCTCGCAGCCGGACAGTTCAGCACTTAATTATTAATGGGTTTTGGTCGTTTTAATGTAGCAGCAAAACTTGTCCCTCGATTATAGCTATCAACGCCCCACAAAAATAAACGGTTCCACGCTTTTTCTCATCCCCTTCTGTTTGTTAGCCTTCTCATAGCTTGTAGCAAAATACTGCGCGCAGTTTTTGCATCGTCCCAATTTTCCAAGCTTTTGCTCAAAGAGGTTACTTGTCTCTTCCTATTTGCCGTCACTGGCAGAAACAATGAACTCATTACGCTAGTGGCTCAACACTTCTCTGTTCTTTTTGTTTTTAGGCTGGATGGTGTGAGTTTCTCATTTGAATAAGGTTATAATAGTGATAAATGTAATGTAATAGAAAATTGGTATGGGAAATGGGAGAGAGTGTTCATTTGCAAAGAATTATTGAAACAAAAATATAGAAACGATTACTGAAGCATCTTTATATACTTGAAGAAACAGAAAACAATTCATAATCAGTGCCTACAGTTTATGCAGGCTACACATTACATGACACGGACCGAATCGACGTGGGAGTTCCCGTCCAAGCTGTAATGTGTAGCCTAGCCCGGACGAGATAAACGTACTTCGAACAGCAAGTATTTTGTCCTCAATCGAAAAAAATAAACATATAAGAAAAAGAAAATATGAGTGCAAAATAATTTATAAATCTATGAGGGGAAAAGTACAAGGCGCATATTCTTCAACTTATTATTAACTTATTCATCAAAATTTTCATTGAAACTTATCACTTCTGAATTCGAAGTTTTATGATACAATTAATAATAATAGATACAATTGAAGAATAGAAGAATAGATACGATTTATACAATACACCGACTAATGAGCAACATAATGGAAAAATATCAAATATGAAAAACTTGATCAGTTTTATGATTGGTTATACTGTAATCATTACGTTAAAAAATTACCAGTATGATTGTTTCTGTTGTTGAAAATCGAATGATATTTAAATTCATAATAAAATTTATTATTCAAAACATAATAATTGGAGATAATTTTAATTACCTTCAGAGTAATCCATTTTCATTTAATAGAATAAAAAATGAAATTAGATTCAACACATAACAAGAAGGCGAATCACTTCCAAAATTTGATAGTAGCCAATAATGATCGTTAACGATACCGATATTCAAATCACGTCACGGCCTCTGAATCCGGTCGTTTAGGTTAAGCCTTCATAATTGAAGTGTCAGATGGGTGAGAAGTTACTTATTGCATCCAAGTTCAAGCCCGGGGAAAATTGATGCTGTCGGGAAAGACATGAATTCCAAGTAGTAAAACTCGGCTACGTCGCTATAAAATCCTCACTCTTCTGTGGCAGGATCTGTACTGGAGGAATGTCTTGGTTTGATGGCGTTGACATCATCTGTTAATGGTCCATTTCGGGGCGAAAAAACCGAGCTACTTGGCTGTATAAAAACGATGCGAGGTAACAAACGGGGTTAATGCGATCACACATTAACCATGCCAGCCCATTGATTTCAATATTATTATCAATTCACCCGAATACTCGTGCAAAAACTTGGTGGAAGTGATCGGAGGAAATATTTATAATGATACATGAGTTAAAATGAAACCTTATGAATAAATTTTGGTAGCACTAAACAATGATTTTTGTTCTAATAATTTATGATGACTTATAAAACTTTTGTTGAATTTACTGTACAAGGCACAACTGTACACAGCATATTATGAATTAAATTAGATTATAGAATCTTCAAATGCATAGAAGATACAAGTACACATAGGATCAAACGATTAGAACTATTGTAAATTTATTCCCAGATTTCCCAGGAATGTAGGACATAAAGCATGTTTCGGAAGCATCATGATAATTTGGGGTCTCATTAATTCCATTTCCACTTTAAAAAAATGAAAAGGAAAAAGTATTCCCTTTACTTTTTTGATGTTGTATCATCTTGTATGGATATTTTGTAAAATCCAATAAAAATAGTCTAACATCATATAGGCCTAATATTAATGGATCTTCGATCTTCGAACTCTTATCTTTCCTCTGGAAAGACTCAATAATCATCATTCTACACTTCATCCATTGATTTACTCAAGTAGTTTTGAGATCAGTATACATGCTGCTATACTGCATCAATCTACATACTGTATATTTAATGCATTATATGATCTACACACACTATCACAGATTGTTATTTGAGTTTAGTAAGTATTAAAACTCAAGTTTTACAGTTTTTATAGTTCAAAATGAACTGAAAATAATGATTGATCACTCAGTCCAGTTCAAAGACATTCATATAAGAAATTAACAATCATTATACAACGATAAAGTTAACTAGAAGCCTCCAAATTTACATGAATATGACTTCCACGTTGCTTCTGATTGATACTAGCCATAATTAAAAGTGATCATCGCAATTCCACCATGAAATTAATAAAATGAAAAATAATCCTCCAGATTTGAATGAATATGACTTGGGCTACATGTTGTTTCTGGACTGATACTAGCTTATTAGTGCCAGCTGTTTAAACAAGAATCAATAAGTTTCAGGATGAGTTGTTTGCAACTTCTAAAGCTTTTTCGAGGAAGCAGGCATGCGTGAGGTGCTTAGTCGGAGCGATGGCTGCGATGGCCACGAAACTTCCACACTGGGAGAATGGAGGAGCCTGAACAGGGAGCCGAGAAGATGCGCTTTTATAAGCAGCAGCATCTGCGTTTGTGTCGGCTACAAAGTTTCCTTTATTGTAAACTTGGCAAAGCAAGCAGAACAACATACAAATAAAAGCCGTTCTTTTCTTCCACTAGGTTTCCTGCGTCCTGCGAATCGTGAGCAAAGGTGAGCTTTGAATATTTATTCTCCAGGCTATTGTCGGACTACAAAATGTTGCCAGTTATTTTCCTGATGTTATTTCGTAGGCTTTTCTCGCTGTTCCCTATTCACACATTCTGCCATATACGGGGAGGGAAATTTCCACCATATAGTAACGCACAAACCTGTAATGCCATTCTATTATAATGTTATTAGCAGCCATTGTGGCACAACTGGTAACGGCAAATGACTAGACTCTTCTGCTATTGAATTGGTGTTTTTTACCTTTCTAAAGGTCATGAAGAGGTCAAGAATTGTATTAGACATGAAGGGTTCACCAGTGGTTATTAAATAGAGGTGGTGGTAATTATAGCCAATAGGTGCGTGAGCCAATATTTTGTAAGTACACTATACTTACTTATCCAGTACATATAATTATATATTTTTACTAAACTTATTCTTCATTCACTTCAAGTACACTACTTCTCCTGAAAAACGCTTGAATGTAACATTGCTAGGTGATACATACGTCTCCTGCGGTTATGTATTCTTCATTGATGATTCTTCTTCAAAACAATCTAGAGCGATTTATCCTGGAGTTGATTATTTCGTCTATGATAGTTCATTCATTAATTATTGTGTGAACTTGTTTAAATTCAGTTGGTTACTGGGAACTTCGTTGAAAATGAAATAATCATGAACATTGTACCGAATAATGATGAAGTAGAATTTTTTAGCAAGGCGGCTGGGAAGGGCGGCTCAGCCCTGTACCCAATCTTCATGAGTACAGTCTGAATGTATAATTCAGTTGACAAGTGTATTCAAATTGAAGAGCAAATCAACTGTCATTACAGTGTATTTCTAGCAAGATACGGCTTTTCTTTGCAAATCGGTAGAGACAGACAAGTGTGTAGATGTGACTGTATCCAACAACAACCAAGTCTGTTTCTCTCCCACTAAACTCGTTTGATACAGCCTTTCTAAAAAAGTTCTTTTTCAGAACAGTAAATTCTGAAATTGTTGTAGTAAATGTTACTAGATCGAACAGAATCGTCGTTGAGACCACTTGAAAATCAATCCCTCTCCAAAAACGTCAACCTTGAAAATATTCCATTTCATAGATCCCGTCCCAACCCAAGAAATTTCCTATTCCATTTATAATAACGTTATGGTTTCCCAGTACCCAAGGGCAACTAAGTATCCACAGAGTCCCAATACACGAGATCGTTATCAAGATCATGAATGAGAATGAGATATGCGATGACGAATCTGCAAGATTTATAAATTGACAATCAGACGTCGGAAGAGCTCGGAGCTAGAAGCAGAGATGATGAGTGCGGCGGGCTGGGGTTGAGAATTTGTCTCCAATTGACTGCTGGCATGAGAAGTGGCCGGGGGCTGTCGGTTTGCGAAATTAATAACCCTCAATACAAGCCTGCCCTCTTCTGTTCTGTGCAGCAAAAAGGATTTTCTCCCCCACACTCAGAAAGATAACTCCCCTAACCTCTTTTCTCTCTCAGATCCTTCTATACTTCACATACCAAATTTCCCGATTCACTATGTCCGGCCGAAGATTTTCCGATAAGGGCTTTCGGGAAAAAGGGGCCAGCTTTTCTTCTGCACGCACTTGTCAAAGGAAGCTGTCATCAAGCTCCCCGACTATAAAGCTCCCCAAGATAGTGAGGTTGTCTACCGCCCCTCCCCTCCTCCAACTATACTGTTGGATACCAGCTTTTCAGGAATAAGGTTGAAAGGTAAGGCCATTTCAGGATCCTGTCATGTCCCTAGACAAATATTCGAAATGAATACCCTCGAGAAATGAATTTCCTGAACGCTTAAAGCTCCACTAGACTGAGATAAGATGTATAACTATATGGATGGATTTGTCAATAGACGAACCAAAAACTATACAATTTTAATAAGGATATTCAACTCAGATGCAAAATTAAAGTATATTATTGTCTTTGGCTAAACACTAGACAGCCTATTTAAAAATTCTTGAAATTTTTTCATTCAAAAAATGAATTCCGACTGCGAGCGATGAACCCACTATGATAGGGTAACTGGAATTTGTATTATCCTTTTCAACCACATTATGGATTCCAACTTTGATATGATCCATTATGATAGAATATTTGGAATTCTATTTAACTGAAAAAAATCTGAATTTATGAACTGCTCCCGATTGATTCTTCAAGACTGAGTGGTCATATTATTCAGTAATTAATCGAGAATCGTGAATAATGTAATTCCTATAACCGCATAACTCATCACAGATTTAAAACTTTGGTATCAAGAGTAGATATGAACTTCATAACCTTATTCATATCACATAGTATTCCAGATTTTAGAGCTTAATGAGTTCAGAGAGAAATGGTTGAGATATGATAATTGATCATTAAAAAGACGAGTTCATTATTCAATACTTTAGTATGAACAAAGAGGAAATCTCAAAAAATAAAATGAACGTATCTCTTCCTTCAAGACATTTCGCTGATTAGATATCTTCTTCGTTGAAGAAGATCTTTGACTGATGTTTTCTCATTACCGTTGAGAAAACTTCGATTTTTCGAGGGGGAAAGAAGATGTTTATCTTGGGTTCGGCCAGTTCATTTGCAAGATGAAAGCGCCAGAAGCTTTCACCTCCCTGTCCTTGAATTCTCTGGAATTCCAATATTGAAGACATAAAGTTAATGATTAGAAGGAATTTGACGATCGTAAACTTTTTAATTTCACAATATTTTCAAGGCCCACATTCCTTCTCACTCCATGAGGAATCAATGCAGTCCAAATAGCGAAGTAAATAGATAGAAATAGATATAATGACAAATAGTTAAATAACAGCCGATTGCCAATTAAATAAAATCGTCTTAAAATGATGTCATTTGAATGAACTCAGTAGAAATTTCGTTGCATTGATCTTCTTAAATTAAGTCATTTTACGACGGCCATGGCCGGTTTGGTAGGATAAGGCGTAATGGTTGTTATCTGATAGGTATAACATAGTAAGTCAAGCACTTCAACCTCCCCGGGAAGAATAATTGAAAAATACCACAATAATAGTCCAATCATCGTATTGATAAATGAATAGACTTAGTCATGATATAACCTATAACTTACTACAAATCCTTTTGAAATTGAAATCATATGCTACTTACTCTTCGATTTCTTTCTCTATAAGAAACATTTCAGGACGAACATACCTGTAAAAAGAAAAAGTAACATTAGAAAAATAATCAACTTTTATAAAAGGTACTTTGGTTTTCATCTTCGAAAAACTAGTATGATTGAGTCGTATATTTGCAAATTCAATTTCACACTTTGAATGTTGAAATTGACAGATTATATTTTTGCAATACTCCCCAAGGTTCACATACAAAATACAGGTATATTTGAGATAATTGACAACATATATTATTTGATCTATATATCTAAGATGTATCTACAATTCTACATATTGTTAAAACATAAATGATAGGTATTGTATTTAAACTATAATAAGCCTCATATTCACATTGTTCTTGTGAGGGTGATGCCCACGTGAGATTTAGGATTGTGCGTGGGTAATGGATGGGTGATGAGAGATGACTACTTTTTAGGCAACCGTGACCAACGGCTTAACGTCTTCTCCGAAAGACATGTAGCTTCAAACATTGCTCCTTTAAATTACTTCAAGGCGAATTCAACCAATTTTTATGTTTTGACTCTTGTTAATTTATGAAAGCTTCACAAACCTGATTGAAATTGATAATTAAATAAATTTTAAACATAGAAACTGTTCAGAAATTATAGTCCTATATAAGTTGGATAGCTTCACAAAATATAGTCCTCCATGAATAAATTGGATTAATACTAATAAAGTGCAGTAGTAAGAATAAACATCAAGGAGAGTATAATCTCACAGTCTCCTCCATTCTATCGACTATATTGAAGGTAACATTTTTACAAGGAAGAGAATAAAGTACTGAAAATATAGAAGGATGTAGAAATAGCACAAGAATCTCTTGTAATCTACTTCAAAGTATCTCATTAGAGTCACTCATTCCAATTGTTGCATTGAAGATTGAAATGAAATATCGGAATCATCACAATATATCGCCTGTATACTTCAAGGCGCTCATTTTCGCATTGGAGGATGAGACATAGCCGGCAGTCAATTTCACACACGACTTTGGAAGAGAAAGCACACTAGCACACACCTTCGATGTCTTTATTGGCGTCACTCAATTTACCGCGCTATATCAAACAGAGAATGTTGCTGCAACGTTCGTGGGGGTCGCTGAATAATTCATAATTCAATAAGAGTCATTGATTTGGCTTGCTTTGAAATTGCCAGCGGTGGATGAGCTTGGCTTGACAAGACGACTCAGCTTTCGGCGACGACTGCTGCTTGTTGCGATACTGCTGATGCTTCTTTCTTGAGCGCACGATGTGCGTTTCCATCCACGAACGCAGTTTAGTGCCGAACATTTGCTCGCTCGAATTTGCGCCGCTCTACTCACTCACGCTTCACACCCTCTCCTCGTTTAGCTCTGGCCCTCTCTCTTGCCACCCTGTCGCCATCTGCCATGCTTCTTGCAAACGTCCATACTACTTTCGCTTTCATCTGCAAGAAAATTCCACAAGCATGTTTTATTACTTTCAAAAAGATCGACGTGGAAATATTTCTGGCAAGGATTATAAATTATAATATTTATATTTAAAGGCATATGTTTTAATTTTGAATACATTTGAGTCATCTTGTAAAGTTGAATCACAGGTGAATGATTCAAATAATTAAAAAAGATTAATCCGAATTCCCTTTATACATCAATATAAATGTATTTATATTGAATTATATTAAAATTGCTTCCAATTTATATTTTTATTAAACATAAAAAAATTACGCTCAATTACAATTTATTTTAACATAGAGAGCAGATCCTCAAACATTGATAACAAAAATGAAAAATGATCAATGACTTTTTCTCATAGCGAGGATATTAAGTAAAATGATGATGAGTTTATTATTAAATTGATTAAAGTAATAATTGCGTTTTAATGCATTAAATATATATATATATATAAATCAAATTTGGAAGTATTCATTTATGAGAGATGATTCATTTATTTACTTTACTTTAATATAGTCCAACTGTAGTATTAACGTATGGTCTACAATGAATATACATATTACATAGAAAGTATGTAGTATGTAGCCTACTGTTTAGTATGATTTTTTAATGATAGAGCTGTCTATTATTCACTTTATTTCAAAGCGCAATTATTCAGAATGTGTAGGCCTATACAGTTTGTCACTATAAGTTACGCATTTATCGACGGTTATCATTGGTTGATCAATGCTGAAGTTCAAACAAACTATGAAAAATGTGACTATGAATTTGATTAGTTGAATGATATACGTGTAGCACACGGGTAGGCCTAATATCTTTCGATGAAATTTGATGATAGTTGAATTTGAACTGTTTCATTGTACTGATCAAGTGCTTTCCACAGGACAACTAACACCAAAATCTGGACTCATCCACCAAAATGTGGACTCATTTTCAGCTTTTCATCTTCTGTGTCATGAATAGTCTAATCGTAAGTTGTCTCTTTGGCATTAAAATAATGAAATAGCCCTTCTCTATTTTTACGTTGAAACTAAAAAATTTTCATTTCAAGACAGGATATTGTAAGATAATGGATCAACAAGACATCAAGATCCAGACATTGAAAACAAACTGAATACCGAAATTTCATTGTTAAGTTTCAAGTAACGGTATGAGACATGACCGATCAGCTATACAGAAACAAACAAAAAAATTTAGTAGTTTTATTAATTTAGAAAATATTCTTTAAATTCAATTAATTTTATGTTTGAAAAATTCCATTTTGAGCTAGTTCTAGATTAAATCGATTATTTTGCGAACCCTAGAGTGGTTATGTGGAGGAAAGGATTGAAATATGCAAATTTTATAATATTATTATAATGTAAAATATTGAGAAATGCGTAGGCTAATGGGGAGGGCAATGAGAAATGAGTTTAATAGCGACAAACTGCTTTTTGGGCAGCTGGGACCAATGTATTAACGCGTTCTCTAAAAATTACTACAGATATCCAGATATTCAACATAATTATGCTAGAAACATATTTTTAAATTTTTAGGGGCGGTATGAGGACAGATGAAAGGTTTGCTGTGTTACGAGTCACTACATCCATAGACTGAATACTGTCCCTTAAATCAAGTTCCCCTTGTTGAATAAATAATATCCCTTTGTTAGATAAATATATTATCTCTTGTTTGTGCCGCAAATGAATACAGAAGCAATTTGATCCAGTAGACTTTAAAAATATCGATTGCTGACTAATAAAGGCGAGGAGCAAATACTTTTCGACAAAATTCTAACCTTGAATAATATCAAGTTCTAAAAAAGGTATTTTCAGAAATTCAGGCAGCTTACAAAAAATAGACCTATTGATAAATATTTGCGACATTCCATATGGCCGTTTCGCACGCCATTCTTTGTGATAGAGGCCTGCAGAAGAGGGAGCATGACATGTATTTTTGTTGGACCAGAGTGCTGACATTGAGCACGTGCTTGGGAAATGGGGGTCGAAGAAGAAGAAGAAGAAGAAGAAGGAGAAGAAGCAGAAAAAGAAGAAGAAGAAGAAGAAGAAGAAGAAGAAGAAGAAGAAGAAGAAGAAGAAGAAGAAGAAGAAGAAGAAGAAGAAGAAGAAGAAGAAGAAGAAGAAGAAGAAGAAGAAGAAGAAGAAGAAGAAGAAGAAGAAGAAGAAGAAGAAGAAAAAGAAAAAGTATATAACTCTACGGTTACAACGTACTCTTGTCCTTAGTGGTGGCTCCCTCTTGACAAGCATTGCCGAAGGAAGATCTGTCCTCAAAGTAAAATGATGAAAAGAAGGTTGATAGCCATCATAGGGCCACTACTCTTCCCTCCTCTCTTGAATGGATTTCCTCCCACTATTTCGAAGTTTACGCTAACTTCCATCATTGAATGAAAAACTCCCTACTTGTTCATGAATGAAATACATTGTGGTGTCGTTCGTCCCTATGGATTTAACTGTAAGAAAATTCACCACTGTATTGACTAGTTTATAATAATATGAGTGCCAACCGTTACGAACTCCCATGGAAGAGTGCCTGCCTAAATTAGTGGGAATTTTCGGAGTGTATTAACGTTCAATGAGTTCATTTTATGAATTAAGAAATAATACTTCAATATTAGACTACAGCCATCATGATTAGTTTGACTGCTTAATTATTGAGTTTTGAAAATGGGACTATTAAAATAGTATCAATATATACAGACTCTCAGAATATTCATGAAAGCTCAATCAACGATGACGAATACCTATCAAAATAATTAATGGACTACTATGGATGTCATGGCAATCATTCAAGGTTTTCATTACAAATATTAAGCATTCAACTTTGTGTTCTCGCACACAGTTATTTTTCATGAAATACGATATAATTTATATCTACCACTACCATTAGTATTATATCTACTATTTTTTGATAGTTTGATACGCTTCTTCTGTGTTTCAAGTACCTACCAATGTAATGAGTCTTATTGAATTTTACATCATGGTGAATAGACAACGTCTATTGATAAACTGAAAAACTTAAATAAATAACGTTTAGCTGAATATTCAAGCAACTGAAGCTTGTTGACTGTCTGATGGTTTGTTTACCTTAATTCAGGTGAATCAATTTCCACCAATAGAAGCGATTGGCGCTGTTTGAACTGTACACTGGATGAGAACCTAAACCAATAGATATGTGGATGCTGTCAAAAGACATCAAACATTCTATGAAAATTGAATCAATTATTTGATTCTGCAGAGGAATAGTCGGATAATTCATTACCGTACGGCATATCATTTTGAATAAGAATATAAGTTACGGTACCTATCTAATATTATTAAATTCCACTGAACCTATATAGAAGGATATTGAAAGGGGTTTTGTCTGATTACCTCAAATAAATTATTCGAACAATATCTTTTCCTGTCTGAATACTCCACAAGAATACAAATATCCACAAAGAAATTGATTTTCAAAGAAAGTCGTTAAACTCTCTTCATGCACATGAAGAGAGTTTCTCTCTTCACTTCTCTTAAATGCACATCAGAATTTTAAAGACAATGACTTTTCCAATTAGCACATTGAAAAAAGCTACAACCAAATAACTTTAGTAGATTCAAATCATTATCACAGTTGATCTTTTCTTTTTAGATCCAAGTGGTGAAAATGGATGATGAATACTATCGCAACATGAAGAGAGATTTATACATGAACGAAAAAGGCTATGCAACTCATCCTATGATGAACCGGAAGTTAACCGACTTAGTATGTAGAACTGAGCTTCGGCTTTCATTTTTAATGCGTTAATGGTCTTGAAGTTCATCTGGTTTTCGCTTGAATGCTAACTTCGTTATTTCCTCTTTTATTTTTTTAATTAAATCTATTTTCATATATGAATAGTAGAAAAATTTCTTCTAAAAATATAAATCAGCGATACAAGATATAAATATAAAAGCAATAAATATGAACAAAATAATACTGCTAGTTCAGATGAAATGTATGTCTGTGCACTGGCAATGGTAAGCTCCATTAATTGAACTGCATATTGATGGAACTATTTCCTGGGAACACTACCAATTTACTACTGACATTACCAAACTTTTCTCCTTACTTACTAGTAGGCCTATATATTCACTTGGTATATTGTTCACTAGAAGCCACCCGTGCTTCGCAACGGAGTTCCACAAAACAAAGCTAAAATTGATTTCTTCTTTACTATGTGTATCAAAGATATTATTCTTTTTTTCTGGATTAGGCCTTAAAAATGGTATAGCCAAATTCTATGCTAAAACTGGATATATATAAGGTGGGGAAAATAGTTTAAATTTATTGAGAAATTAAAAAATCCGCAGGTGCTTTTTGTTGAGCATTTTTTTATACTCTGAGTTTCTTTTTTGGTTAGATTTGAGAAACTTTGTGCAGTTGAGGATATTGCGAGTTGAAATTCAAATCAATATTTCACTTTAAGAATTTTAAACTTTGACATATTTCTCGCTTAGCTCTGGTGTAATCTTTTAGTTCTCTTGCCGCAACTGAGTAAGTTCTGTTTAGAGCTATTTCATAGAGCTCTTTTCATAGTTTTCTGTCAGGTTCTTTTTATAGAGCCTATCAAATGACGGCGACTATAGCAGGATCCTTTTAACTCATAAAACATATGATCGACGAGCATATGATCACAATACTCAACCTACAAATGCTGAATCTCGCAGATTATTGAAAAGATCTTTTAAAAAGTTATTCTTTGAAAGGTCTTCTTTAAAGGTCTTTAAGACTTTCAAGTCTTTTGATTATTGTGTGGAAGCCACTGTTTAATTATTACCAAAACAGCTGATTTTTGACAAGTTAACTGGATCGTGCTATACTATTTTTAGGCAGCCGGGACTTTAGACTTATGAATATATATAATTATTAATGCTTACTCTATTATTTACTCGAAATCTATGACATATCTTTATAATAATCATTCTCATTCTTTAGGTTTCTTTGAGTATTAAAAAAGATATGAAAAAAGGTTCTGTAGAAGAGTGTCTTGAGGAGACAGAAATTACTTACGGTAGGTTGTTTTTTTCTGTGTTTTATTACTTGGAGTAGGGTACAAGTATTTGTGCTGTATTATGAGCTTTTGAAGAGAGTAATTTTTACAAAAATTTACCGTAATAGGAAAACGTTTTTGTTATATTCTTGCAGAATTTTATAGTTCTGTTTGTTAGCTTGTGGTTAGTCACCACAATAACTTAATGATACAAAATAACGAATAAATAACCAGCCAAGCACAAGATTGAAAATTGATCATGGTAATATTGTTCCATTTGGTGTTAAGTTTTCTTAGTTGTCACTTCTCAGTTTCTAGGTGGTCATTAGTCTTAGCATAGCCCCTTTAAACTACATGGCCGCGGCCTTCAATGTGACAACGTCGCTGCACCGGCTTGCATGAGCAATGCAAATCGGTCATGTGTTTTATAAGTCATGTGTTTGCAGTGTTTTTTATAAGTATGATTCATTATAATTATTATGACATTCAAGCCGTTCTCATACTTTTCACCCTCTCTGGCAATGTAAATATATCTGATTGATAATTAAAATTAATGATTAATTAACCAGCAGGTAGGCCTAAGCCCACATAGGGCTGTTGAGCCATTGACAAACAAACAAATAATTAACATATCTTCAAAACGGTTTGACATATCAATTTGCGGTTTTTGTCATTCATTTTCTCTTGAAATTCTGTTTTGAAATCATGTATAACAATTCACTGTATTAACCTAAAGTGGTAATTTTTAATCAATTTCTAACAATTTTCAGAAGATTACATACTATTGGTGAACTTTGAATTACCAAAACATCCTGCAGGGAAGGTGAGTAGAACAGACATTCCATTTATTCAGACTGATTATAAATCCCGCACCGGCTCAACATCCCGTACCTTATTTGATAAGAATAATAATATTGTCAGTTATAAGAAAATGATCTGAATCTGAAGTGGCTCTATCATAAGCTATTAGCATGGACTGAACTAAATAGACACAATATGAACATAATATAGACATAGACATAATCCAAACCATATAATATTAATTATTTCTGCTATTATTACGGTAGGCTACTTGAAATTATTAGATTTAGTTTTCAATTGAAATTCACAATGATCTTGTGGAAAAGAGTGTTTCGCTTTTCATCATGATTCCATAGCCTCCTCTAATACATGGCCGCGGCCTTCAATGTGACAACGTCGCAATCCCCACTGCTCACCGGCCGGCCGATAGACTCAACCTCAACCAGATAACTCTGTCATAGAGTTCTTGGTTTTGTTATTCCTAGATTGCCTATCAATCTGATCGGAGCAAACAATACTGTGACGAGAAGAAAAATACATAATACATTCTTTAAAGTTTCCAAAACATGAACTGATTAGGAATGTAAGTATAATTTTGGCGGGTTGAGAAATATCGTTATTAGCAACACCAAAAATACAGCCATTTAATCAAGAGTTTCCTTTACATGAATCTCATCAATTTGAAGAGCTTTTTTTTATCACCTTCGAGATCTTTCACAATGTCTTTTAAAAAATTACTATTCTCACTATTGTTATTTGGTGAAATATGAAATGAAGCACATAGTTTTTGCAAGTATCTAGGATGAGGTATAAGTAATATGCCATTTAGTCTTATAGCATTATAGCATTTAACTGATTGCATGTATATCGAAAAAGCTGTCAAAACTGTCATTATTGTATTTTGGCTTTTTTAGAAAAAGAAGACTGATTTGGTCACGTAAATGTTTCACTGTTTTGGTGGTTGCTACCAGTACAAGTTCATTATTACCTTCATCCAAATTGTTTATCAACAACTCAATTTTTCAAGAATGATGCCAAGAAGACTGTCTTTGTCTTTGCTTGATTTTCTATTATCTCTACATAAATTAATGAAATAAAATAACCGACCCCAGTGGCTTAATTAAAAAATCACAAAGTATCAATGAATTATTTTCCTTATGCAATAGAGTTTTGTGTGGAATTAATCCTCCATTAATATGGGTCTCCACACTTAAATCATTACTAATTCTAATGCTGAAACTAACTATAGGAATATTACTTGGATCTAATGAATAAACAATGCAGCTGGTTTTAGTTTTGAATGAGGAAAACTTAATACCAGTACTTTAAATTTTAGCTAATAGAACTTCTGAAAAGAAGTATAGTCACAGATCTTATCCTCTCCTTCTAGTTGTTTCAACCTTTCCTCTTCTTCCTTCATCAGTTTTCTTTCATAATTAAGTCTTCTTTCTTCAGGATCTGAACGTTTTCGGCTGGACAGTTATTACTAAGATATGATGGCAAATTGGGAAACAATTTTGGGACGGCGCAAGAGGTTAACAGAGGTTTATCTCTTTTAAATTCGCACCATTCACCATCACTGTTTTTAAATTTTTCACTCCAGACTAAATCCGTCTTATGAAAATGTTCAATACAAACATAAGCTCTTTGAGGAGGAGTCCAATTTGAGCGAGAAATGGCCCGTATCCACTCACTACGAAGTTTTTCAACTTTGGGAAATCTGAATATCTGCTCATAACCCTCCTTTTTTACGGCACTTTTGTAATTGCTGGTACATCTCGGTACAAAACACTTGTCAGGCATTTCACTTATTTATAACATTTCATACTACAAAACAATAACGTCAAAATGACTGTCAAAACTGATAAAACGACCGATTTGCATGAACGCACAATGCAAACTGTATGCTGAAGTGTTGGCTCAGTAAGCCAGTGCTGCGACGTTGCCATTTACCTCCCGCCGCGGCCATGTATTAGAGGAGGCTATGTTATCACTCTTCATTACATTTATCACTCTTCTGATTTATCGACCAGTTTTTATACCTATATGATCATGTAAAGAAATATGTATGTATAGGTATGTAAAATATTCTGTCATCAAATTAATCAAACAACATTACAGTACTGTATTCAGCAATAATGTGTTTTGCTAAAGTAGTTTTTCTGTTTTAATATGAGTAACTTGGATTAGAGGAGAAAGGATATTAATAAAATTATTTGAAATTTGAAAATGAGTAATTAAATTTAAGTTTGCTTACCGTACTGCTAGATATTTCATTCTGCTGCTATCATTTTAAAATTTTGTTCCAGTGTTTTCTTGGCTGCCTTCTAAGCAAAATGAAGCTGGTAAAACCTATAACTATGATAAATTATTCCTCATTCTCATTCTTATAACTTGACAATAGTTATTTGTGCATCTAGGGACTAAAGTGCAACTTTTTCTCCCTGAGGGAGAAAAAGTACTTGAGTCCCGTGTCGCACACATTTTTCCTCCACCTACATTACTATACAGGGTGTTTCAGAACTCCCTACCAATACTCTAGGACATTGTTCCTGGGAAAAACCATATCTAAATATCATATTCAAATTGTCCAGAAGTCCTTAGTTACTTACACAGCTGCCATTTTGTTTTTTTCACTTATTATTTTTTTTATCTCAATAATGGTGGAAGATATGGAATTGAAACTTTGCATCGACATTCATGACAACTAGACAAAGTTACAAAAAAATTATGACAATTTTTCAAATCCATAAAAGAAAATGGCGGCCATTTAAAATTTTGTTTCTTGAATAACTCGGAAACCGTTGATATTACGAAAATTTTACAAGAATAACTTTTTTTAGTAACTTTAATTACAAATCGATTGAAACCTTATTTGTTAAGATTGGACCAATATTGACTGAGATATAGCAGCTTTGGTGATAGGTTACCGATGGAGGCTGGTTGCAGTGCATCCTGGGCTTGCGGCTCAAAAACATTTTCTTACTGAAAGCTTATAAAAATTTTTTGGATTTTTTCTTTGGTACACAAATTTTAGTTTCCACACCAGCGTTTTCAATAGGGTCGGAGGTAGGGGACGGGTGACGAATTCTTTTTTGGAGAATTTTTTGGAGAGGATAACACTATTTCACTTGGATTTTTAATTTCAAATCAGTTCAGTTTGTCGTCGATCCCACTATATTGCTGTCCTCGATTTATCGCCCGGTTAAATTTAATAGACGTATGAACAACCAGTTATAAGTGTGGCGAAAACATAGTTTTTGCCAGCTGATTATTTATAACTTCAAACCTAATACAGCCCAAAACCAAGATTGGCGAAAAACAGCTATAAGTTTTTGCGTTTTGGGGGATAGGTATCGGGCCTAAAAATTTCCTTTTTCTATATTTTCAGCTAAAAGATTGTTGCATTATCCTCAGAATGATAAATGGAACCAAATACAAATTTTATTATGCATTATTATAATCTTTAATATTTAAGTGGATGTGTTTGGTTGCTCGATGAGAGCGTGAGAGTGATCTTAATATGATTGAGTCACGAACACTCAAGACTGCTCTTGGATGGGTGACCGATACAAAAATAAGGCGAAGAGGAAACTACCCATGAGAAAGGGTTCACACGAACGGTTTTTGGACGGTAGCGGTCACCAGCGGTTCCATGTGTGGGAGAGAGACAAGATTATGCCAGTTGTTTTTTGTCTCTCTTCCACACATTGAACCGCTGACAGTCGCCACCGCCCAAAAACCGCTCGTGTGAACCCACTCTGAGGATCTCTCCACCGATAAAAAGCCATACAAATATTTTTTTTCATTCAAGTTCTAAAATCAACTTTAAAGCTTATGTTTCACATTCTGAGCAGCAGACAAAAACTTTATGTATGAAAGGGTCCGTTTAAATCAATGGTATTTATGCACAGGTGAGATGAGTAAACTAATCAGACAATAATTTATTTATTTCATTTCAAAATTCATCATGGGCGCGAATCTTCATCAAACTCGATTTTTCACCCTATTTATTATGAGAGCGTGAGAGCGATTGCTGAGTGATCATGATAGATAAAGCCCGGTCTGGACGCTATGATAAGTTTGTCAAACTTATCGTTCAAACTTATCAGGGTTATTTTAAATTGTCATAAAACAGCTGATTTAACATCAGTATAGCAGGATCCATTTAACTTGTCATAAAACATGTGATCGACGAGCATATGATCACAATACTTAACCTACAAATTAATGCTGAATCTCGCAGGTAATTGAAAAGATCTTTTAAAAAGTTATTCTTTGAAAGGTCTTCTTTAAAAAGGTCTTTAAGACTTTCAAGCCTTTTGATTATTGTGTCGGAATCACTGTTTAATTATTACTGGAACAGCTGATTTCTGGCAAGTTAATTGGGTCCTGCTATAAATGAGCGTACATCAATCAGCTGTTTTCTGACAAGTTAAATGTATCCTGCTACATAGCAGGATTATTTTAATATGACAGAAAACAGCTGATTGATGTGAGCTCGTTTACTGACGTTAAATTAGCTGTTTTATGACAATTTAAAATAATCCTGATAAGTTTGGACAATAAGTTTGACAAACTTATCATAGCGTCTAGACCGGGCTTAAAGACCCCATAGGGCCTTATTGCGATCGTACTCGTATTCGCCTGTCTGTCTGTTTATTTGCTGTGTGCACGTAGGTGGTGAGGATAATAAAATCGACACCTGCGCTCACGCGGAATTTTAGTGAACTAAACCAGGCAGTTTAACATGAGAAAGTATAGGGAATAAGCATTTACAATGCATTTAAAGTATTGTCGTATTCCTAATTGTATAAATACCGTTCACAATAGTAATTGCGTCTTCTATTCCTTCCATATTTCCAAACGTAAATTGATTCAACAAAGAAATCGGATCTCAGTTTTGAATTAAGCGAGTGAAAAATCCAGTTTAAAAGCATATGATTGATTTGAAGTCTCGCGCCCATAATCCATTTCGGAATATTGACCAATGGAATTAACTCAGCTGTGGATAAACTACTTCGTCTGCTCAGTCTGCTTGAAACATAACCTTCAAAGTTGATTTTAAAACTTGAATTGAAGATTATAATAATGTTCAAGTACCGTACATTAATATATGTTAATTTTATCATTCTAAATATAATTCCACAATCGATGAGTAGGAAAAATAGTGACAGGGAATTCTATTTCAATTACAAACTTATTCTTACGTACATAAGCCTATCCTTCCCCATATTAATCTACCAGGCAAGATTCATAACATTATCCGCCAGAGCGCAACACCGTAGATGCTCACAGCGAATACGCACAAAATCTGACGAACAGAAGATTGTACACTTTCGAAATTTGGAATATAATATCTTCATACATCAAGTAAGAAGCCTATTGATTTTGTACATTGAGGATTGAATTTAAAAAACGTTACGAGCAAAAAAATGGGTAGCCTACTATTGGGCTAAGTAATAGGTATGTGAATAATTACCATTTTCTGCATACAATAAAATAAAAATTATGACTTCATCTCTAATAGTTCTACAGTGAATTTTTAAAATGGATGCAACCTTTATCGATGACTCTATATATATAATCCTATTATATTAAGCACAAGGAATTTCTGTATAATATATGTTTATATGTATGTCCAACGGATCTCGAAAACGGCTCTAACGATTTTGACGAAATTTGGAATATAGAGGTTTGTGATACAGAAATGCGTTTGCGCCGGGTCTCATCCGTGGGATAACTCGCTAAAGGATCTTAAAAGGAGAAATTGATCCAGTAAGAGTCAGCTGACAGAAGAAACAAATTTCCGTCAGCTGTAAATGATGAGAAAGAGTGAGAGCGAGTCAGTGTGGGAGTGGGATAAGATTATTTCAGATGCTGAGACAGTGCATTTCAATCACATGATCACTCGTGACATACACAACTACACTAACTTTTTTGATAAAACCAGCAGTTCCATTACTAGAATTAAGAAAAATATCGAAACACATAAGCTGCTCATTTTCCCCTTTTTATTTCTGATTTTAATTTATCTATAGAAAATTAAAAGGAATTGAAAATTTTGAAAATATTCCATATTTTATTGTTATTTTAAATTTCAGCATTGAATTGTCTTGTGTATCAAATTGAAAGCTCTTTTGATAGAATTTGACCGTGGACATAGGTCTTAATTCATTTGACATATCATTCATCACTGCAAGTTAGATCTATAATGAATATTTTCTAGCGTTAAAACTCCAATAATTATTATAAAAACCCGGTATTATTTCGGAGAAGCCCCAACTTATCTCGTCAATACTTATTTTTCAGTTCAATTCAAATTACGAGCCCGGTTTTGGATTGAGAGCAGCATTGAAAGTATTGGCTCAATAATATCTAGTTTTGGAACGGGATACGTATTTGATTATCCAGATAAAAGTATATATAACGGCATAGATCAGAAAAAACACTTGGATGAAGCTATTGAAATTGGTAAAGCCTGTTTGAGTAAACGAGGTTAGTGGAGTCACCCTTTCATTAATTTAATCAAAGAAATATTGTGTCCATACACGAAAGCCAATTGAATTTATGCGCTGTAAGATGGCGTCATTTACGGAGCTAAGAAGTGATTTCTTAGCATTGTTTCTGTTAGATTACGTCATTTGACGGTGGTTGATAGTATATTAACGTTGAAGGAAGGAGGATAAAAGGCAAAAAAAATAATAATTTTTTGGTTAAAAAATTCGTTCAAGCGCAATCATTCAATTTGATAAAGATTGATTTGTTTTCTTTTTAGCGGAGGATGAGAAGGCTAAGAAGGCCAATAAAGTTGAAGAGAAGAAGGAGGAAGGAGGAGTTCCTGCAAAATGTGTGAGAATTAATGAATTCTTGAAGTGTATTCTAACGCATGAAAAATTTGTGAGTAAATTGCTCCAATTCATCAACTATAATATTAATTTAGTATAAAAATTAATAAAATGCTTCAATAATAATACGCATCAAGCTTGCTTTCAAAATACATTAATCTAATGATTCACTCGCCTGATGGGCCGAGAATTTTTGTTCAGATGAGATGGAGTTATTCTTAGAAGTTAAGCAAGAAATAATAAGATTTAGAATATTCTTAAATTATTTTATTGTTCTATGAAGCATACTGATTACTTCCGCCATTGAGAGCATTTACAAGAGTAAAAAAAGTATCGTACTGTATAGTGTATACGTTAGACGCCTGGGAATATTTGCCGGTCTCACGTGTATTAAATTCACATTCATCGCACTATGCACTGCTATGCAGCTTCATAGGCGTCGCGCCGGGGGGGTACAAGGGACAAAATAAATATCAATTGATACTCAATTTTTCCCGTTTAGGCCTATACAAAATGATTTCTGAGCATTTTATTCAGTACAGACTAGCATATAAAAAGTACCCTTTTATAGTATGCTTCCTGGCTCATATTACCCTAATTTTGATTTGAGGTGACCCCCCCCCAATTCATGGACCAAGCTAGGCCTGTGTGCAACTTGTACGAACTTCCATATGCTTGACCAGCAAAACAGTTTTTCCATCCCAGTAAGTTACTATTATTGTATTATTGAGGAGTAGCTTATAGACCTTTTTGAGGTAGAATTCAATTAAATCATTAAAGCATCATCAATACTTTATCGCTATCTATTCTTTAGTTGTTTCAAGGTGTTTTAATGAATGTATTAATTGGATTAAAGTATTTTTATCGGAATTTTCGTCATTTTGTAGCTAGACTCTTCTTGAAGGTTATGATGTTTGAAGTTTGAACTTCCCGCTTCGTGCAACAATCAATGTCGCGTAAAAAAAGACATTATTATTTCAGAGACATAAACTGTTTTACACAAATAATATTTAATTCAATCACAACATTATAATTTCCATGTTATATTTTCCATATTTCATCTATTTACAATATTCTAGTTCAATAGTATATTATTTATATCACTACATATCTCACTCTCTTTTGGAAAGGAATGCTTTTGGAAAGAGGATCACATTGAAATGATCTTTGTTTCTTTTCTCTTGAAGAGACAACTGAAGTGTTCTTAAAACATCGTAGCTTTGATTTTATAAGTTACTGGAATATTTTGGCTGAATATTTATCAAATATGATGGGTTTGAAAACAGGCATTTTTACATTTGATTCAATGATAACCAAGCTTCAATACCCCAGGTTGTTTCTCATTCTCTGTCCCTCATTTGAACGCTGATGTTTGTGAGCTACTTCTCAATTGAATGGCGCTGAGCTATCTGTCGCTAACACAGAAAAATATCAATTCGAATGTTATATGCTGGGATTTATTAATCAAGCGACTCAGCGCAAGCTCTTCCTCTACTTGTATTTCCATGACTATTATTTCTTACTTAACTTTCAGTAATCAACACAAAATATAAAAAATTTATCATGCTAGTGAAAATAGAAGGAAAATTTTGAATAGAGGGTTGATTGGAAAATTTAAAATTATTAAGAATAATATAAAGTACGTAGTTGAACTGGATTTTTAGTTATTAATTTACAGCATGAACAAATACGAATTCACAAAAATTTAAAATAGGAATTGATTTACTTGAACAGTGTATTATTCAGATTGATAAGATTTACAAAAAATCTAGTACTGTTGTATGTATGATCTTTCATCAGTAATGCAACGCCATTATTTTACTTACTGCGTGGCTTTCTATGATTTCTGTATGAATATTTTTTAATGTACAGTATTATACTTTCAGGGAAATTTTAAAACTAATAGCTTCAGTTATAGAGTCCTTTATCTCAAAGCTGGAAAAAAGGCAGAAATGGAAAAAAAGAAAAAGGAAGATCAGGCTGAAGCATCACAAACTAAGTCATAAATCAAACAAATTGGTGTCACTCACTATTCAAGAAATTTTTCAATTTGGTGGAATGTACTTTCTTTTAGCTTGTCTTTTTCAGTCTTTGCTTATTGGGATCCAATACTAAATCCGAAGATTGATTGACCTTCATATCATTTCAGATTATTCAGATTAAAATTTATTATTGGAAATAATACTGTATCACTTTATTGTTTACTCTACTCTGGTGATTATTGCTAGGAATTCAGAACCACAATGATATTACAAATTTCTAGTTGGTTGGATAGTAGGGATTTTTTAATATTATTAGGCTATTGATAGCAATAATTGAAATTATTGCCAAGTTATCATTACAGTATTATAATTATCGTATAATTTTCATTAGTATAATATTATCATAGTGATTTTGAAGCTATAGGTTATTTTAATTTTTATCTTGAATTTTTATTTTAATTTTGAAAGTAGTTTTCATTTTTAATTTTGTTTTGATTTTGCTCGGCATATTGAACTCTGTAATTAATTTGTGCCGTATGTTACATAATTGAATTTGGAATGGAACCCTTGAATTTTAAATTGATTATTTGAAATTATTTGAATTCGATTGATCGATTTCTCGGGCTGAATTAACACAGAATATTTTTTATCTTAGTTTCTTAATTACTTACCACTGCTATAGATTTTTCAAATTTAATTTCAAGTTTTTTTTTCTCTTTTGTTAACAACAGTAGTTTTTTCTAGTTTAAGACCAGTAAATGATAATCACATAAAGAGGTATCGTTCGGCTGAAACCAGAATATTTCATTCAATATCATTACGGTACCAAGCCTGTATCAGTTTGTGTGACAGATAAACCCATTTTATCGGTATCTTATCGTTAGGTATCCGTCTACCTGAAATACTTTTAATCCATTTTTGTGCGGCTGAAGGTGACGCTAATATTATTTTTTTCTTATCTCTTCACTTATTCATTCACTTTTTCTTTTTATCATAATAATATTATATATATATACATATATTATATGTCTTTCAATCACTTTTTGTCTGTGTACTACCAAAATGTTCGGGGACTTCGTACAAAGGTCCTTAATTTCTATAATTCACTTTTAAATGCAGATTACGATTTGATAATATTGACTGAGACTTGGCTGCACAGTGGCATAATCAGCAGTGAAGTTTTCGACGATCGCTATGCTGTCTATCGGAGTGATAGGGGCGGGGGTGATGGCTGTCAGAGGGGAGGTGGAGTTCTTATCGCAGCAAGAAGGTCATTGCAATCCGAGCTCTGTATTGAGCTTTGTCAGAATGATAATTTTTGTTTTGATACCGTAGGGATAAGACTAAAATTGAGCTCAACCTATTACCACATAAATGCTGTTTACATTCCACCGTCAACTCCATCGAATATTTTTCTTGGCTACTGTGAATATATTGAATCTTTAAATGGCATGCTCAGTGGGAATTTAATGATGGTTGGAGATTTCAATTTACCTGAAATTAACAATAATACTTATGATCTCTCTTCTGGTTCACCTAAAGCAAAATTTCTTTATCGCTTCATGTCATTCTATGATCTAGTATCATATAATATAGTGCAAAATGAGCTTGGTAGAACTCTGGATTTAGTGTTGAGTAACTTTCCAGTAAAAGTAATGAAGAGCGATGATCCACTTGTTCCTGAAGATGGTTATCACCCTGCGTTATGTGTGGATGCCTCATACTCAGTGACGACGTCAGGGCTAAATTCAAGCCACCCACCTGAATTTCATTATGAATATCATAAAGGAGATTTTCTCGGTCTCTATTTTAGTCTCCGTGATTGCAGTTGGGATTCCGTTTTTTGTAGTGGTGACGTTGACTCGGCAGTAGATGAGTTTTATAAAATACTTTACCATCATTTCAATGAGTTCATTCCTAAGAGGAGGGTGATTTTTCAAATAATAAGTATCCTCCCTGGTTCACACATGATATCATATCTGATTTGAAATTGAAGAATAAGTGTTCAAGAAAGAGAAGAAATTCACCCTATCATGATAATATATTTAAAACATTACGAGCATCTCTTAAAACTAGAATTTCAGCAGCCTATGAGGCTTATTTAAGTAAAATTCAAAATAGTTTGCGAAATAATGTTAAAAATTTCTGGAAGTATGTGAATTCGAAAAGAAAAACTTCTTTTGTGGAGTCGACCATCACACTTGACGGAGAGTCCTACTGTGGGGCAAATATCGTCGATGGGTTTTCTAAATATTTTAAATCTGTTTATGAGGCTGATACACCTGATGCACAAGAGGGGGTTCCTGAGATGTCTGAGTGCTGCTCATTGTTGAATGGGGGTGTTGGGTCAGTCTCTTTTGATGACATCCTGTCTGCGATTAATGAGCTTAAGTCTGGCTGCTCTGAGGGTCCTGAAGCGATTCCAACTTTTATTGTTAAAGGCTGTGCCGCAGTCTTGATAAAGCCGTTGAAATTTATTTTTAATTTATCTTTGAGGACGGGTAAATTTCCTTCAAAATGGAAGGTGGCAAGGGTTACTCCAGTTTTCAAATCTGGAAATAGAAGTGATATAAAAAATTATAGGCCAATTTCTATTTTAAATTGTTTTTCTAAAGTTTTTGAAAAAGTTATTTATTCCATAATTTATGATCAGGGTCAGATAATTATTTCACCCCAGCAGCATGGATTTTTACCTCGTCGCTCCACTGTTTCCAATCTTATGGTTTTAGTAATGAAGTGTCACATGTTCTAGATAATGGAGGGCGTACTGATGTTATCTACACATATTTATCAAAAGCTTTTGACACTATCAACCATAGACTTCTGATAAGAAAACTTAAAGTGTTGGGATTCTGTGATACTCTGGTTCATCTTGCTCAGAGCTACCTTCAAGCAAGAAAACAATATGTAAAAATTCAACAATATAAATCAGAATTCTTTGAGTGCACATCGGGGGTACCTCAGGGCTCTAACCTTGGGCCACTCCTTTTTATTTTATTCATCAATGATCTCTCATCTGTTATCAATAAATCAAAATGTCTTTTGTATGCAGATGATGTCAAGTTGTTCAAAGAAGTCAATGATCAGAGAGATTGTTATGATTTGCAGATTGACGTTGACAATTTGTCCAAGTGGTGTGTTACAAATGAACTAAAAATAAATGTAGGAAAATGTAAATTTATGAGTTTTACTCGACAGTCTTCTCCTTTCATACATGTTTACCATATAAATAGTATACCTTTGGAAAAAGTGGAATCGTTCAAGGACCTTGGAGTGGTTTTCAGTTCTGATTTTTCTTTCAATGCACATGTAGATTACATATCTAACAGAGCTAATCAGCAGATGGGATTCATCTTGAGGACATGCTCACCCTTTGGAGACATAGTGCCTCTGGTACTGTTATACAAATCAATTGTAAGAAGCCTGATGGAATATGCTAGCGAAATTTGGAATCCATATTATAATGAACAGATTCAAATACTAGAACGAATGCAGAATAAATTCTTGAGATGTATTTATTATAAAAGCACAATGTTTTCTGCCCGTTTGATTACCCTACCAATTCTTTAAGAAATATGTTCGAAATTAAATCACTGAAAGTCAGACGTGACGTCAAATCTCTTCTTTTCCTTTATAATCTTTTACACAACAAAATTGATTCTCCGTACCTGCTTTCCAAAATTAATATTTATATAAATACCATTGCTCGCCGTTCGACCTTTTCTTTTCATATCTCACGCTCCAGAACGGTGAGTCATTATAACTCTCCTCTGAATAGAGCACAGAGAATTTTCAATAGTTGTTCTCAGCACTTGGATATCTTTTGGTTCTCCCCGTACAAATTCCGTAGGATGGCGTGCGATCTAGTCGATAATATTATGTGATTTGTCATTTTGTGATCTTCATTTCTTTCTTTCATCAATTTTATGTGGTAGTGATTCACAGACATTTTATTTTTATTTTCATTGTAAGCTAAACTTGAATCAACAGACTTTTATTAAGTTTCAAAGTTCAGGGTTTAATTAATTTCCTTTGCAGTTTTCTCATTATAAATATTGATTATTGATTAATTTGTTGTGATTTATTGATGGTTGATGTTGAATAGTTATTGTTCAGGTCTATTGATTAATTTATTGTAGTTTATTGATAATTATAAATATTGATTATTGATTAATTTGTTGTGATTTATTGATGATTGATATTGGATGATTATTGTTCAGGTCTATTGATTAATTTATTGTAGTTTATTGATAATATATTATTCGATGATATACTGATTGAATAATTATTGATTTCACGTTTTCTAAAATTGTTAAAATCTTATATTTAATTTCATTCTCATTCATTTGACATACTTTTGTTAGTATTTTTGATTCATTTGATTTTATTTCTCATTATTTCACTTACATTACATTTCTTGTTCTTTACATTTCTTCATACTTTATTCTTAAAATACATTTTTTGATTGTATAGTGTATGATTGTAATGTGTGAAGGAGGCAAAATGGGTTTTTACCTGTTGCCTCCATGAATAAAATTATTTATTTATAAAATTATTTATTATTGGTAGCGGTCATTTCTCATATACATGTATAACCCCATTTCTATTATCATCATTTCTGGTATTTTGGCTGTGCTTGGTCATCTGGAGGCAGAAAATACTAGAAGCATTGTATTATAATAGAACTTATTATTGTATTAGAATATACTGTGCAAAACAATGCAGGTAAAGTGGTACATTTTATAAATGAAAGGTACCATAGATTATACTAATAAATTTTATAAAAGCTCAAGAATCATACCTTACAATGAACAAGAGATGTCCCACATTGATCAAATAGGAGAATACAAGTTAGAAAAAATGTGAAGAATAAGAATAACGATTAAATGTGTTCAGATTCTCAATTATTGAGCTTCTTACCAGAAAAAAGAGAGAAGCATGATCGAGTCATCTTTGCTACATGCTATTCGAGAATGGAATCTGAAACAGACAAAAATTCAATATTATGAGCGAAGCTTCTTCTTTGTCTCTCCCCAGTGTGCCATTACAGCGTTGGGGAAGCCTCAGACTATACTTTTGTTTCAATCTCTTATTTCGCTCTATCTCTATAAATGAGTGAACCTTATTTATTATAAATACCTGTTATTTCATTTATCAATTCTAAAATAATTTATTGAAAGGATAATGATTATTCTACAAATTGATGAATACAAGAGCGAAATCTTGTATTTGAACATTTTTCTACACTAAAATAACAGTTACCTACCGTAATTACACAAAAGCTGGTATTTTCTTCTTAGATAATCATAACTAATTATTCAATAAGTTTATAAAATTTTCATCATAAGATTATTTGATTATTATCAACTGAAAAATCTTGATTAGATGATCAAAAGATGATATATATATTAATTGATATCCCAGTCATCAAAAGTAGGGTCCATCTTGCATGAAATGGGATAGTCTGTTTCTTCTTTCAATGATGCATGTGATAGCCTGGGATCCAAGTTTTCGACTTCGGCAAACTTCCGGCCCATCTCCAAAAACCGTAAAAAAATTGCGAAATTTTGTACTGTACTTTTTTCATGCTTGGCCAGTTTTCACCCTGAAGCATCATCACTCTTTCATATAGGAAACCATGAGTTTAAAAGTAAATTAAATTACCTACAATTTGATACCAAATTCGTTATTGTAGGCCCAACGAGATAAAGTTTACTTCAAGTTCATCAAATTGGCGAAATTTCGCACTGTATTTTACATTTGACCCTGAAGCATAATATTATTTCATATAGGTCACAGGACATATAGGCTTTTGAAAGAAAATTGGATCACCTACAATTTGAGACCAAATTGGCTATTCCGTTATTGTAGACTCAATAGTTTGAGAGACATAATTCTTTAAAAGTTCATAAAAATGTTAGGACTTTATTTCAAGCAATTTTCTCGCCAGGTCTCGCAGGAATCACCTGGAATCACGAGAAGTTATGTGAAATCGCGAGAAACAGCTTGTGAAATGTATTAGCATTGATGGAAAATTTGGAGAGCTATATCTTGTTAACTGTTGGGCCTACAATAACGAATTCGGTCTCAAATTGTGCGTAATTTAGAGGGAACTCGGGGCGGAACGGGATACTTATTGCTTACATTACCATATACACAGTACAGTATAAGGAGTGTTGTAAATATGATACACAGGTGGAAAACAAAACTTTATTTTATGAGGAATATGATGATTATCATCAATGGTGAGGAACAGTATCATTATTGTAGAGCTGAAGTTTTTTTCATATCATTATTTCCTATGTTTACATAATATTTCCCACTCTGCCTCATAGGCGGGGCGGCCGGCGGGCCATTGAAGCCGAATAGGATCTATATAGTAATATAGAGAAAAAGTGAATAGAAACCAACTTTGTCCTTGGGATTTATTATTTTTTGTATCAACGATTCCCTCCAACAAGACTTAGAAACATTGAATTGTCGTGCCGCCTTCAGAAACCCTATTTCACTTGAAATTGCCGTTTTGACTGCTTCATCCCTTTTTTGTCAATTAGTTTTTTCTGGTGTGATTTCTTACTACAGTATAAGAAATACTTTGTCAGACATTTTTGCAACGGAAACATGATGGGAAAAAATGGGATACCATCCCATTCTGTCCCATATCTCGTTCCGCCCCAACAACACATTTTATGTTATGAGCTCATGCCTAATTCAAAAGATGTCTTTTTTCAACTTCAAATACTACTAGGCTAATAAAGCATATTTTAAGAATAGGCTATATGTCAGTAAAAAAGACATACTTCTTATTACTTCCCTCATATTGAAAACTTCTATAAGTTGTAAGTAATTGAGTAAAAACACCGTTCACAACTTAACAGTTCTCGTGCACAGCAATCTCCAAACAGAACCAAAAGACTACCTAGGACTACCTGGCTACCATTTGAGTTACGCAGTTGGTTTGATTTTCCACTTGTAGGCTACAACACCGAAAAACTTGATGTAAAATAGCTATCCCGTTCTACCCCGGTGTGCCACGACTTCCCCTAATTCAATTTGAAACTTATGTTGGTGTCCTATATGAAAAAGTGATTCTTCAGGGTGAAAATTGGCCTAACATGAAAAACTGCAAAATTTTGCCATTTTTTACGGTTTTTGAAGCTGATCCGGATCAGGTCAAAATTTGGATTTAACATTTCAGGACCATCACATACATTAGACCTATTAAAAAAAGAAACGCTATCCCATTTCATGCTAGGTGAAATCAGAGACAATTGGAATACTTAATAGTTCCTATCGTCTTTGGTGAAATGTACTATTTTACTGGGCTACATTGACGAAATATAAATTATATTATTGTTTAAAGGTGTTTTAAAGGTTTTGTATTTTAAAAGCTGTGCTGGGCCCCAAGTATTCGCCCAAGGCAAATCTCAAAGTTTTCAAAGTAGTCTATAAAACATAATATTTTTGAGATTGAGATGTCACAGCCAGGTAAGCTATGTAGGTGTTAATGTATTCATGATTATCAAAAAATAGATAATTTTGTTAGATTTTATCATTCATAAACATTATAAAGTAAGATGTTATGTTGATCAATAAATCATACAATTAATAGCTTAATTGGTTTAGAAAATATTGCATACTCATCAACCCAACTTGAAGACCAGCAAGTGCTAGCTTGTACATGGCGGAGCACAGAGGTTTGATTCAAGCTATACATTCCTTGATTTTACTCTGGATACTCCTTGTACGGAAATAAAATGAGTGGGCAGTAATGCAGAATGATTAGGAAGGAAAAGGGGTTGTTATCGGTCTGTGGGGAGGAATAGAGGTGCACGTGCTTGGAAAGAGCCTTTGTTCCAGGTCGCTGGAGGATTAAGTCCCTTCACCATCCAACTATCTTATTATCACATTGATCGTCCTGGAGAGTATCTTTGTTAACATTATCATGAATCTCCAGGTCTCTAAGAAAACAAATAACTAAAATTGGGTATGCTTGATGATAAACGTATAAACAAGTACATAAAGTCATGCTTAATAGAAATTTCACAATAGAAATTTCATAATTATTGGACGAAAGTCCACAATACTATCAATCACACTGACGACTTCCACAACTGTTAATAGGCTATAATATATACAACTACCCTCAGTTGTCTATATATCCGCTGTTCAGCAAGTCTTCAAAATGTTTTTTTAGTACTAGAAAGATTTTCAGTTCAATTGTTAATGGAATCATTACAATTGAACTGTAATGATTCCATTAACAATTAAATAATTGCAATTTCTTAACTCATTACAGTATTTCCTCCATTCAGTAATTTTGATATTCATTTAGAGAATTTTCCAGTCAAAGTCAGATACCAACACTTTAATTAGCTAGTGGTTTTCCGCACAGTCATTTTCACTGCTAAAATCGTTCCAATTCAACCATCGTAATTTTCAGACTGTAGCCTACCTTGTATGATTGATTCATTGCTTGGATTTATTTTTCACAAAGCCTAATTCAATCAAACTCTAACATCTGGTTTATTTCTAGTAGGCATGAATGGTTAAACCTTTAATACATATATACATTTATTATGCATATAAAGTACAATTTTATTCCAATAAACTTCTCCATACTGCAATGTCAAATAATCAACCAATGATTGGATTTGGATGTTGGAGACATGGATTATCTCATTTATCCAGAATGGAGATTTGGATAAATGAGATAATTGATAGAATTCTCTAATAGTAATAAGATATGAATAAATACATCATTTATTTAATAATTAGGCCTATATTTCAAAATTCAGCACTCGTTATTAAGATAAGTAGGCCTATATGACATGAGGTACTACAGAATCTGAAAATATCTCCCGCTGTGAGAAATTTGACGTGAGATTCAAGAACCAACCCACAACTTAAATTTGTGAGAACAGAATCAATATTGACAGCTGATGCTATCCCTCGTCATTGCCAATAATGTTTCAATATCTCAAACTGCTCTCTGCTTTGACTCAGATGGTAGACATAGAGCCTAACTGATGGTGAATCCTGTGGGTTTAGAATCTCATCCAATTTTTCATACTCAACTCAAATACAATTATGGTAAGTATTGATGAATGAGGTAGATTATGTATTAACTCCAAAAGGAGAATTATTCTACAGAGCGTGCCATCCAAATTGGCGTCTAGGGGAGGGTGTGGGAGAGAGATGGATAATCTCTCCCACCACGCTTCCCCTCCAGCCGCTAAGGTTAGTACAGTCACCTCCAAAATTCTCATTGAAAGATAACATCAGTAAAGCAAATAACATCATACTACAGCTGCTGGGTAACCGAAGCGAATATGAATATTTTTTAAAGCTGAGTTTGCCAGCTGAATGAACTATTGAAATTTACTGTACCGCGAGTCAGCAGGCACTGTAGTGGGAGAAAGCGATCAACGCGCATGCTCCAGTGAGAGGCCAGTTTGGATGGCACGCTCTGTACCCTATATTACCTAGAAATATTATGAATTTGGATGCAGTTTTTTATGAAAACAATTTCAATTGAAATTGAATCAATAAATAACGATCTTTATTTAATATAAAAAAAGTAATGAACACATAAGATTGTCGGCTGAGTTTCTCTATGGCATAGTGCCGTCTGGAGGAAAATACTAATAGTAACTGTACACGTGGATTTCTGTAAATTGTTTATAAGAACTCCAATTTTCAAGAATAAGAATTGTTGTGCATGTACTGGTATAGCTATACCTTGATTTGCTATAGAATATTTGCAATTTTCCAATATATTATTATTTATTATATTATAATATTATTTCTATTAAATTATTTCGAAAAAATAGAAGATCCTCAAAAACGAATAAACTGAAATGAAGGGAACTTGTCCCAAAGAAGAGATATTTTTCATTTTGTAGCGTTCAACTTTATTATAGAGCGTATCTCACCTTTCAAATATCATTCACATTAATTTATTGGAAAAAATAAATGAAAACGGGATTGATGAATATTCATTTCTATTTGATGACACTAGGTAAAATCAATAATTTTTGTCACTGCTAAAATTTGAATTAGAATTGGAATTGGAATTTTTCCAATAAAATGATGGAAGGCAACTGCATAAAATTGAGATTAGGTCTGAACCTCATAATAGAAGATGGAAATACTGTATTACGTATTCGAGATATTTTTTTACAAAAATAAGTGTATCGACTATTTTTATCTGGTCTGCGAGTTATCTATGGAGTCTGTTAGTAAGCTTTGAATACATTGTCACAGAATTTTTTGGGATTAGAAAAGATCACTCATGCTTTGAATTAGACCACAGAACTATTGTGGTGGAAGTCAACCTCGTATCCATACATTTCAGCATTACAGGCCATTCACAGAAAGTATTTACATGTTTTGTCAATTTGCAGAATTATTGCAGAAATGTAAAGAATATTGATGGCTTCATATGAAACCCCAAATTGAAAATTCTCATCTTGATAATTTATAAAATCAGTCATTCTTGAAAGTTTCACTCAGATCAACTTCATGTAGCAGTTGAATCCACAATTCATAGCAATTGAAAAGAGGTCGAATTTGTTATTCAGTTGAATTTAACTTACATCAGTATTAAATTCGAGCACTGATGAATTTGGATTGTTTTTTATTGTAAGTGAGGTTTATTAAAGAATAACAGGCATTGGCCATTTAACAAAAAATGAAGAGAAAGGGGAGAATTTCAATTAAAAAAGAAGGAATTTCAATTTATGATGATTAGATTGAAAGGCTGGAAACACAATGCAAACTTATAGCCCCAATGTGGAGGGTTGACGTGGGTTATCATATCTATCACTTTATCAGAACTGAGACCACACCCATGTTTGCTCAGCCCTAAAGTGTTTCCCATAAAATATTCCGTTTCATACCTTCAAGCATTATGGCATTGAATATAATATATCCTATAGGGTGTACAGGGTGTTTCAGAACTCCCTACCAATACTCTAGGGCATTGTTCCTGGGTAAAAACCATATCTAAATATCATATTTAAATTGTCCAGAAGTCCTTAGTCGCTCTTACAGCTGCCATTTTGTTTTTTTCACTTATTATTTTTTATATTAATAATGGTGAAACATATGGAATTGAAACTTTGCACCAACATTTATGACAACTAGACAAAGCCATAAAAAATTATGACAATTCTTCAAATCCATAAAACAAAATGGCGGCCATTTAAAGCCTTTCGATTGAAGCTTTACTTGTTAAGATTGGACCAATACTGACTGAGATATGGCAGCTTTAGTGATAGGTGACCGCTGGAGGCTGGTTGCAGTGCATCCTGGGCTTGCGGCTAAAGTCTGCTACAACAATGCAACAGTCTCCGTCTGCTTTGCATGTTATTTTTAAGCGATTTTAGAATATTTTGTGTGAATTTTAAAGACAGTAAATAGGAGTGCAAGTAACTGAGTAATCTCAGTATCCAAGTATGATTCCCCCGGTTTATAACTTTCAAAAATTCAATTTTCATAATCCTTTAAGAGAGCAATGCGTATTTAGGTAGCCTACTAATTGAATAGAGCCCAAGTTTGATAGACCTTAAGCACAGACTAGGTATATCTTCTCTTATTCCAAGCCATACACTTATTTTTGTCTCATTTTATCTCATCTTGTCTGTGCCTTAAGTAATAAAAGAGACTCCACATTCCTCCATCAAAATTCTTCTAGCGATATAGTATTACTCTCAAAATCATTGAATTGTTTCTTTACTGGGTGTTGGGATTGAAAAGTACATTATTGTTTTCACGAAAATTGAGTGTAGGTATGAATATTGTTGATGGAGTGTTTTAAGGAAGTACTCATATCATACTAGTCCTTTACAGGACTAAAACTCTGTGTAACCAAACAAATCGCTAGTATAATAGCATAGTCATAGAGTAAGCAAATATCTTTTCTCGCCTGCGTTAGTAAAAGCTTTCAACTAACTGGGAAGTGTAACAATATTGTAGTACGAAATGGGCAATCTCAATTTGTCCCTGAAGGGAATCAGGGATAGGAATAAGGATGCTTTTCTTGGGGAGCAGCTGTGCCATGATAGCTAACTAGGCCCTAAACTAAACTCAGTCGGATTAGGATTCCCTCTCTAGTAATGCTAGCAGGTCTCTCGGAATGAGAAATACTGGAAATTCGTTCCCAACATTATTACAACTAAGAATTTCTCAGAATACTGAAAATTTCCCTGAATATGACTTACTTTACAACAAAAATCTTATTAAGAGCATTTGAATATATTTAGCATGAATACTGCTTGATACTCAAAAGAGTAATAAAGGAATAATGCGAGTAATAATAATTTAGTCAAACAATAGGCCTTCATTACAAATTAAGTTATACAGAGCAAATCTATCCCTACAGCTGACAGGTATTTGAGGGGCACTTATATCTCATATCAAATAGGCTGTAAAACTTGTCCTTATTTCTAACATTTCAAGTACTATTGCATAAAAATATGCCAAAACAAAGCAGAAAACTATGCGGTTTACTTTACACAATAAGACCCACATAGGTACAAAGTAACAGCCCTCAGGTACAGAGTTATTGATTGATTGATTGATGAATTGCCTTTATTAAGGGCGGAGTTAGGACTGCTGGTCCTCTCTGCCACACAACCCTTATTAGGTGTGAGAGACCTAACCCTTTTAGAGTGAGATACCACAACTCTTTAGAGTGAGAGAGAGAGACAGAACTCGGAATTCATCATTATTGTTTTTATAAACATAATTGTGTTTGAAGCTAGCTTACCACCAAATTAAATCAAACATATTTCACATCTATCTATAGTTCCATTCATCCTTGAAAGGAAATTTCCTCTATATCTACTCCATCCTATGTATATTTCTTCACATTTCAATAAAATTTGTGTTTTTTTAATCTCAACTTAGGAAATCTCTAATATTTGACAAAAGTTTAGCAGGGTGTTATTGGGTCACCAAAAATTTTCCAGGCATTTTGGGGGGCTTGAACATTCCAAATTTTCACTTCAATTGTTAAAACCCGCTTCATATTTTATAACTTATACCGGTACACAATCTAATCAAATTATGTCTTCTGTGAAATCAGTAATCCAATTCCATCTCTCAATAATCACTAAAAAAATTCACAGATGAATTTGCATGAATGGCTGTTTCTCCAAAGATGATTGGTTTTAGACTTCCAATTACCACGGCGGCCAATTTCTAAGAGCATTTCACGCAGTCTTTTCAATTATTATGCTCCCCTTTTTCCCATTATCGTTTCGGAAGGTTTTTAACGGCATGGAAGTAGTCGAACATCATCCATATTAATCGCAACGATTCCATTCGGCATTGAATCCTCATGAATAAACCGAATGACCCTGTAATGAGATTGTTCCAAGACTTTCGGAAATGTCTTTTTCGACTAGAGTTGTTGAGAGCTGAACTAATTTGGACAATAATTTATCTGCGATGGAGAAGACAACTGGGCAATCGAATTGCGATGGAAAATAAACACTGAAAACGAAGCTCGCAGCCGGACAGTTCAGCACTTAATTATTAATGGGTTTTGGTCGTTTTAATGTAGCAGCAAAACTTGTCCCTCGATTATAGCTATCAACGCCCCACAAAAATAAACGGTTCCACGCTTTTTCTCATCCCCTTCTGTTTGTTAGCCTTCTCATAGCTTGTAGCAAAATACTGCGCAGTTTTTGCATCGTCCCAATTTTCCAAGCTTTTGCTCAAAGAGGTTACTTGTCTCTTCCTATTTGCCGTCACTGGCAGAAACAATGAACTCATTACGCTAGTGGCTCAACACTTCTCTGTTCTTTTTGTTTTTGGGCTGGATGGTGTGAGTTTCTCATTTGAATAAGGTTATAATAGTGATAAATGTAATGTAATAGAAAATTGGTATGGGAAATGGGAGAGAGTGTTCATTTGCAAAGAATTATTGAAACAAACATATAGAAACGATTACTGAAGCATCTTTATATACTTGAAGAAACAGAAAACAATTCATAATCAGTGCCTACAGTTTATGCAGGCTACACATTACATGACACGGACCGAATCGACGTGGGAGTTCCCGTCCAAGCTGTAATGTGTAGCCTAGCCCGGACGAGATAAACGTACTTCGAACAGCAAGTATTTTCATGTCCTCAATCGAAAAAAATAAACATATAAGAAAAAGAAAATATGAGTGCAAAATAATTTATAAATCTATGAGGGGAAAAGTACAAGGCGCATATTCTTCAACTTATTATTAACTTATTCATCAAAATTTTCATTGAAACTTATCACTTCTGAATTCGAAGTTTTATGATACAATTAATAATAATAGATACAATTGAAGAATAGAAGAATAGATACGATTTATACAATACACCGACTAATGAGCAACATAATGGAAAAATATCAAATATGAAAAACTTGATCAGTTTTATGATTGGTTATACTGTAATCATTACGTTAAAAAAATTACCAGTATGATTGTTTCTGTTGTTGAAAATCGAATGATATTTAAATTCATAATAAAATTTATTATTCAAAACATAATAATTGGAGATAATTTTAATTACCTTCAGAGTAATCCATTTTCATTTAATAGAATAAAAAATGAAATTAGATTCAACACATAACAAGAAGGCGAATCACTTCCAAAATTTGATAGTAGCCAATAATGATCGTTAACGATACCGATATTCAAATCACGTCACGGCCTCTGAATCCGGTCGTTTAGGTTAAGCCTTCATAATTGAAGTGTCAGATGGGTGAGAAGTTACTTATTGCATCCAAGTTCAAGCCCGGGGAAAATTGATGCTGTCGGGAAAGACATGAATTCCAAGTAGTAAAACTCGGCTACGTCGCTATAAAATCCTCACTCTTCTGTGGCAGGATCTGTACTGGAGGAATGTCTTGGTTTGATGGCGTTGACATCATCTGTTAATGGTCCATTTCGGGGCGAAAAAACCGAGCTACTTGGCTGTATAAAAACGATGCGAGGTAACAAACGGGGTTAATGCGATCACACATTAACCATGCCAGCCCATTGATTTCAATATTATTATCAATTCACCCGAATACTCGTGCAAAAACTTGGTGGAAGTGATCGGAGGAAATATTTATAATGATACATGAGTTAAAATGAAACCTTATGAATAAATTTTGGTAGCACTAAACAATGATTTTTGTTCTAATAATTTATGATGACTTATAAAACTTTTGTTGAATTTACTGTACAAGGCACAACTGTACACAGCATATTATGAATTAAATTAGATTATAGAATCTTCAAATGCATAGAAGATACAAGTACACATAGGATCAAACGATTAGAACTATTGTAAATTTATTCCCAGATTTCCCAGGAATGTAGGACATAAAGCATGTTTCGGAAGCATCATGATAATTTGGGGTCTCATTAATTCCATTCCCACTTTAAAAAAATGAAAAGGAAAAAGTATTCCCTTTACTTTTTTGATGTTGTATCATCTTGTATGGATATTTTGTAAAATCCAATAAAAATAGTCTAACATCATATAGGCCTAATATTAATGGATCTTCGATCTTCGAACTCTTATCTTTCCTCTGGAAAGACTCAATAATCATCATTCTACACTTCATCCATTGATTTACTCAAGTAGTTTTGAGATCAGTATACATGCTGCTATACTGCATCAATCTACATACTGTATATTTAATGCATTATATGATCTACACACACTATCACAGATTGTTATTTGAGTTTAGTAAGTATTAAAACTCAAGTTTTACAGTTTTTATAGTTCAAAAATGAACTGAAAATAATGATTGATCACTCAGTCCAGTTCAAAGACATTCATATAAGAAATTAACAATCATTATACAACGATAAAGTTAACTAGAAGCCTCCAAATTTACATGAATATGACTTCCACGTTGCTTCTGATTGATACTAGCCATAATTAAAAGTGATCATCGCAATTCCACCATGAAATTAATAAAATGAAAAATAATCCTCCAGATTTGAATGAATATGACTTGGGCTACATGTTGTTTCTGGACTGATACTAGCTTATTAGTGCCAGCTGTTTAAACAAGAATCAATAAGTTTCAGGATGAGTTGTTTGCAACTTCTAAAGCTTTTTCGAGGAAGCAGGCATGCGTGAGGTGCTTAGTCGGAGCGATGGCTGCGATGGCCACGAAACTTCCACACTGGGAGAATGGAGGAGCCTGAACAGGGAGAAGATGCGCTTTTATAAGCAGCAGCATCTGCGTTTGTGTCGGCTACAAAGTTTCCTTTATTGTAAACTTGGCAAAGCAAGCAGAACAACATACAAATAAAAGCCGTTCTTTTCTTCCACTAGGTTTCCTGCGTCCTGCGAATCGTGAGCAAAGGTGAGCTTTGAATATTTATTCTCCAGGCTATTGTCGGACTACAAAATGTTGCCAGTTATTTTCCCTGATGTTATTTCGTAGGCTTTTCTCGCTGTTTCCCTATTCACACATTCTGCCATATACGGGGAGGGAAATTTCCACCATATAGTAACGCACAAACCTGTAATGCCATTCTATTATAATGTTATTAGCAGCCATTGTGGCACAACTGGTAACGGCAAATGACTAGACTCTTCTATTGAATTGGTGTTTTTTACCTTTCTAAAGGTCATGAAGAGGTCAAGAATTGTATTAGACATGAAGGGTTCACCAGTGGTTATTAAATAGAGGTGGTGGTAATTATAGCCAATAGGTGCGTGAGCCAATATTTTGTAAGTACACTATACTTACTTATCCAGTACATATAATTATATATTTTTACTAAACTTATTCTTCATTCACTTCAAGTACACTACTTCTCCTGAAAAACGCTTGAATGTAACATTGCTAGGTGATACATACGTCTCTTGCGGTTATGTATTCTTCATTGATGATTCTTCTTCAAAACAATCTAGAGCGATTTATCCTGGAGTTGATTATTTCGTCTATGATAGTTCATTCATTAACTATTGTGTGAACTTGTTTAAATTCAGTTGGTTACTGGGGAACTTCGTTGAAAATGAAATAATCATGAACATTGTACCGAATAATGATGAAGTAGAATTTTTTAGCAAGGCGGCTGGGAAGGGCGGCTCAGCCCTGTACCCAATCTTCATGAGTACAGTCTGAATGTATAATTCAGTTGACAAGTGTATTCTAATTGAAGAGCAAATCAACTGTCATTACAGTGTATTTCTAGCAAGATACGGCTTTTCTTTGCAAATCGGTAGAGACAGACAAGTGTGTAGATGTGACTGTATCCAACAACAACCAAGTCTGTTTCTCTCCCACTAAACTCGTTTGATACAGCCTTTCTAAAAAAGTTCTTTTTCAGAACAGTAAATTCTGAAATTGTTGTAGTAAATGTTACTAGATCGAACAGAATCGTCGTTGAGACCACTTGAAAATCAATCCCTCTCCAAAAACGTCAACCTTGAAAATATTCCATTTCATAGATCCCGTCCCAACCCAAGAAATTTCCTATTCCATTTATAATAACGTTATGGTTTCCCAGTACCCAAGGGCAACTGGGTATCCACAGAGTCCCAATACACGAGATCGTTATCAAGATCATGAATGAGAATGAGATATGCGATGACGAATCTGCAAGATTTATAAATTGACAATCAGACGTCGGAAGAGCTCGGAGCTAGAAGCAGAGATGATGAGTGCGGCGGGCTGGGGTTGAGAATTTGTCTCCAATTGACTGCTGGCATGAGAAGTGGCCGGGGGCTGTCGGTTTGCGAAATTAATAACCCTCAATACAAGCCTGCCCTCTTCTGTTCTGTGCAGCAAAAAGGATTTTCTCCCCCACACTCAGAAAGATAACTCCCCTAACCTCTCTTCTCTCTCAGATCCTTCTATACTTCACATACCAAATTTCCCGATTCACTATGTCCGGCCGAAGATTTTCCGATAAGGGCTTTCGGGAAAAAGGGGCCAGCTTTTCTTCTGCACGCACTTGTCAAAGGAAGCTGTCATCAAGCTCCCCGACTATAAAGCTCCCCGAGATAGTGAGGTTGTCTACCGCTCCTCCCCTCCTCCAACTATCATATTGGATACCAGCTTTTCAGGAATAAGGTTGAAAGGTAAGGCCATTTCAGGATCCTGTCATGTCCCTAGACAAATATTCGAAATGAATACCCTCGAGAAATGAATTTCCTGAACGCTTAAAGCTCCACTAGACTGAGATAAGATGTATAACTATATGGATGGATTTGTCAATAGACGAACCAAAAACTATACAATTTTAATAAGGATATTCAACTCAGATGCAAAATTAAAGTATATTATTGTCTTTGGCTAAACACTAGACAGCCTATTTAAAAATTCTTGAAATTTTTCATTAAAAAAATGAATTCCGATTTTGAGCGATGAACCCACTATGATAGGGTAACTGGAATTTGTATTATCCTTTTCAACCACATTATGGATTCCAACTTTGATATGATCCATTATGATAGAACATTTGGAATTCCATTCAACAGAAAAAAATCTGAATTTATGAACTGCTCCCGATTGATTCTTCAAGACTGAGTGGTCATATTATTCAGTAATTAATCGAGAATTGTGAATAATGTAATTCCTATAACCGCATAACTCATCACAGATTTAAAACTTTGGTATCAAGAGTAGATATGAACTTCATAACCTTATTCATATTACATAGTATTCCAGATTCTAGAGCTTAATGAGTTTAGAGAGAATTGGTTGAGATATGATAATTGATCATTAAAAAGACGAGTTCATTATTCAATACTTTAGTATGAACAAAGAGGAAATCTCAAAAAATAAAATGAACGTATCTCTTCCTTCAAGACATTTCGCTGATTAGATATCTTCTTCGTTAAAGGAGATCTTTGACTGATGTTTTCTCATTACCGTTGAGAAAACTTCGATTTTTCGAAGGGGAAAGAAGATGTTTATCTTGGGTTCGGCCAGTTCATTTGCAAGATGAAAGCGCCAGAAGCTTTCACCTCCCTGTCCTTGAATTCTCTGGAATTCCAATATTGAAGACATAAGGTTAATAATTAGAAGGAATTTGAAGATCGTAAACTTTTAATTTCACAATATGTTCAAGGCCCACATTCCTTCTCACTCCATGAGGAATCAATGCAGTCCAAATAGCGAAGTAAATAGATAGAAATAGATATAATGACAAATAGTTAAATAACAGCCGATTGCCAATTAAATAAAATCGTCTTAAAATGATGCCATTTGAATGAACTCAGTAGAAATTTCGTTGCATTGATCTTCTTAAATTAAGTCATTTTACGACGGCCATGGCCGGTTTGGTAGGATAAGGCGTAATGGTTGTTATCTGATAGGTATAACATAGTAAGTCAAGCACTTCAACATCCACGGGAAGAATAATTGAAAAATACTACAATAATAGTCTAATCATCGTATTGATAAATGAATAGACTTAGTCATGATATAACCTATAACTTACTACAAATCCTTTTGATATTGAAATCATATGCTACTTACTCTTCGATTTCTTTCTCTATAAGAAACATTAATTTCAGGACGAACATACCTGTAAAAAGAAAAAGTAACATTAGAAAAATAATCAACTTCTATCAGAGGTACTTTGGTTTTTATCTTCTTTGTCTTCTTTTATGATGAGAGATGACTACTTTTAGGCATCCGTGACCAACGGGTTAACGTCTTCTCCGAAAGACATGTAGCTTCAAACATTGCTCCTTTAAATTACTTCAAGGCGAATTCAACCAATTTTTATATTTTGACTCTTGTTAATTTATGAAAGCTTCACAAACCTGATTGAAATTGATTAATAAATAAATTTTAACTGTTCAGAAATTATAGTCCTATATAAGTTGGATAGCTTCACAAGATATAAATATATAATGTTACAAATATATGTAATGTGAGGTTCCCATCTTAATCTTGAATCTATTATAATACCTAAGTATTTAACACATTCTTGTTCTCCATTGAATGTACAAGAATGTGTTAAATACTTAGGTATTATAATAGATTCAAGATTAAGATGGGAACCTCACATTACATATATTTGTAACAGATTGAGGAAAACTGTTTATAAGTTTCAATTGAGGAATATTCTGCTCTTAGATCAGTTGAGGATGGTATTTTTGGCACTGGTCTCATCCATTGTAGAATATGGTATCGTTGGATGGGGAGGTTGTGGTTCTAGCATCTTGCAACCACTTGTGCTCCAATACAAAAAAAAAATAAAAATATGTCTAAGAAGACCAATTAGATACCCAACAAATCTGATCTTTAGTGAATTCAATGTGCTTAGTCCTGTTGGAATGTACAAATTCAATTTGATGAAATATGTATATAAGAAGTATTTAGATTTTCCTGTTGCTCCTACTCATGGTCACTCAACTCGTGGCCAGATTAGAGAAAATTTGATAGAGCCGAGATACCTAACTGCGGCTGCTGCTGGCCATGCAGCTTTTAGAGGTCCCAGGTTATTCAATCGTTTGCCTTTTGATATTTCCAGGCAATCCTCTTATTGTTTATTTGCTAAGAGACTGAGAACACATCTAGTTTCATTGAGGTGAATTAGTATCTTCTACTATCTGACAGTTATTCAGTATCTCCTATATAGTTTTTAGTAACTTCTAAATTATAAGTAATTAGAATGCAAATTTATGTTCTAGTTTAAATGTGATGCCAACAGTGGTTTATTTCGAAGTGTAATTTATTTCTGAGATTTAGTGTCTTTTCCTTTTTTCAGGTTTAATTTAGTTACTGTAAGACCATCCTTCACGCAGGCTCAGCCTAATGAGGAATGCACTTGATTTTTCTTGTATTTTGTAAAAAGTGTGTATATTAATTGAGTGAATAAAGTATAAAAGTATAAAGTATATAGACCTTCATGAATAAATTGGATTAATACTAATAAAGTGCAGTAGTAAGAATGAACATCAAGGAGAGTATAATCTCACGACAGTTTCCTCCATTCTATCGACTATATTAAAGGTAACATTTCTACAAGGAAGAGAATAAAGTACTGAAAATATGGAAGGATGTAGAAATAGCACAAGAATCTCTTGTAATCTACTTTAAAGTATCTCATTAGAGTCACTCATTCCAATTGTTGCATTGAAGATTGGAATAAAATATCGGAATCATCACAATATATCGCCTGCATACTTCAAGGCGCTCATTTTCGCATTGGAGGATGAGACCTAGCCGGCAGTCAATTTCACACATGACTTTGGAAGAGAAAGCACACACCTTTGATGTCTTTATTGGCGTTACTCAATTTACCGCGCTATATCAAACAGAGAATGTTGCTGCAACGTTCTTGGGGGTCGCTGAATAATTCATGTGCCGGAACAAGAGTCATTGATTTGGCTTGCTTTGAGCTTGCCAGCGGAGGATCATCGCCGCTGGCAGCAAAGGGGAGAGAATTGGGCATCACATATGAGTGAGAAGGATGAAGTGAGGCATCACATGGGCTTCGCGTTGAATGGGACTAATGCCATCTCTCGTGAGCCTCCATGTCAAAGCGCATTGAGTGTGAGGTATATGAGATAGTCCGAGTGCTTTTCAAGGTTGTCTACAAGAAAATCTTGCTTTGGAAAATGGTTTGGATAGAGCAGGGAAAATTTGAATTGAGAGCTAATATCATTTTTGATCTAATGAATTGAAATCAAGCCTTGATTTTGCCATTGATTGGGGATATACTGTACCCCATCCATCTTCGTTTTGTAAGAATAAGCACATCATCAGGTTCAATTAAGTTTAGAGTGGAGTAGTTTTAGTGAGTTCATACTCTTGCCTATTGGAAGCAAGGAACAAGGTTTCAGCTAGTGTCGAGGGTGGAGTAGATTATCTTGGAACAATTGACTGATTATTATTCTGTTAATTGAGAAAATTATCAATACCAATAATTTACATGGAAAATACTGCAAGATTGATAAGTAGGCAGACGTAGGTACGGAAACGAACGAACATGGAAAATAAACCAAATTTGGCCAATGATGGATTTACAACGTGTAGCCTAATGTGTTTGTCACAAATAAAAAATAATTATTTCAAACAAGCAATAAGAATCACAAATGAAGCCAATCCAATTAAGGATTCAACAAAGAAATTCTTCAATTTTTAATGAACGGATTCATTTTCAAATAATTATGATAATTATGTTAACAATTCAAAATTTCAATCTCTCGATATTTTTTCTTCCTGCTTTGATAAAATTGAGAAACAATATTGATGATTTTGGAAATCTTGTGATGTTCCAAGTTGATACATCTTTTATTTCATGAATAGTATTTCTCCAGATTTAAATAATGAACTGCCAAATATTATTCCTTAAACTTGATTGCATACTGAATAAAGGCTGCAGCCATCGTCCAGAATCATGATTTTGATCCAATTAAGAGAATAATTACTACCCAATTCCCAACAATTATAAATATCACACCACTTTATGGCGTCAGGTACCTCTATCTCATACATCACTAATGAAACGCATTGTAACCGTAAATTGCCATCAAGTGGATTTATTGGGTCTTCGATAACAGTAATTAGCTCCAGGCATTGCCTGGAGCCAATAATGGACGTGTGCTTGGACATTGGGCATAACGTATGATTATCATAGGATACTTTAGGCTTTAGGCCCAACCGGTAAATGTGGAACTTAGCTCGTATTTCAGCATCAAAGCTTAATTGATGGGGGCAGAGTATGCAACACACAACATTGCCTACGCTGAAACCACAATAGGATTCGTCGTCTTAAATTACGGAGAAACATTGATTATTATTATTACTAGTAATATTTACTGTAGTAATTATTTTTCAGTATTAGTATAAAGTATTGAGTAAAAGATCATGGATTTTATCTTTGTAGCAGTAAACTTTATATTAATTCTAATAATAGACTATATAATATAACTCATTAAATACTAATATATAACATATTATTATGTTGGTTTATTTGTGGCCAATTTATTCATTCTGTAGGCAGATTCAAGCTAGCAGTTCCTTGAAAAGCCGAGAGATGGTGCTGAGTTGTTTTTAATATTTACCCATTAATCGTATTTTTCCCAAAATTCAAATGAAATCTGCACATCTAGGACCACTAGAACAACTCTTCTTGAGGCGCAAACTGCAATAAATTGGCCCAATATAACGGTCAAAATGGCTGTCATTAGTTTTGCAAAACTCTTTTGATATAGGAGTGGTCCGTAGCCAAGAACGATCAAGCACCGGTCTGACAACCTGAAGGTTCCGGGTTCAATCCCAGTTGACAGAACTGATTTTGACAACAAAACGGCCACTCGCGACTGCCTGAAAAGTGGTCGTCACCTCTCCCATTACTCATGCACATGTGAGGATCACCCTCAGCAAAAAAAAGAATAGGATTATTCAGAACAAGAGTAATCAAGTTCTCAAGCGCAACAAACCTTTCAAACGTTCACCATGAGAATAGGATATAATTTATTTTTCGAACGACACTCGTGTATTTGTGAATACAATGAATAGTACAAGTAATAATTTAGAAATTTGATGAATTTTTTTAACTGAATTTTTCAACGTTACAGATACGATTGAAGGGGAAAGTTATTGTAGAATCGAACAGTAATGAAAGAACTATGGAACTGAAAATTTCTAAAAGTTTCATTGTATTGCATAATTTTTATTCAGGTTCAGCTTCTGAATTTAAACTGCAATTAACAATTGCTTGAGAAGAATATGAATATTGCTACGCGTTCTGAAAAAAATTGTCGAAAATTGAAATGAAGAACAAAAACAAATAATTATTATTGTACCCAAAAATTGATTTGAACAGAAACACCGAACAAGTTTATACATTGAATTTTTTTCGCCAAAAATGATGAACGACTTCCATTTTCTATTTCCGTTTTGCCGTGATTAGGGGAGAACGGGGTGAAAAATGGACATGCCGCATTTTTCCACTCGAGCCGACTTCCCCTCTCACGAAAAAAATAGCTTCATTTTTGATGGCTTGCCCGAGATTTATATCGTTTGTCGCATTTATGTGACGTGCATTTATACATAATTCATTTTACAGCACAAAGCATAAGCTCCGACACTACCCCTCATCCCACATTCTCCATATGGAGTTCTGTTCTCAATCCGAAACAGCTTTCGAGCACAGCACTCTCCTCGTTTACATCTCGCGCATGAATGATAGATACAGCTCACTCACTGTAAAGCGCATTAGAGCTGCTGCCGGACGGCTGAATATGTCACTTACAAATAGACGTGATTTTTCAATGTAATACGATTACCAGAAACATATTCCATCCACAGAAACGGATTAAATAAATCTGAACAACTTTGAATCTTCAATTCATAATCAAAACAAAAGAAAAAACTAAATATCATACATCATACCGTTGTAGCACTGATACGACAGCTAATACGCAAAGGTTAAGTAATGTTGAGTTTTGTCTCCATTAAAAAACAAACTAAAAAAAAAAAAATACAAATCGATCAAGCTCGAGCCTTGCTTCAGCTGAGAGACAAAGGTTTAAGGTCTGGTAAAATTTCTGTCGTAAACTGCAAACGATATTGAGTTATAAGAGATTTATGAAGTTTATACATTTTATAAAGTATTCATCTCTATTCATAAATATTAGTGATAAATTTAATAATTTTGAATTAAGGATAAATGAATTAGTCTATTTATTGTAATAAAATATTTTCTCTATCTATAAGAGATTAAATTTATGAAGACTTATTTGTTACTTCTAGTAGTACTGTTGATTGATTGGTTAAATAGATTTAAAGGACCGTTAGCCAACGATTTATTGGGCGACTGAGAAACCAGAAATTTTCTGGCCAACATCACTTTCTAGCCGAATTTTATTGTGATTTGAGAAACAATATTTGGAAACATTTTTCAGTACTCTACAGGCCAGAGAAGCTTCCATCTACAAATGATTGAAATCACAAGGAGATTACAAAGTAATAGGGATCATCTTATTATTAATTCGATGAATTTTAGTAAAAAAGTGATAGCTTTTAACACTCTAAGCCGACGTTATAAGATTCAGAGCAAGATTGAACAGTATTACAGTACTAATATTTATTTGTTCTTCCTGATTGACGAACCTATGGAGGATTTGTGACTTTCTATAGTTATATCAACATAGAAGCATTAGAATGTACTAAGGAGAACAGTCATTAAATCGATAAAGTTAGTGATAGAAGATGGAACAAGGATTTTCCATTGGTTCATTACATGAACACTGTCATATACAAGTTCTATTATTAAACTTGTCTGGAATATTCTGCAGAACCTACACGGAGTACGGGGTAATAAGTGACTGTCAATCTTCTCATACTGAGCTCCAGGTTATTTCCTATCCACAGAAGTAATAAAAATGGAACATGACTACTGCACCTGACGTGGCTAACATCACTTTTCTGCTAAGTCACTTGAGAGGAGCGAGGTGAATTTATATTCAATTTTCAAGCTAAGCGTACAACATGGAATAAATTAGATTTGGCTGAGCAGATGCTTTACAAAGTCTACTCAGTAGAGCAATCTTTGAATATAAACAAAAATAACTCAAGTATTCCTACAGCTACGAATTCAAAGTTCGAGCTTATTTATGGAAGCTTGTTTTCATTTTATTAGCTACAAAAGCTTCAAGAAACATTTTCCCATGCTGTCTTATTTAAGTAGAAATTAAGCTTTGCATTTTTGATTGACTAATAAATGTATTCATATTTAATGTAGTTACATTGCAGACCTTAAGAGGTAATACCGATCTCTGAGAAAATGGTGAATGAAAAGAATATTATTGAAATCGGAAATTGCGTGAATGCTTAATCCTGGAATAAATGAGTAGAAGATATTCAATATAATCTACTGTAATGTAATAAATGTTATGCGTCGTAATAAATGTAATGATGGGAAGAATCTGAAGATATACATGAATGTCAAAATGTAAAGATAGAGAGAGCATTTATAAAAGGATAAGTGGAAAACGTTTTTTTTTCGAAATCAAACATTCATTGATAGACATTAATTTCAATTATTTAATAAGCTGGAGAACGATGAATAGGTCATATCACATAGAACTGTTTAAATTAAAACACCTCCATTGAAGGATCCAAAGGATCCTCTAACTGAAGTAGCAAGAAAATTTATCGTTATGAGTGGCAACAGGAGTTACATGCACTAATTTTCCTTGCACGAAATCACGGAAGGAATTTTCCGGAAGCAGTCGTTAATCTAACAAGCAATAAAAACAAGAGAATAAAAGCGTTAATAAGTGAGCACAATGTTTGAGAATGTCCAAAGGGGCGTTGAAAGAGAGAAAGGTAGCTTAAATGGGAGAGAACACGAAATGGAGGGAAACGGCATAAAAGTAATGACAGGGAAAAGGGAAAGGAAGAAAAAGAAGAAGAAGAAAAGAGAAGGGTGCAAACGTGAACACCGCATCAAGATTCGTTCACTGTTGAAACAAGAATATATCTATTTATTTGGATATATACAGACCTAGCTAGAAATTTCTTCGCTCCCCCAGGCCTGCTTCCCAGAGCACGCACCTCCATTCAGGGGTGGAAAAGAGTTGGTTGCAGGAATGGGAGGTACTCCCGGGAGGGATTGATTTATTAACTGGGAAAAACAGATGCGATGCGGGAAAGAAAAGCCCTTATTTGACAAGTAGATAGATTGATCTGATAGAATACATAATTCCGAGCGAGCTCGTTTATTCTCGCAGCGTTTGCATTCCTTGAGACACTTCTTTCTATGAACAGGGGTCTACAGTGAAGTTTTGGAATGATGTATTCTCTCTTCTGGTGTATAGAAGGGGAGCAGCAAATGTATTTGATTTGCAATAAGCGATAAGTGAAAGGAAAGACAATATTTATTTACTTAATATTCAATACTTTTAAAGTATTCCATTGCAATAAAGTACAGTATTGCATTGTTTTAAAACAATTTTATTAGTATTATACTAGAGTACCCAACAATTTGGAAAATTGATGAACCAGAATTCAGTTCAGAGAATTTAACACAACTCGAGATAAGAATCTTGATTTTTATTCTTTTGAACGGATGCCTTTGAAAATTTAATGAGGAACTAGAATTTCTTCAATACTTTTTGAGCAGATTTTTCGATCTTTTAGATCCTTTGCAAATTGAACTTTGTTTTTATTTCTGTTTCTCATATTAGAAATTGAGTCTTCAGGATACTAACGTGTTTCAGAGTTACCTTGAAACAAATAGTTTGATTTTGTATTAGTTTTTTCAAGTTTCGAACAACGGTTGAGATAATCTGCATTAATGGATGGTTGGCTAGCTATTTGGAGAGTCGTTTTTTTCAACTTTCTTATTACAGTATTTTGAAACCCCCTAATGTTGGGTTGCACCAACCGTGATCAACTATTTTGAATTAACTGATCCCATATGATTAGCATTGTACTGATCTCGAATCAAAATTGATCTTGCTTGGTGCAATCTAATGTAAGCTGTGGGCAGTATAAAGTTTATGTTGAAAAACACATTTTTATCCAATTTGCGAGTTGAAAGCCTTGGAAAGTACGTGTTGGGTTGGAGCCCTTCTCTAGATCTACATTCCCCTTCAAAATTAATTCGCTTCAATCCTATATTAGGCTACTCTGGATGAAAAACATGGTGGAGTAGAATTTATAATGGAACGATGTTTGAGATTTATTCTTAAGAGTGTGAAAGAATATTAGTCTATTGGTAAAAAAAAGGAATACAAAGTCATAGTCTAGGGACCAATTCCCTAGAAGATAGCATGAACAGTTTTGCGACTGTGGGCAGTTCATTGAAAAGTAATCAATTTAATAATTAAATCTAGTTTAATAATTGATTCGGCTTGTCTAGGCCAATGGCAGTTGTGTACCTTGATAGGTCATTTAACCACCAATCATTTCACTCGCTCCATAGCATAGCTGTCACTCATTACTTTGGTTAATATTTGGTTCATTACACAATGGTGTAATAAATTACCTAATGACGAGTACCCGATATACTAATAAATTTGCGTTTGTGACAACTTATAGACTTTTTATTCGATATGGATAACTACTGTACCACAATATCACCATCATTCTGGTACAGAACGTTAACTGTATTATCTATTTAAACAAACAAAATTCCAATCTTGACAATGTAAGATGTAAAAAGAATAAAAGAAAATATACCGTGTGGAACTCCAACATTCCAAATTTTCCTCGGTATGGTACACTACACTAAAAGTGGTATAATTTATCCTGAGAATGAACTTGACTTTCCATTCAAATTGAACCGGGAATTCAAGTTTTCTCTACTCAAATACAATCTTATGTTTCTCTACCGAGCCAAAATCCATGGTTGTAAGTCGTAACGATTCCTAAGTTGTAACAATTAATATGTTTGTTTTGTTTTTATTATTATTTTGGCATGATAATACCACAGACAACAGTGTAGTATAGTTAGTCTATAGTATAGTTAGTCTATGATAATACTCTTCCTAAATGAAATGAACATTATTCAATCATCCCTGAGCTCAAACCCGAGCTGGTCATCCCTGGACTAACCAATAATAATTATTTCAGACCTCTAGTTTTCTGCATCTAGGAGATCGTAACTTTCTTAACGTAGAACTAAACGCAATGCGACCGATTCCAGTTTTATGGTGAAAGGGGTCGGAACGGTGAATAATTACAACAAATTTGACCCGTCGAAGGTTACAATGTGAAGTGCTCTCAGGTTTACTGTGGGAGCAGAAGTGAGAGAACGCTTTGCAGAGCAGAGTTCAGACAGTGTGAGGAAGGCGAAAGAGCTATAAAAGCGGCAGACGAGAGATAAGAGGAGCTGGAAACTGAAGAGGGTGCTACTGCCAGCAGAATATATACACTCTTCGCGTGCTATCTACTTCTCTGCAGTAACATCGGAATTCATTACGTTTCTGTGATTCTGGAGAATATTTTAAGGAGCCGCTACGCGCTCTCCACGTGCGGGAGACTAACTGAGATTCGAGAAGCAGCAGCAACAGAATCAGCAGCATTTCGTTGAAATTAAGCGCGCCACCACCCATAAACCCAGCCAACACACTTGAGTTCATTTTGTGCTCATGAGAAGTAGCATATGGATTTCTAATCTCAACGAGCCCGTCGACCGAGTTAAGTAGGTTGTGAGTGTTTATTATGAAGTGCAGCTTCTTCAACAATGTAACGCCGCAAGTTCAAACAAAGGAGATCGGCTCAGAACTTCGGTTGTTAAATTATGATTCTCCATTGTCTGAAATCACTGGATAATTTTGTTGAGGAATGGTTATTCAAACTAGGAATAATTAATAATGAATGAGAGATGCTCAATTGCTCTGCATGATGTCAATGTATTAAAATAAGGATGCTCCAGTAGAATCTCTATTTATTTCTCTGGCTTCTCTATTTCTCTACTTGAAATTTTAGATGTCAGTTGCACGAAATCTAATTGAATTTAACCGCTGTAAGATGATTAAACGGTACCGATGCAACAAGAACCAATGACAATTCTGACATCAATGCTATGACGTCTTTTTAAGGTGTCTTTTTATTTTGATAGAATTCGTCATGCAACCGCCCACAAATTAGTGTTTTATAATCCGGTAGAAAAAGAATAGATCTAAATACAATGAAGATGTTATTGAGTCTAATGTAATGAGTCAATTCTGTAATGAAGGAAGCTTTTCAATAAATGGAATCGACCTTCAACGTTATAACCAACACATTAGCTTCATATTAAATTGAGATTTTATCGGGAAATATTCCCAGAATAAGATGATATTTTGTGTAATACTTTTGTTATGAGCATTATTATTCAAATACAAGTTCCCTGGACGTTATGTCCCTTTTTTTATCTTCTTATATAAATTTTTTGTCATCCAGAAGGGTAATATATAAAATAGAGAGATACAGATACTATATAATTATAATAGAGGAAGTTTTACAATATTCATTCTGTTCATCTTTCATTTATTGGATTGATTCGAAATCCTATTACTCGCAATTCACCTTGCTTATTACTTCATGAAAGGCGAGCCAAAATATTGGGAATTATTTATGACCAGTGGCGAATTGATCTATGAAGTTCATTTGAAATGGAGAGATTTTGATGATAATACCATTGATGAGACTGCATAATACCATTGTGACACATAATTGAATTCTGATGAGAGCTACTTCATTTGTGAGGATTATATCCATTACAAAATTGGTTCATTAACGCGTAGGCCTGAATATTGTGGGCATTTCATTAAACAGAGAAGATTGATTAGCTAGAGCTCGAAAATGACAAGCTGCAATATTATTATTGTTTTAAACGAAAACACACTCACAAATAAATTGGTCGAACACCAATGTAAAACTTCTCGCAGGAGCGCAAGATGTTTTAAATTCGTATTATCGAGTAAGCTGGCCCACATTGAAGAAGTGTGGTATTCCATTGAATCATGTGTATTGGTTCGCTGGATTTACGATGTTGTTATTGCTACATTTAAAAAGGCTAATTTGAAACGTGAATGTGATTTGAAATGAAGAAATAGGTAGGTTGTATTCCATTTTAACATGTGCCTGCTTCAGTTGTGTATTGTTACGCTCGATTTAAAATTACAGTTTCGATAGAAGGAAACAGAGAAACTAAGTAATAGTAACAAAGAAATAGTAGACAGTAGACTCAGGAACAGAGAATAGATACAGAAAATATTACTCAGAACAGTAAATAGTAGACTCAATTATAGTAGTTTTAAATGGAGAAAGGTACATACTGAAGCTGGATGGTTTAACATTTGACTTTGAGCATTGTTACGTGAATGTTACGCTCGATGGACGGTTCAACTACAGTGAATGAGACACTCTATTGTGGTTTGGGATGAAGCTAGGTGCATACTGAACTTAGTTATCCCATTTGAACGCTTGCATTGTTATTTGAATTTTACACTTGATCACGATCCTTGGTGTACGGTATTGGTACAGCTAAGACAGCGTATGTTGCCCTTAAATTTGGTTTAAAATGAAGCTTAGCTACTGTATACTAAAGCTTGGTTTCGATTCCATTTGAAACATGTGCGTTATTAGAGTTACAGCGAAGGTGACTCTCAAATTTGGTTTGATATGAAGAAAGGTGCATGCTGAAGCTAGGTGGAATTCCATTTGAACATGAGCATTGTTACGCAGATGTTACGTTTTATGTACGGTGGCGTTACGGAATGAGGTAGGCACTCAGTGACAAGGTGATTTTGTTAGCTTTGAGGCATGCATTGTGTGTATGTGCGTGTCAGCAGCTCGCCGACAGGGGAATTCGCTTGACAGGCCTCCTGCCTGACTGACGCAAACCGCCCTCGCTATACTAACACAGGGTGATGAGAGCTCGCATTCTATTGTGTGGCTCTCAAACATATCTGCAAATAGGATGGCTCTCACATATTGTATCACATTGTAAAACATCCCAATAGTATTGGGAAATCGGTGAGCACCAAGTTACAATTCCAACAATTTTCCAAAAATCACTGATTTAAAACTCGAGGTTATCACAAAAACTTCTTGAAGAGGGTGATTCAAGATGTTGTTGAAAACATGACTGCTACATATAAAACAGTTGGTAAATTACTCATGAGGATTAGTTGAGAAGGTTTTAATACTGTACTATCCCAAATTATGTAGGCCTACATTCACTTGTTTGGAATTATGAGGAAATTGAGACGGTTTTACCTTAATTCTGGAAATCTGGATGGATTTTGATCATCTCATTTCCATCTGGAATAATGAGACATCATTTCCATAACGATGTTTGTCTTTTTGTCTTTCTGTGTCCACAAGATTGTATTGTTTGAATTTGTGTTTTGTATTGTCTGTGTTTTATGTGAATGACTAAAAAACCAATAGGAATTCAATAATAAAATTATACAGGCCAAAATACTCAAATTGTACCATTGAGATGTTACAGTTTGACAGCAACAATAACTGCTCAAAAAGCAGGTGGCATTAGCGGAGCGTGCTTGTCAGAGACATTCGTCCTCGTGTAGGAATGGCGGCCCTAAAATTTTCCACGGAAATCGTGCCCTTTGAACCAGCAAAACGTTAATGTCGAGAGTGCTCGCAAACGTTCTACAGTTGAAGAAGCCGGCAGCAGCTCTTATTATTGCAATGGCAAGCGCTTTCCACTTATGCGGTGGTGGGGGGGGGGGTGTAGAAGGCCTACTGAACGCGAGGACTGTACCTTGGCGGGGATGGGAAATAATAATCGTTGCAGCTCGGTGAATAACACCAGTTATATTTCAAAGCGTAGCGCACTAGTCCAAAAGTAGACGAGGGGCCAAAAGTGGTTTCTGAGGGCCCTGCAATGTCCCCTGAGTATTTCATTTTACTCAGCTCACGAACCCAATTACGTCGCCCGTCATCGCATGCGAGTGCGTGCGTGCGTGCATCCACTTTTCTCTGCTGAATTTACACGTCTGAAATGCAACTCTTTGCCGCTGTCAAATCATACTACACACACATACACACTAATACCCTAACCACCTCCAAAACCTATCGGGATGCGAAAAGTGATACCTTTTGATAGCATTTTTTGATGAATATAACTCAGTTTTGCTACGAGAGCTTCATGATATATTTCAACTACTTTTTAATACGAATAAAAATAATTTTTGTTCGATAATTGCAAAAAAGCCGCAGAAATTTTGCTTGAACATGTAATGAGCTGAGACTCCACTTTCAGATACCAATAAATAACCAATGTGCATAATATTATCATAATATTGTGTTGACATAATTCATGTCAACATCTGGAGTTGAAGTTTCAAAGGCGTCACTTTTCGTGAAGTGACTCCTGTTCCCGAAATTCCCACTTCTGTATGTCTGTGAGTTATATTCATCAACAAGAATCCATTTTCATGCTACAAACTACTGTAGTGACTTTTGCAGTAAATATGAGCTATTTCGAATTGAAGTTCTCTCGTTACCGGACCTACTAAATTTGTACCAACACAAAGCATGTAATTTGCAACAAAAATAGCGTAGCCGAATATGAAGCATTCGAAGATAAAACATGAAACACTAATACCTGGTTTATAGTAGTGATTCGAAGATATCCATGTCAAGAGAACAGAGAATCGAGGCTTACGAAATGCTTACATGCGATTTGCGGCTGAGAAGATGCGTTCCTGTAGAGATTACTGAATCCCTGATCGAAGAGACGTAGCGTACTCATTTATGGCTTGGCGTACGCACTCACTCACACACGCAGCAGATGTTTCGAGTTCAATAAGCGTGAAATCATCACATGAGCAGAGGAGCGTGCGTGTGGTAGGGGGGGAGGGGGGCAGGGGTGAGGGTTGCCTTCATCCTATTTATTTCCTAATCAGATTAAGATGAATACAAATACTCGGCATGCGAGAGGTATTCAAATGATGGTATCGGATCAAAATACCGGAAAATTTACACGACATTTTAATTGGATTCCAGAAAGCTGATCTGAGTTGTGTAAAACGATATTTTGAATGTGCTCAGCATCCACCTATGAGCGGTTCAAGCTTGGACTCCAATGACGTTGAGACCGTTTGTAAACCGTTTATGATCAAAGCCATGGTTTCATGGTCTAAAGTCAAAAGTAATTTGAATTTAGTTTCTTTTTCAAGAACGCAAAGAAATGATTAATTTCTATAATGATTGTCAGTGGGAGGAAATTATTTTAGGTAAGGAGGATTTAGTTGCATAGGCTATAGAAAAATACGAATCCTATAATAGGAATACATAATCATAGAACATACGAATTTTTCATTCTCGTTTGAAAAGTGGATACTCTGAGTAGAAATCAGAAGTAGAAACTGAAACTGCTGTTGTCACTAAAGTCAGAAACTGTCAACTCGTTGAGTAATTGATTTTCAACCCTCTTTACATCAGCTCCAATGTTCCTAATTACCCTGAATTATCACTCTAGATTCAGCATACTGCTCTCGAACATACTAATTGAAATAATTAGAATATAAATCAACCCATCCCATGATGCAATTGGAGCGTACATATTGCCAGTCTCGATAGAAGGGAGTTGGTGGACTTGGCGGCGGCAGCATTCATTATTATCTTTCCGACTTTCAACTTAAATTGAAGAAGAAGTTAAAGAAGATTAGGCGAGTGTCCCATTGTTCGAGACGCAAGGCAAAGAAGAGGAGAAGAGTAACAAAGAAACATGGCGAACAAGAATCACCTCGAGCCAAAGGGGTGATTAGGGTTGGTGAGTGGGTGAGGAGGAGGAGGGGGGAGGGTACAATTGAGTAGCAGCCCAGTCTCATGAACTCGGGAATCGGAGGTTGGGAATAACTTTTGAAAAGTAATTTGCGTGTGAAGGTTTTGTGTCTGCAGTGGGAGATTGAATTTTGAAATTCATACCCCACGATCTCGTTTCCGCGCCAGAACTTGGTCGTCATTGAGTTCGCTAGATTTCTTCATTATTGCGATGGCACATCAAAGCTATGAATACCATTATTCCGACAGATATAATTTTATATTTGCCTCAACTTTCACATTGCTGTGCAGAGCCAGTATTCAGCGACCAACTGCAAGTGATAGAAACGTTTTGTGCTACTTACTGCGACTGTTGTAGTAGTAACAACTTGACGTTCAAACTCATATCGTAGGTTCCAATTTTATATAAATATAATATTCTCATCAATATTGTTTTAGACAGTTAACACGTTGTATCAAGTTAAGCTGATGAACAGTACCGCAGAGTCACCTGACGAAGACAAACAGGGTTTTAAATAGATGCGTGAATTAGATTAGAACGTATATTGAATTAGAAGAAGACCAGTTGACACGTTGGCAGTTCTTCATTCTCTACAAAAATTCGTTGCTTTCCCATCTTTTCTCAAAATTGTATTATTGTCAATTTTCATGTGTGATAGAATGAGTAATGTGATTGTTTAACAGATTTCCAAGTTGATTTTTTTTTTAAACTTTTGATTTACTTAGAAGCAATTGAAGTAGTGAACAGGTTGGGATTAAAATCATTTTTCCAAGATTCACCACGCATATGCACATTGACAACAACGAATACATAAACTACTAATGAGATCACTTCTTATCTAGAGAATCTATTCCATTTAATCAATGATCACTGTATCCCAATATTTAACAATACAAGGCAAACGAATCTACAGCGAGTTCAATATATTATTTGCTCTCATTCAATTAATGAAATGATATTACAATATTAATAAAAATAATTAATATATATCATTGATTTAATGCAGAATATTAATTTTTTGTATTACCTTACAGACATTTCTAAACACCAATAACAATTTTGTATAAAAAATACCAATTCTAGTATAAAAACATGAGATACTGTTACTCCACATCATCAGCACAACATTTTGAGAACAAACATCTACATGTACTTGGATCCGTGGCGAAGCGTGGTATACTTAACCGGTCATCGCCGGGTATATGTCCTAAAGGAAATATACCCGGCGATGACCGGTGAAGTATTGATGCATTATACAAAATTGAAACTTCCAATAACCCTAACTTCTGACAGAAAAAATACATGTTCCCCATCTGCAGAGTTAGTAAGATAAGATTTTGTTCTATACGAAATAAATTTGTGAACTTCGATTTTCAATCGTATACTATTCCCATTCCCCAACACATTCTCCGATATTGAATAGTGTTCTTTTTCGAAGTGAACGAAAAAACAATATTCTCCATGGAAATTCCGAGTGCAGACACAGTTTGCCTTTTTATTGGAGAACTCATGACGAGCCGATGTCGTCGTACCTACTGCTACAGAAACCCCCTTAACCACCCCCCCCTAATCGCCCGGCCTGCTTGTCATTCAGTGAAAATAAAAAGCGCCGATTATTCGCCACATTCTACCTACCCTAACCCCCCCCCCTTCCAACCACTATCAGTCGTGCATATCGACTTTTAATCATCACGAGCGCCCTTCATGCACCTTTCATGGCAATGCTGCTTCTTTTGGGCATGCTTCGGCCCTCACAACATGAATAATGCATGAAACACATCAATGATGAGTCTGAGGACAATATCAACTGATGACAGTTCTGACAGAAGATTTTTCACCTGGCGGCGTTTACACGTTGCCAGTCGACAAGTGCCAGTCTAGACCATCTTCAAGTCCTCATTTTTCTGTTCTAAAACATCAATTACCGAGATTAAATTAATTGAAAGGAGAAATGATTCAATGTTGTAAAAAACATCCTAGTTGGGTACTAATGGTGATTTTCCACGTTACCAGTTGACTAGTTTACAGTGTCATTTCTGAAATATTAGGTGTATGTACGCTGGTAAAATTATGGTAATAATTACCATACCATAATTAATTATGGCATAAATGTATTACGAGTATCATTACGGTATTATGGTATCATTATTGGTTTTATTCTGATATATTATCTTTATATCTCAATAAATAAATCACCTGGATGTTTTTCAGTAGACTGGCATCCGCATAAATGCAAGTAGATTTATCAATAAAAAGTTATGAGAAATTTATAAGAATTATTGAATTATAATTGAACTATTATACCATATGCTTCTTATCATAACATTAATAAGGATGAATAGAAGTTCTCATTCCTTTTAACTTTAGAAATAATACTGAAAACTTATCGATTGGCGAAATTCGACATGAGTCTAAACGCGGCATTAGTCTAGAATGTTTTGTTCGCTTTGAAAAATATAAAATGCCGTTTAATAATGTAATAAATCAAGATAAGCTAAGTTAAGTTACGATACGTTTCAATATTATTTGCTCCAGAATTGTATTTAAAAAATATTTTTCAATCAAGGTTTAGTGTGGAGAATTATTACTTACTGTATTTACATTGGTAAAAATAGTGAGCAAGGGTGTGGTACTAGAATAGAACGTGTAGTCTGTGAGGATTTGAAGATGGTCAAGACGAAGCGCAGAAACAAATCTTGAAGTGATGAGAGGAGAGAGTGAAAATCAAGAGGGATGCGAGCTGAAACTGTCCTTTAATATTTAATGCTTGATAGGGAGACTTGGAAGAAGGTGGCTTGCCTATATAGACCCTGGGAAAAGGTAGAGTGCTATCATTGATTTACGGAAGTTGATTGAAGAGGGACATTCTCCTCTCTCTAGGGAGTTGAATTCCAATATTATTTCCTTCAGAATGACATAATAAAAATTTTCAATCAAGGTTTAGTGTGAGAAGTTATAATTTAAATTGGTGAATTAGTGAGCTAGGGTGTGCAGTAATTTTGTATTAAATTGAAACAATTCAAATAAGAATCCTTTAAAAACTGTATTAAAAACTAAGTATATTGATATAAAAGAATGAACCAATGAAATAAATTAGATCAATTAAAAGCACTCTGTTAGAGCGTTTGACATAATGACATTACTCCGTTACGAACAATCATTTTGAAAAAAAAGCAAAACAGTAATAATTTTTTTACCTCTAAATGCTATTTGCAAGACACTTGATTGCTGTAGGAAAAAGCTTATTGCAGTTGGTTCCAAGTTATAATTGATCACCTAAAATTTGATAATCACGTCTGTATAATTTGCCGTCTGTATAGTGACTTATTATCCTATTCTAAACAAAAAATGTTGAATCCTATCTTTTTTATATTCAATTCTGTCCTTTGAAAAACAAAAAAATATTGTATCACTGAATGCTATATTTTGTGATACTGTATTTGAATATGTGAACTGTTGAATTTGAAATAAACCATAAATAAGCAATATACTCTTCATAATCTACTTTGTAACCGAAACAGTCAAATCGAGTAATACCGTATTGGTATTCCAAAGTTCATCATCAACAACACATTTCCAAACTGCAACCTGCTAAACCAAAAGTACCGTTGAAACCTGTTTTCTCAATTTGACAAAGTTTCCGAGTTGATAGCTTGTAATTGAATTATTCACGATTGAAATGTTGTCGTCATTAGAGGGTGACAGACATATCAAACAGTCACTGTTGTATATAAACTGGCAACCGTTGTGGGTTGTAACTTTTAATTAGGGTAGCTTAGGTACAGAGGGGTACGGGCACACTCACAACATGCTTTAAAAAGCGAACAGACGTGTGCAGTGAGCCTCTAATTTCCGCGACTATCAAATGTGCCTCTCGACTGAATAATTACCGCATAAATCAAGGCGAGCGAGCATACGTTTGCATGAACATTATTTGGGCTGAATAAGGTGGGGCGGGGTAGGGGAAGCTAATTTATGCAGGGGGAATTCCAGGCGAGCGTGGAATACTGGACACAGATAAAAGTGGGGTCTGGTGTGTATCATCGAAGAACGGAACAGTGTCTTTTGGGACAGTAGCCAAATAAGGATAAGTTTAATTCCAGGGCTAGACTACACGACCGCGGCGGTTGTGCAATGCGACAGCGTTTTGCATGCTGCAGTCAGACCTCAGACACAAACACAGACACAGACAGAGCTGTATCTGAGCGTTTTACGGTAGGCCTAGCACCACACTACAACACAGTAAACATCTACATTTACAAGCGCTACCTCATTATGGGCTAATAATTTAAATGGCTGCGAGTTGCTGATTTCTCTTGGGGAGTCACTCGTATTCAACATGAATCTACTTGAATTTTAAGGAGACGTTTACAGTTATATCGCCTCAATTGGACTGTGTATTGTTTATGCAGTTTTTGTGAATTTCATGAAACTGGAAATTCATCTTATCAAGTTAATAAAAGTTTATTTGTGTTTATTAAATAATGATCAGTAATTCATTACCAATAGTCTGTATTTACTTTTAGACAATCTTATAAAGTGAGAGTAAAAAATCCAGTACTATTCATTTAAACATCAATCACATTTGAAGATAGTTACTGTTTGTTAGTTATTGTCTTTAAAATGAAAATAAATACATCACTAGTGGAAAATATCTATTTGATTGGTTTTCGAAGTTTGAAAGAATACTTTCGGTGATGGTCATTTAGTGCATATTTAATTCTTGAATTTCGAATGTTTGGATTGAGATAGGAATTATTAATAATATAAAACGGATCAATAAGGATAATCAGCAATAAGTATATATATAAATATATCACATATAATATGAGTCACTTTCCTTATGTTTGTAACTTTACAGTGTAAATTATTAAATTATTAATGCTCCCATTAGTAAGTCTATAAAAATGTCTGCAAATTGCTGTCTGCCGACAACAGTGATTCGTTTATTTATCGATTCAATACATTGAAAAGCAGTACAAGTCAGAGAACAAGTTATACAGTACTCCAATAAAGAAAGTGATGCAATCGCTTAGTATTCTTCGGGCACACACTCTAATGGAACTATGTTTGTTTTCAAGAAAAGCTATTAATTTTCTACCTACAACCATTATGAAATTACACCAGTTATGTGAAACAAGTTCGAAATATATTAAAGGATAATACCAATTCAGCCCATAATAAATTTGTATAGTGTTGAGTTTCACATTGAATTGCTTAGATTGATCATTTTTAAAAGTGAATGATAATTGGGAAGTTTCAAATCAATCTTTATATTTTAAACCTCTTTTCTCATTTGTAACTATTTTAAACCTGTTATTTTCCAAACTGTTGCTCTAATGATGATAGCTACTTTACTTATTAATGAGCTATTATATTTAATAATCAATTTTCAAAGCTCATAGTTACTAATATTACCTACCAATATTGATATGGTATTGTAAATTGAAATACTGTATATTATTCAAAATCGACACATTTTCCAGCTCAAAATTCAAATAAAAAATACGATTGATTACAGAAATTCAGAAAAAGTGGAAGATATTTCTCTTGGACTCACAAATAAAAACTAAGTCGAAACCTTTCGGTATTCTGATTACGTATCACTGAACCTATATGACACCGGCTACCGGTGGAAGCTGTAAAAGGCCTACTATATTATCGTACTGGTGGAATACAAAAAAGCAACGACTTCCTATTCCCTTGCACACATTAGATTTAAGGTGATCGCTGCCACCCCCTATTGGACGAAGTCTACTCTTGAAACTGTCCCCGGGGGCGGCGATGAGGGGGCGGTGATCGGGAGGCGGCAGACTCTCTAGATAGCCGACCGAAATCCCTGAGGATGGAGAGCGACGTTCGACCAGGCACGCTGCCAGCACATAAAATTGCATCCTCTATCGTTTCGTTTACTTTCTCTTCTCTTTCCCTCTTATTCTTTGTCAAGTCCTCCTTTTACTTCTATTTTCTCATCTTAATCTAACTCTTTTCCTTTTTCCTAATCTTATTTTTCTTCCTCTCCTACTACTTTTTCTTCTTCTTTTTCCTTATTTTTCTCTATTATCTTTTCTCCTTCATAATTTTTAAATTCTAATTCTCATTTCTTTCAATCCTCTTCTTCATGTCCTCCTCCTTCGTTACTTTCTCAATTAGTTCACCTTCCTTTCTTACTCTCTCTAGTATCACCTTCTCATCTTCTTCTACTTTGTTACTGATTCCTTTATTCTTTTATTTTCTATTGTTTTTCTTTACATTGCTTTCACTCTTTGCTTTCTTTCACTTATTTACTTTCTCTTTCCCATTCTTCATGTTATTTTTCTTTTCTTCTTTATTTTTACTTTTCCATCTTATACATCTTGTTCTATGTATTCCTGTCTTTTTCCGTTACTTCTTATATCCCCTTCTTTCACCTCTTTCACCAATCGGCATTTGTCCTCTCAACATTTTTCTCATTCTTTTTTTATGTTCTTCTCTCCATTTGATTTCTCGTGCTTCTTCTAGTTCTTTACTCTCCTATACCTACGCTCCTTCTTTTCATTTATCTCTACTTTCTTCTCCTCTTATTCCTTCTTTTCGTCAATCTTTCTAGTTGTAATACTCCTTATTCCTCTCAAACTTTTTTTCTAATATTGCCCCTCTTCTCCCCCGTCGTTTTCTTTTCTTTCATATTACTCTTTGCTTTCATCCCCTCCTTTCACTCCATCTTATTTTTCTTCTACATCTTCTTCTCTACCTTCTTTACCTTCCCTTCTTATTCTTTTTTCCTTTTATTCGTTTCCATCTTCTCCCCTTTTACTCACTCCTTCCTAGCTCCCTTCAACTTCTTCTACACTTCCATCTTGTTCTTTACTTTCCGTGAATCCTGCTGAATCGTCTCGCTGCTGAATCCCAAGTCGTTGCGCGTAAATTCACCAGCCCGAAGTAATCCACTTCTTTCCTTCTCGACTAAATCTTCGAGTTCTTGCCATTTCACTCATCCGCTATTGCTGCACTGTGATTTCAATGGAATGCTCTTAAAATGTTCTCAGTTGAAAGCTCCAAGTATCTCTCCATGAATTGAACGTATCCGTACTACTTCAACAGACTTATTCGAGAAGGAGCATCACAATAATTTGACGAAACATGTGGTCAGAGACGATACAAATCTCCATAGGTGAAATATAGATACGTTGAAACCATGCTACATAAAACCATAGAGGAACCATAGAATATGGTTCCATTATAATATTCCTCGTTATTATGTGATAAAACTGAGAAAAGCAATCATTATACAATGAAATTGCCGATGATACCCTAGGGCCAAGGCCTGGAAGAAGAGTATTCAAGAAACTTTTCAACTTGATGTATCATTATAACTTCAAAATACCACGCCTATTATTAATTGATTCAAACATTCAGCATGTACTCTATACATGAGGGGCAGTGAATGTTATAGGCTATCATGTTTAAACACTCACTCATGGGTCAGAGAAAGAAGAAATAATAATAAAAGTACTCAATCAAAATCATTAACTTAACGAAATACGATGAATATAATTATATAGAAACAATCAAGTTGAAAATAATATCATAATCTCATATAATAATTTTTTCTGTTCATGTTGACCAACGTTTTGTGCAAATTATCTTTGCTTCATAATTCATCACTTTATAATCCAAGTGATGGCACTTAAGTAAGATCCTTGAGGATGAGAGTACGTTGGTGGTGTAATTTGATGAGTTTCACAGTGTTCTTGTCTCATGTTGCACTTCTTAGTTGTTTGTTGAGAGCCGTTGAAAGTGAGGAGGTTTCAGGCTAAACTTTTATCTAGCTACAGAATGCCGCCGCCGCACCGCAATAAGCCACTCGCCGATGTGAATTACTCGACTAAATTTGCGACTAAAATTGCCTCGGCCATAAATTATCGCATAAATTAATAATCCCGCTTTACGCGGTCTCACCAAAAAAGAGCTTCTTCATCATGCATGAGGCTAGGCTGTTCAAGTTTAATATCCCGAGTATTATGATGCTGGAGCTACGCCAGAAAGCGGACAAAGGATATTTTCCGTCTTTGTAAACAATACCCGAGGCTTCTTCATTGCTGACAGTTTCTCAAATACATTTCCCCCAATATTGGACGTCCTTCATGTCTCTTTTTAGAAAATGAAAGGCACGCTTTCCCGGAATTTTCTCTTTTCCAAATCCCAGTTCCCCTTACTACTCCGTAACATTTTTGTTAACTTACATGCTATCTGTTACATGCATCAGCCTATTTATGTCTCGAGTAGGCGTTACTCAAAATACTAATTAAGCTGATTCTGCTCTAAATAATAATTGGCTATTGTATAAGCTGGACAAATATTCTCCTTTGATAGCGAGCTTTATTTTACAAAGGATTTGATTGTGATTGCTGTTATTCAAGAAAATGGATAATTATACTGGTATAATTCATAATGTATTATACATGAAATGAATGAATGAGCTAAAATTATGACACTAGAAATGAATTGCTGATACAGTACTGCATTATTTCTTCTCGCACCTTTTGACTTCAGGGTTCATTTTTCCAGGTTCCTTTTCAGTAAAGTACTTTCAATGTACCCTCTACAAGTTTTGATTCACTCGAAGTTCAACGCTTTTTTATTAGAATTCGTGTCGAATAAGCATGAATATATCGACGAAATATGCATTTTCTATGTTATACTTATATTGGGAATGGACTAATATTTCTTCACATAATATTATAATATATTGAAGTATACTGATACTATAGTCGAACATATACTGTCGAACAGGAAGACTACAATATTATGATCCCAACTTGGTAACCCAACGCAAGGTAGCACACCGATCTCAGATTGAGGAACTTGATTTTCGCAGCATCAGTCAAACAACTGAATACTTGTTTCCTACTCACGTCAAACCCGCTTTTGTTCGAGGTTAATCAATACGGCATGAAATTGAATATTTGCTCGACAAAGAATAATGAACACCGTTTAATAACCATTAGCGAAGCGTGGCATGGCTGAAGATGAGTTGGCAGAATGCGGCTGCTGCCTGGGGTGGGTGCATTTTTGTTGGCGGCTAATGATCGGGGTAGCTGCCAGGCTTGGAAATTGAATGACGGTTAATTCTCGTGGAGCAGTGTATTGATCTCGGGCTGAAGCAACTCCTTCGAGTTGGATGTAGGGGATGTTGGCCGCAGGGAATGGCCTATGCAGATTAGAGTAGCAGACAGCTTGCAACCAATACGGACGGAACGAAATGACCGCAGCGACAAATTTGATGTCGGCAATATTGATGAAGACGCACATTAAAAGACGGCAGCAGCGGCGGTGGCGGCACAACTGATTCAATTACAATAAAACAGTCGAAAGATCGAAGGGGAGGGAGGAAGCAAGCAGGACGCCACCCTAGGCGTTGCCATGGCAACTGCACTCACCCTCCGGATCAGCGAGTGCTCATTTTGTAGTCAGTCTGCACTACCACGTGTTGACGGATGACATTGAAATATTTAAATATTTGAAACTGATGTGGAAGGTCCTCATTTTAAAGTAGAGTGCGGTTACAGTAACGGCTGCTTTTCATTGTCTATAACACAACAACCTTTTAATTTATACGATGAAAAGTATATCAAATATTTATAAATACTTGAACTGTAGTGGAAATTTCCTAATTCAAAGTAGAGTATGGATCACAGTAAAGACGGGTTTCCATTAGTAGAATTAGAGGTAGAGTAGCTGGCATGCTAAAAAGTTGTAGAGTAACTTTACTCAATGGTGCCACCATTTACTCTACTCTACCATGTACGTTTTCATCGGGAGAGTTTACAAGATAGTTAGTATTTGTATACTATACCACTATTCTACTAATGAAATCTGGGCTTTACGGTTGCTCTTCGTTGTAGTATATTAAACAACATTCTTTCTTATCATCATAAGTAATAAGTTTCTTATCATCATAAGTTTCTTATCATACAATAAAAAGTGTAACCAAGTAGTTATTGTATTAAAAGCACTTGAGCGATCCATGTAGAAAGTAGAAAATATTTATTGTAATGATTTAATGATTCATTGCAATGTGATTTGAATAAGATAGTAATAACTTGATACAAAGGGTTGTCAGATTTTTCATTTCTTTAAATTAATTTTAACTGTATTTTATTGCCGTTATCAGTATTTGTAAGAAATGATCAAACTAAAAACCCTATAAAAGTAGTTACAGCAATCTAATTAGTGATATAATTACTGTAATTAGAATTTCTGTTCCTATAGTTACATGCTCGTTTCCTCTATCACTATACGTTTTTTCGAGTTGAAGTTATCCATCTTGTGTTCATATTTTGAACATTAATTTTCTAAACATCAACTGAAAACCAGCCAGAATAATGCCATCCATCTATCTCGTTAGACAACTATTCGACAGCAATTTGAAATGCAAAATTCACTAATTTAGTCCAGGAACGGAGTTGCAGAGTAATCTGAATAATTGATCGTCGCCTACCAGAATATTTGAAAGCTCCCCTTGTTACATACTCTGCTCTCGACGACTGACATTTCGATTTCCTGGCTTTTCCCGTTAGCCTGCGGTGATGGAAAATGCGAAGGGGTGAGCAGGAGGTGCAAAATTAAATATTCAAAAACAAAAAACCTGTGGTAAAAGTTTTTGTAATCTGCTGGCCGGTCCGCTCTAGATAGGTGATGGTCCACTCTCACACTCGCCAAATCTCTTGCTGGGATATTCGCACCCATCGCAGTAGGGAGTCAACATTCGAAAGTGTTGCCATTGAAAACAGAGGGCGCTCGAATAAGCAACGCCCAACTCAATCCGAAAACGAACATAAACAATGGATGGACATGTTGACACGCATCGGCATTCCGCATCATTGCACACAATTGATCGCATAGGTGCCAACAATTAAACCCCAGTAATGGAATCAAGCAGGCCTGCTTCATGGGTCAGTGGATCAATAAAATTTGTTCATCTGATTAGAAAGAGTATTCCTGCATTAAAGTATCCGACCCAGTTGCACAAAAATGATCTCCAATTAACAACTTTAATATTCTGAATAATCTAAGATTAACTGTAATCCACTTTTGTGAACCGGTCTTTGGGATCTGTTTCTGTTCAAACTGAACGATTTTTTGAGATCAATTTTGTTTCTAATAGATAAATGAATTATCAGTTTTGTTCCTAATAAATAAATGAATGATCAATTTTGTTTCTAATAAATAAATGAATAAACAAATGTTCAAGTTCTATATGACAGCTCAGGAATGTCGGAGCTCAGTTTTATTTTTTTGATCGTGAGATTTTAGCTCGAGCCACTCCTCGTGTTTCGGAGGACACGCTAAGCCGTCGGTCCCGGCTGCCTAAGAACCGTCGTTAAGTCACGCCAGAGACCCTGAACTGATCAGGAGTGACCTGAAAACTCTGACACCAGACCTGAGCCAGCCAGGTTACACGGAATTATTATTATTAGTTTTATTTTTATCAATTATTTATTATTAGGTAGGCTATCTCTATATTCTATAATGTGTAAATCCGTGAATGGTATTTCCAAAGTCAACTTTTCACGATACTGTTTCCCCATTGTCAACCGTATTTACAATCAATTATAGAGATGTACCCTACAATTCACTCCGTAAACATGGATGTGGAAAAACTGGGAATTCTTTTCTGTTTTTGTGCAAACAGTTGCCGATTTGCGAGCAGATAATGCGACAGGAATAAATAAACATCTCCCCTGACAATGGACTGCGTTATCGTGTCGGTGGATGTGAATTTGCAAAAGCGGTCGAAGAAATATTGTTGAGCCATTTGGATGGTACTGCGAACCACAAAGCCATACGGGCGAATGGTAGACTTGATGACTGGCGTCATAAATAACAAATAATCCAAAATGCAAGCGCAGATAAGACTAACAGGAAATGAGAGTAGAACGCCTTTGTGGGGGCCTATTGTCAGTTGCCCCCATCCTAGGATTAAGCCACATATCTCACAGTAGCCATAGCCAATGGCCATTAGTGTTTACTGACCTCTGTTTAATGCTGTCATAACAGAACTTGAGGTTGTTAACTAGGACCTAGGAGAGATTTATTGTTATAGGAATTACATTCACCATCGCCTATCGTATGAGAAATTTGAATTTTTGGAGATTTATCGAATTTCAATTTGTCTATTTTTTGGATTGATAGCAAAAGAAACACTTGTAAAATTATGTGAACGTTCAAGTGAAAGAATCAATTCGAACCGCCTACAGTTTGCAAACACGATATTGATTGGTGAAGAACAATCTATTTGGAGTTAGATAAGAGGATGGAAGTGCGAAGATGGCGAAACAATGTTGAAATAGTGGCCAAACTTCACTGGCGAATATGGATTATGGGAGAAAACTCCAACGGAAAACATCGGCTGAAGAAATAAGAATGACGGGAAGAAAGAAAAGGAGATTTGAAGAAAAGTTTCTTACAAAACCCATCCGTCACCCGAGTGCTTGCTACTACACTTCTTACTTCTTTCTTTTTTATTTCCATCCTTTTTCCATTTCCTGTTTCTGCCTTGCCGAAAGGAGCAAGGAAAATAGATCCGGCGTGTGAAAAGCAAGGGTGAACATTCATCAGTCATCCCATGACATTCGAAAGCGACGCGATCATTAATTATTATTGCATTATTTATCAACAACATTGTATCCTGCCACATCAGTACAATCTACAGTGTATGAGATATCATCACAATAATTTTTCATTGACTCTTGTTCTGGGTTGTGGAGATGAGAGTTTCAATTTTCAAGTATTTTTAACTGGATTTTAAAACTGCATGTAAATCATAATCTTCCATCATAGAAGAGATCTTCAAAAGATCATAACGGAACATGAAAACAGTTCACGAACTACTTTTTCAATCCTGGTCTGTTTCAGCAGAAGATAGGCCTACCAAATTCATTGGAAGGATAAACATGTGAGGATCATCAGTTAGACAGTTTAGTTAATAATATATGAAAATTAGAATCTGTTTATAATGAACTGATAACCGAAGGAATAGTTTATTAAGACTGAACCAGTCAACTTTAAAATATGAGGTTTACATGACTCATCACTGGTATAATCTTGAGAATTCTCAATTGGTGATCATGAAGTTTTAAAAATCGTATCCTCTTTCAATCACTTTTAATGAAGAAGAATTTCATTTTAACAGTTAATGAGAATTCATGAGAACCACCAATTAAATTATTTAATCGTCATTTATTCAAAGGGATTGTAGATTATTCAAATGGGAAGATTTTGTAGCGGGGTGAATAAAGTTTCTTTGATTGCGTTATTTATTCCTACCTAATTCACTGTTACATTACATACACAGTATATGCTTAACACTAATCTTAGTATAATCTATAATTGGCAAATTGTTAAAATTACTGTATAAGTGATTTATATATATCACTTATACATCTATATATCTATTACAGAGTGATAGATATAGCATATCTATACTTAGTAGCTACTATACATAGTTAACCTTGAGTCATAGAGACCTTGCAAACTAGATATAACGTATTTGGCGCAGCTACTTCACACTTTGAAATTTCATTGATATGGAACAACTGGACTGTTGAACTCACAAGCTTCGTTATTTTAATGCTGACCTTAGGCCTTTGCAGCAACATTGATCGACGAGAAGTAGCCACGTTTACAATTCGGTGGTAAAACAGAGCAAAGTTTAAAGGGGGTCGGTCTGTCAGGGGGCAGGGGGGTAGGGCCTGCGGGTCCACCATTCTCACAACAGCTAGTTTAGATGTAATGCTCCACTGATCTCTTCGCTGGTGGTCTGTCAGGGGGCATTCGTGTTACCATTAATAATAAAGAGCTAACCTGTGTAACCGAATCGGCAAAACTGCTACATACAGTACCTAAACTGATTATGGCCATGCAGTATGTACCAACAAACGAGCAACCATAAAATCAAAAAGGGTAGATGATATCAGTTGGATCTTTGTCATTATTTCTGAGAGGTTATTTGATGAATTTTCCATTATTCATGGGAGGATGGTTGATAAATTTGTCATTCATTACTCATGCAAAGAGGTCTATGAATGTGTCATTATTCATGCAAAGAGGTCTATGAACTCGTCATTAATCTTGCAAAGAGGTCTATGAATTTGTCATTATTCTTGAGAGGGAGGTCGTTAAATTCAAATGTTATCAGCCAGTGGGCTCTAGCCCTCTCTTTGTTCTTGGACATACGGTAGATAAATTTGTTCCAAGCGAGGGTGGTTGATAGGTTTGTCATTATTTTTGTGAGGTGGTTGATAAAATTCTCTGTCATTATTCTTGAGAGAGTGGTTTTTGAAATCAAATTATATCAGTCAGTGATTTCTGCTTCCTTTGTCCATCTTTGAAACTTGCCAGCAGGAAGGTTCATTCTGAACCATTTTCATGGTTGGATGAAAATCGTAAACATTTTTAGTGAAACTGATTCTTACAATTCTTACTTGAGCGTTTCAATTATCGAGTCAATTCAATTTCAATCATCATTTTTATTTTGCATGGAATTTGTACTGTATTTGAAAATCATCCAATGCCCAATTAACAAGAGCCAACATAAAATACTCTACTCTGATATAATAATATTACCATCAAGATGTAAAAGTCGTATATCATCGTGAGAGCTATATCAACAGCTCTCAATAAGGTAACAATAATAACTGTCTCTCAGTTAGCCTACTGTATATCACAATCGTTATTATTACTGGTTGACAACCTACAGGAATATGTTATTGATAGTCTTGTTGCATACAAAATACAACAAGGGCTAATGAATGGCTTCTAGTAATATTTATGTAAAGTGAAGCAAGCAGGGCGGTAAAGTGCAACGTCAGCACTGTTTAAAATGTAATAAAGCAGAGACTTGAGGGTCGAAACAAGGCTGAAGACGTTACGTCGCCTACAAACTCGTTACGCCGCATGCATATTCAAGCGTCGCTCAAGTTGGACGCGGCTAGACCTCAGACCTGAAAGCTCTTGCTGCCATCTCCTCGGAGGGTTGTGCCACGTCAAAAGGCGGCAACGTGTTTAACTTGAAGCGGCTTACATTAGACGACAACGCGTCTTATCGCGTGGCAAATGGGCCAACTCAAGCTGGGGGAGGCGAATCATGAGCTAGCAGCTGTGGTGAGAAACCTTACACACGACAGCCTAGGCAAAGCTGAGATTGTCTTGTTACATGTTAGCGTTAACTAGGAACAACGTGTGTAGCCTTACAGTGTGGGTGTGGGTATCATGACAGGGACAGACAGGGTCTGGGTAATGAGAGTCAGATCGATGATCAAGGTTTTTAAAAGAGATGTGCAGTCATCGCAATAAGTAAAAGAGTATCAGAGTTATTGATAGAGATATTTTTGTTCAGGAATGGATTCACGTACGGGCTGAACTGATCGATGCGTTAGAAATACAGAGCCATGTTCAATAAATGATTTTACAAAGAGCTCCAGTATCCGGATTAATTGGGACCAAATCCGATCTGAATATTGAAAAATTTGGCAAATTGGATTTTCTCTAAAAATGCTTTCTTTTGGAGGAAAACGTAAGCAAAACACAATGGCGACACATTTACGGAACCGTAATATCTATAAAGAATTTATATTTCTACGCAATTTATTTTTAACATAAAAAAATACTGAATCACAGTGATATGGATTATTTTTACATACCAGGCAATCAGATTTTTTGCCTGCAATCGAATTTTACTTTTCTAAAACTGATCAGGATATTCGGAGTTCTACTGTACCCCAATGATGCGAAGTAACATAGAATCATGTAACTTCATAGTAACTTTGTTACATAGTTCTCTGTTACTTCATAGTAATAAGTAAGTTATGCCATAACGAATGAGGAATTTAATCAGAATATGTATTATTATGATGGGCGTCAAATCTGCAACACAATACACTAAAAAATAACTGATAATTTTTAAAAAGCTCCTTCAATCCGCAATCTACTTTCCACCTTCCGAAGACATGCACCAAGAGAGTGTTGAACTGTTTCAAAAGCATTTGTAGGGAAGTAGATTACATTATTTCAAACGCGTTAATTTATGGTGCAGTTGAACGTGAACACAAAAGCCATTGTAATCATTGCGTGTTGCCGTTGAGAAAGCAGTTCATTAGGCTACCTGTCGCACGCGTGCGCACGTGAAGACTAGCGAAACGAGGCGCTCCAATCAGTGACTGGTTAATTTAATGTTTATGCGTTCGAATTCAAAAGCTTCCACACGAGAGGGTAGCAGCGTAGAAGAGAGAAGTTACGTCACAGTAATCTCGCACCAGTGTGTGGAAGTAACGGAAAAAGCAAGAAGCGTTTGAAGGGAGAGGGTTGCGTCAACGTCGACGTTATTTATGGGCTGACACAGGGGCAGAACCACTCTTTCTCTCTCTCGACTTGAAAAGGCCACCTTCTCTCAGAGAGAATCATCAACTGAGCGAACAAGACAAAAAGCTTCCGTAGGGAGCTATCTGACGTTCATTTCTCGCGACGCAAAATAGAACAAAAATTACAACAGCACATCCCACAGAGAGAAAGAACAATGAACGTGATGAACAATACCGCAAAAAGATAGCGATTTCTGTAAAAAGAAAGCACTGTTCATGATTTATGTCATGGACGCGATAAACAAGGCGGTAACTTACTGTTTCTACGCCTCTATGGAACTTTATGGCAGTGTTTTATTGTGTGGAGCATCCTCCACTGATACTCTCACTTCTGGTTACCTATCGAATATCACTTTTTCATAACTGGATGAAAGGAATATAACTGAAGATGAAAATACAGTCTTAACCTCCTGCATTTGAGATAAAGATAGATTCCTGCATAGAAGATGAAGTCATTGAAGAAATAATGTCTCTGAATTTCTTTGTGAAAAATAATACGTATTGGAAACATTTCTCTTTTAACAATGTTATTAGATTGGATAATTTTATTCTGCAGAAAATGAATGTTTTAAAGTAACGGATGCGTGAGAAGAACTGATCTGTCTTGATTTGATTTGAAATTTTAATACTTGGAATGTTTTATGAAGGTGCTGTATATGACATTAGCTGTAGAACAAATAAATGAATTAATTCGACTTAAAAATAATAAAAATAACTTCTCCCTGATAATCAATAAAGATGTTCAGTCTTATCTTGTCTGAATCTTTTCTTGTATTTTGGATTCAAGAGATCATTTCGCAAGGAATAACATCATGTGAGAGTAATTTTTCCATTACTTACTAATCAATAATTAATGAGCACTGATTACTTTTATTAATCACTGATTTCTTCTAAACTTTGCAAAGAGCACGAATTTCGATCAAAGACTATTGTTGCATTACAACTCAATATTGTTATAGCTGAAGTGTTAGATAAAATTGATAATTAAGAAAGCTAGCATGATAAACTAAACAATCTTCGACCCTACTTTTAAATCAACGCGAAACTAGTGAAACGAAGTAGTCGACCCAAGTAAATCTAATTCAATTTCGTTATGACCTCCTCACTTCCAGCCAAGGGCTAGCGCTAGGCTGTACATAATACAACTGTTAATTCAACTTACTATCTCTATAAAGTACAACATGTATGATTAGCAGCCTACAATCGAATCAATTTAATGAGATCGGAACATGGGTTCGGACCAATATAATTGTTAGATTAGCAGTTGAAGGTGATTCGAACAAGTGACCCTATTGGCTACTGCGGAGTCGTATCGTACATAATGCAATGACTGTAACCACAGCCAGCAATTATCCCTATGGCAGTGGCCGGGCCACAGTTTACCCGCATAGACTTGGCCAGCCCATTAGCTTCTATGACGATACAATCCATTAAAGAGGCTGCGGGCACTGTATTTGTGGTAGGTAGCTGAAAGACCCCGTTTTCCCCCTATCATGGGTATCAAGAATAAAAGTGAGATTTCAATAGAAAGTATAATAGACAGATTAAGTATTTATCAATACTAGGTTGACATCAGAAGGAAGTAAAGTGTATCACTATGGCTAATCAATAATATGAGTGGTTTGTCGAGAAAAGTGTAGATTGAGTCTGAAATTCATAAATACTGTACAAGGTTCAAATCAGGAGGAATGTATAGACATCATAGTATCACCAATAAACTAATTTTTTAGCCTAGTTGTTCAATGCTTGTGCTTAAAGATTAGAAACTTTATCATTTGTCATGCATGACTAACAAGAAAAAGTTGAAAAATGAAGATGCAGTAGTTTTAGTACCAATGTACTTACTTAATTTTTATATGTATTATAAATCAATGCAATATTGATGAGTATGAGAAAGTCTTGAATAATATCTTACTTTTTCATTGGTGAAGGATTTTGGTTGATAGTTTTGGTACAAGCACCCACCTGAAATAGAAACAGATTGTCAAATTATTATAGATTGGGAATTGTATAGAGAAAAAATATTTAAACTCTACGTACAATACGATAAAATCGAATAACAGAGTTCCCTTGTGAAGTTTCAAGTAACTTTGTGGCAGCTATCAAAATTAATGACTTGGGGATCCATTTCAGCCCAAAAATTGCTTCAATTACAAAAAATCATTTCTCTGGGATACGAATTTAATTGTTCAAACTTTCACAGATCTTTGAAACAGTGATCTCAACGAGATTGGATTCTATTCAACGTAGATTGAGCGGATTATATGCAAATTCAAATTGACAAAAACTTCATCAAAGAGATTTGAGAAATAGGCCTACTTTAGGGTAACGGAAATGAGGATATGTAAGGATATGAATGTACTGTATTCAGATATTCATTCGAAACATACTGGGCTAATATTGGAGGGATTCAAAATTAAGTTCAAATAAGATTAATTGATATTATTAGCTATAATTTATAGTAATAAGTAGTAGCATACTTGATTGAAATGTTAATTTTGAAGTTTGTGGTCCTTGTGATGGTAATTGATGGAATAATTCGTGTCATCTGTGTTAAAACTGAATTAAATGATTGCCTCAGAAGATCATGTTCCACAAGGTATTGTAATAAGAATTTGTAATTTTAAATATTGCAGCTTGTAGTTTTAAAATCTTCAACAAAAGGACCTATTAAATGTTGTGTCAATTCTGTTTTATAGCATCATCAACATAATCAATACGCGCCGATAAAATCTCAATTCTGGATGGTATTCGGTATTCAAAGTCACTTCACACGCTCAAAGAATGCTTAAGTTGTTTTTAATAGCTGGTTTCAAAGTAGTTGAAACTAGAAGTATCTACAAAGATTTTCAACATAAAAACTTGCCAGTCTTCATGGAGAATTGTAAAAACTCTCCACTAATCTAGGATTGGAATGGTTATTGTGATTACTGGCTATAATCTATATCATAATTTATCTGGAATGTTATCGCTTTAGTACTCAACTATACTTTTTTATTGGTATGTTCAATATCTTTACATCCTTGAAAATGAATTATGATTATAAAATATTATGCTATTGCCTCCGCTTTTAAAAGTTTTATTAAGAGAAGATTTCTTGAAGAAATCATTCTTGAATGATTTGTATTTCTCAAAAGTTATTTATTCAAATGGTCAACATCAATAATATCTTAAAATCCCAATAAGTACAACTATACATATTACTATTCATAGGATGGTACAAGTGGTGAAATTCCGTTCAAGAACGAAATATCATATTTAAATTAATATTGATTTTATCGAAATATGGAGCAACTGAATACAGTAAAGTTTGATCTTTCTATTCACGGCCTTAGTGACTAGAAGAGGTTGAATATGTATTTAAGAATATTTGTAAATTCTTAAATTTCACAGATTATTGATACAACTACCACAGATAAATGACTATGTTTCCTTTTATTCATTCTTCACTAACTACTCTATACTTTATTCTATCTATTTTTTATGATACATTTTCTTTTTTCGTTGTATTTACTCTGATTGTTTTTACTCTGTCATCGCGAACCCTTTCCTTCCTCCAAAGACCATTAAATTGAAGCCAAGTCTGATGAGAAGGTTTGAAATCTGCAGCTGAGTGAAGGCTTTGTCGGCTTTCATTTCCGCGGAATCGCTGTGCTTAACGAGCAGTCCAGGTCCTTTGTTTATCTTCTTCTTCTTCTTTTTCTTCTTCTTCTCTTCTTCTTCTTTCTTCTTCTTCTTCTTCTTCTTCTTCTTCTTCTTTTTCTTCTTCTTATTCTTCTTCTTGTTTCTTTTGGCCGATCATTTCGGGCTTCTCTCCAAGGTATCACTTTAATTGAGAAGTTCCGCAGTTCTAATGAGAGCCAGACTATACTCTCATTTCATTCCAGGAACCCGGGCTTTCAGGAATCCTGGAATAGGTGGGTTCAATGTGATTGGTTCAGGTTTATTCCCAACGAGATACAACCCCCGAATAGGATTGCAATCATTCATCAACCCACTCACTCATGCATGTAATCGATGCCGTTGTGTTGACTAATCTCTCTTCTCATGATGAAAACTGTACATAACTGTATGAGTGAATGGAGTGATGCTTCATGCTCCAACAATTCCCATCAATCTATGATATGAGGCTCATTTTCCAACAAATATAGTTCTCATGAGCTGAAAACTGACACAAATTTAACGAGAGTTGACCAAAATCAATACAATACTATATTCTTTATAATATTCTTTCTTTTGCTGCAGTGATGCCCATATACGCTCTCAGCTTGTGAGTGGGTAATGGGACGGATGATGATGAGAGATGAGTGGAACTACAGCTTTAGGTGGGTTCCGAACCACCGGGAAGTAATTTTGATTCTCATGAATGAATTACATTAAGTGGAAAAAAGGCCTAAAGTAGTCACCTTTACTATGGGAATAACAGGAGCAAGCATGTTATTATGGAGAACCAATTTGTAGTTTTATTATCATCATTTCATTACAACATAATCGATATTTCAATTTTTCACAAACCCAAGTAAAATATACATCTATGTTCCAAGGAATCAAAACACTTGATGTACAGAAAACAAGAATCTTTATGCCTGAATCTACATAAATCATCATTTAAAAAATTTATTACTGTATTACTCTATTCTAAACATGCATTTCTCAATCTTAAACATTGGAGTTAGTCTATTGTGCATTGGACAATAAGTCCACTATGATTTTATTATAATAATTCCATAACTTTTCTATTTTTATAATAATACTGAGTGATAAGAAGTAACTCCCATGCTAGGAATGCTCATTTCTTTAACGACAATTCATAGCTTTCTGCATGAAAAATGAACGAAAAACACATCAGGCTATTTTCTTCTCTGAGCTACATCAAGATTACCGGTACACAAAAACCTGGTCAACATTTTGGGAAACCCCATTAGCCGTTATTGCCTATAAATTACGGGTTTGAAAGTTTACTCCTGGGCATAACACACAGGCATCAATGTGTATCTCATTTTGAACTTATTGAGGTGTTTTTGTGTGGAAAATCCACGAGAAACTTTTTTGGCAGTGGAAATTTAGTGCCATTTTCGCCGGTGATGGAAATTCAGGTGAAACTTTCACGGTTTGGCAGCTGTTATTGCAGTTTTGCTTGTGAATGAGTGAACTTCATGGTCGTTGATTGCAACAAGAGCTGGCTGCGGTCGAAGCGTGTCTCTCGCCGCTCCGGGAGAACAAAAACGGATTGGATTACGGTGCGTTGCTTGAAGTGCTTCCGCACTCCCCTCGAGTAAGTACTCTCTTCTTCCCTTCACCCTTCCTCAAGTAAGTACTCGCCACTCGAGGCGCTTTTTAAACTGAAAGGGACGCCAGATGCGACTCCAGGTCGAGCATCGACGCCTGATTGTCATCTCAGCTATTTCGCACTTTTTGCCTGCCTCCATCAACGCACCGACTTCTTATTATTAACAGGATGCTGCTCAACTACAGTATTTCTACTTATCTTTTGCCCTTTAGCATAGATTAATCCGCTCCAGTATTTCCACTCATCGTCTGTCCTACAGAATTGAGCGTTTTTAGAATGTTTAAAAGTGTTGGAATCTTCCAACATATTTTTTTATGAGCCAGTATACTTGTATTACATTTCATAACCTATTGTATTTATGAAGTAACCTATTTGGTTAAAGAAGCATAAATTCATAATTCACGTAGCCTACTCAGCAATCTGCTAAGAATCTTCTTCAAGTGCAGAATTGTTTTGCAAAATGCTCTATCAGAGTTTGAACACAATTTTTTCAATTTGTATCACCATATTATATGAATTTGAATAATTACCATTTTTAGCTCCTATCGGCTTTATATTAAGTTTTTATTGGTTTCAGCTTTATTTATTTTCAAATGTGGGCGTTTTTTTCCTCTATGAAATGACCGTGCTTCGGAGGAAAGTTTGAAGGAAACATCTTCGGATGATTGCACATGTACTAGAGTTCAATAAGGAACTAATTTATGTTTTTACGTATTGAATCAAGACGAGTAGAGAGAATTGTGGTGTCAAGTACTGTATTTTCTTCTCTTTAGAAGATGAGTGAAAAGACGAAATATGAAGTTTTTAAAATTGGATTAGCCCATTTCTCATTCCAATAACATCATACACTAACTTATTATCACCAGAACTATTAGATTACCAAGATAATAATGGTGAAAGTTTAAGGATTGTCGAATTATCGCAATTTCTATTACATCCATTCCAGAATGGTTCCAAGTTTATTACTTTTTATAATTTTCTAGTTACGATAAGACATAACGTGGCTAGTTCGAATTCCAAACCAGCAATTGAAGCAAAAATGTTTCTCAATTACATTCGGGCCCCGCCTAGGGTGCTCTTAACCAGGATATTGGCTGCAATAACCATTTCGGTTCTATGATGGCTGCAATAGAATAAGAATCCCCGCCGTTTATTGCCCCCTACACGAAGGGTATAAATGCACATTGCACATCTAATCGATAGCTTTTCAATGCCTGCCAATAACAACATTCGAAACTTCTACACGTAGTAGCATAGACTAACCAAATATTCATGTCTTATATGTGGTAGTAGTTATCAAGTTATCATCTTGGGATCAACCACCTTTCTAAAAGGATAGATATTATTCAGAGGATAGATACTGTATCATTGTAAGAGGTATTATTCATGGAATAGATAACTAACTAATCCAAATTTTTGCTAGTAGGTCATCTACTCAAGATGCTGCCGTTGAAGAAGCGATCAGTGAAATACAGCAATTCGTAAATAATCAGTGTTTTTGTTCTCCAGGGACAAAGAAAAATTATTGTGAGCGTTGATATCAAGAAATTTCAAGAGAACTCTTTTTCAAATTTGAATATAATATTAGAAGATTCATTTATCCACATCAAATGTATAAGAATGGATATTATCTCTTGTAGTAGACATGATTTGAAAGTCAAGGGTTTTTCATTGGAATAACACAATCAAAGCATGACTGTGTTCTAAGAAATACTCCTTGATTGTTCGAGAGAACGGGATCCACTTACTGTCAACTGAGCTCTCTCTTCAACAAAGCTCATGCTTCTCAAAAAATCTTGTGAATCCTCCTGATTATATGAAACGTGACATGATTATCATGATATGATTATGAAACAAACTTTTCCCAATGCGAAACATAAATGAAGGACAAGCTTATTGCAGTGAAAAAACTCATTTAATAAATTTGATCAAGTAGCCTCTGTAATATATGTAGGCTTATGTTTCCCGGGGATATGAGAACAATCGATCACTATTAGTAGGGGGGAGTTTTCGTGGTCTTGTCCACTGCCAATCATTCATTTTCAGGCCGGCCCGTCACTTTACTCGGTTGATGGATGGCAATGCAGCTAGTAGCTCACTGCAGCAGGATAATCTGAAATTATCATAATCTTTTTTACTGCAGCTCCAAACCCAACATTATAATAATGTGAAACCAACCAAGAATATGAACTGACCAACATTATCCAACAATATATTTTATTTTTATTTACTATAATATACTCCACAATTTGAATTATATTATTATATTTTATCCAAGTATAACTTGAATAGTATGATCATTGTTACGTCTCATTGAATATTTTTACCATCCTATTGTTTGTTATCTCTAACTTCAAAAGTTATCGTTACTCGAGTTCAAGAGTAGGAAATCTACTGAATAAAATTTGTTTTGGATCAGAGGTTGTTATCCTGGATTTTGGAGTCTTATCAGATTTCCATTATTTATAACAGTAATTCTGTATTTTTCATATGAAATGTTAGGTATGCTATTCAGACATTCTACCTGATAATAAAAAAAGGTTTTTTTTTTTAATTCCTTGATACTCAACAGAAAAAGTATGTTTTAAATTTGTCTAATTAGTGTAGCGCTCTTCTACTTTCACGCGAATAATAAATTTGCTCACTTCCTCATACTCATTTGTATAGGAATGGAAATGATAATAAAGAAGCAAGAATTGCAGCAGAGCACTAAACAAGATTTTCCATCTGGTCGATTCACGGCGACAAACAAGTATCAGCCCTACATTGTAGCCATAAATTTTCTCCTTCAGAGTTTCAACCGAGGTAGGAAAATACATTGTAGTCTTTTCAGAGAAGAAGTAAAATTATTATTCTTGTTTTCGCGCTGAAGATTCAACTCTAAAACATTTATAGTATCGTTACAAGCTACGAGTGTTGTCATGTTGTGACGCCTCTACTTTCTTGAGAGTAGTTCAAGCCCTAAGAAAGTGTTTATGAGGAATGAAATATCCCATAAAAATACAAATCCTCGTTTCTTCTCCCATTCATTCTCCGTCTCTGTTTTACTGCACGTCAAAACGGGAATAAGTAAGAGTTTGAGCAAGATATTATTACGTATACAGATATTTTATATCTCTGTTAATTTCATACTAAATTATAAGGTTGGAAAGAAAGACAATTGGATTCTAAATGAAAAATGTGGTTGTATTGCCTTTCATATAAGTATGTGATGTATATTTATTCCGTGGCGAAGCGTGGTATACTTATTTGGTCATCGCCGGGTATATTTCCTATAGGAAATATAATAAGGATTTATACAGTATATACCTAAGCGGCGATGACGCTTATAAGTAAGGCTAAATAAGTATACCACGCTTCGCCACTAATTTATATTCGTTACTACTGGAAAAACTCATTTCAATATTCTGATAGAGCTGCCATTTTGGAAGTACAAACGAAGAGCCAATTATAAGCAAGGTAGACGCCCATCGTCACCCCTCCAAACTCTCACCACTCTTCTCTGATTGGCTACTGATACAATCACTGAACAAATACATTTCTGAGCTCTGCCACAAGATGGCAGTAGTTGATGGGTGCTCATTTCATAATTCACTTATCAGATTTGTGGGCTGCTTTCAAGTTATCACTGGGAAGATTCGAGGTTTAAGATTGAATGATTTTAAGGATACATCCAAATAGTCTCCAATTCCCAGCCTGATGATTAATGATCTCTGAAACTTGGCAGAATATGGCAGTAGGTACTGATTTTTCCCATAGTTAAGAGTCTTTGAATTTTATCAACATTCAATAAATTTTCAACTAGTATAGAACTTGAAGTCCTATGGAAATATATCCTATAGGAAATATACCCGGCGATGACCGGTTAAGTATACCACGCTTCGCCACTAAGAACTTTGTCAGAATAATTTGAGGTTGAACCACTTTCAGTTTCTCTAATGGAATGCAAATCTGTAATAGAAGACTTCTTTTACATCTTTATTCATACCTGTCAATAGTGTATTTTACTGTCATTCTTCTAATAGTTATAGAACGGATATTTTAATAGTGCAATATAAACTACAACTTATTCATCTATGAGCCGAACGATTTTTTAAGATGTGATATGTGACTATGTTTGAGATAATATAATGTAATTGAAATAAGTAAGTACATTATCACCCACCAACCACTGCTGGTGGTGGAATACTGTCTGAATCTTCCAACCTCAAGCTAATAAGCTGTATTTTGTGAATCACTGATTTTTGACTCAAACCAATTTCTGCTTTAAGTGACCTTTGAGTTTTGACCTACCTATCTTTCCTCTTATACATAGAGTTCATATAAGATTCTAGTTCTAGTTTGTAGAACACAGTTTTAGAGATGTGAGTAGGCAGTGTCTATGTTACGAGATAGATCTCCAGGTTGCATTTCTCCAACGACTACACAAACAAAGCTCTTTTAAATAGATTGATTCCTCATCAGTTTTCAAAACATGTAAGCGCCCGATCAAAACATGCTTGATGCTTTCATAATATTGACATCAACATGTCAACGGAATTATCAGAATCCTACGCTCTGCTCGCTTATCATTCGACCTGTGTAGAATCTCAAGAGTTGCTATAAAAGGAGCAGACAAGTCGAGCGTCGCCGGGTAGGCTGGAGCCAAAGAAAGAACTAGGCTTCTGTGACGGAAGAAAAAGGCTAAATGATCTCGGAAACATGTTCAGATGGTCCACTTTTCAATCGCAACCATTCACTCCAACGTTTCAAGACAAATCTCAATCGATAAAGATCATCCAGGAAAAAACAAAATAATGTTAGTTCTTCTCATATAATTACGAGCGAGCTCTTTCTTATCAGAAATTCAGATTTGACTAATGGATTCTAGAAAAAATTCGATAATTTCAAAAATAATCGAAACGACAAAACTTAGCGAAGTGAATGGAAGAAACCTATTTCTACCGTGTTCGTGACATCAGACTTTCTCAGGAAAATGTGATATGATTTTAATCCTGTATTTTTTTTGCTAATATTAGCCAAGTCTTTTTAACCCGTATTGTAATGAATGAATGATGAATTCTCGTTATGCCAATTCGATTACATAACAACAACATCATTCTTTCATAATATTAGATTAAATAGAACATGCTTCTCCAGTTGTACTAGAGTTCAATGGTTGAAGATGTCAGAGTCTTCAGAGGGAGAGTACTTTTCAAGAATTGTAAGTATAGGAAAGTCATATTAACTTCCCTCATCATTTTCAATAACGACATATATGCTACTTATAACATGAAGGATTGCACTCAGTCCACATTCCATCGTTTCTTGGAATGTGGACCGTCTTTCATGATAGCTTTCAATGACAGCTATTTGATCGTGAATAAATTATTACCATCATAAAAATAAATACAACAATGCCCTAGTAATTGTAACTTTTTAATCAAATATACATACAGTACTTTAAACCTTTCAAGAAGTATAGAACAGTCGTATTAAGAAGGAAGCCAAGTTGATGATGTACTTTCTACGGAAAAGGTAGTAAATTCTCAGCTTATACTGGTATTTTGTGTGGTAGTGGGAAAGGAGCCTTTATTTTTGTGTCACCTGAAGCGACAGTATCGGCATCTGGGGACACATGTACCAACCCACTCACTGATATCAATTCAACCCCGCCAGCTTCCACCACTAAAATCCAAGTACGAAAGGGAGAAAACCCCTAAACAAACCTTTATTCAAGTTTGATATCATTTGGCAAATGGAAACTTTATTCCCTTCATTGACATGTATCTATCCAATCACTTATTGAATATATACTTTTTTTGTTAGTAAATGAATTTTATCAGGAAATTGGAAGTTTTCAAGAGGTATTGAATTTAGAATATAGCATAATAGTCTACATCGTGAATTATTAGGACTGTTCAGTGTTCAGGTCCCTCATATAAGACTTCATTTGGGAACATGTTGTTAAATATTAAAGGTTGTTCCAAGAAATGTTAATTAAACTAGCTCTTATTGCAAATATCCCCTGAAAAAACCTTGAATGATCAAAGACCAATGATCAATGATGAGCTTTAGTTTCTCAACCGCTCTTCGAGCAATGTTTTTGAATGATAAAATTCTAGAATCAGGTTGCAAAATCACTCCCAAAAATTAACTTCTCAATTCTTTTCGATGAAGTACTACCACTTTCAAATTTACAGGCTGTCAGAATTTACATTCCTGTCATTTTATTCAATTCTTTTTTTCATAACAAGTGGGCAGTACATGATTAGCACCTTAGACCATGTATAGATGGTCTAAGATTAGCACAACGTGATTGCAATATGAATATTGACGTTTATACCGATAGGTGAAGGAGGTTTAGAGGTTTTCAACAATGATTTCTACTTAATGAAACCCATCCAGTCACCAAGAACCTGCACTAATTGATTGAGATTCTTTTATATTTATAATACCGTAATTTCATAACAGAATAATAGAGAGGAAGGTCCTTAGGTACAACAACTTTAACCATACTATCCTATTAATATTTTCCATTACGATAAAAAGAACGGAATTAAACGTTTTGGTTCAGTTCAGGTATGATGATCGGAGGTTTGTAGGTGTGATCATTCAAAGTGGCGCCACAATGGGAACAATAGAATGAATGCCGGATAGTGACAGGTGTGGCGCCACTCGAGTGTCACTACACGGCCTACCACCCACGGGACGGACAAACGCGCCACTCAATACAATACTTTCATCGGCGTCCTCTGTTATCATCGGTCAATCGCCTTCCTGTCCATCTAGTCACGTGATCGATCGTAGTATTGGTCGATTCTCCATTCCACCCCATGTGAATTCCAGGTACAGTATTAGCGATTTTGAGTAATTCGTGCAATCTACTGTTAGAACATTCCGTACTTGAACTGGAGTAATCAGCAGGAGTGGGATATTCACTGCAATTTACAATTCGAAGATCCGATGTAGGCCTACAAACATTCCATGAATGTGAGTGAGGTAGAATATCGTATCAAGCGATCTGGGATATTCTGGAAGGTTGGATGGTCTGTATTCCAAGTGCGAACACTCAATGTGATATGGAATAATCGAGTGATCTAGAATATTCGTTGTACTCGACTGTTGGAACACTCCACATAAGTGAGATACAGTTAACGATAAATGAAGCCTATAATTCAGTCAAACATTCCACGAATCACACAGGCTATATTGATCATATAAATTTGACATAACTGAAATTCGAACATGCAGTACTGTACTACATCAATCATATTGGATGATAAAATCCAATCCAAACGGTTTTATTTTTCATCACAAAGATAGCTCCCTAACTACAGACAATGCCAAGTAGAATGATTGTATTATACATGATTATATATAAATATGATATATTATGTATTAGCAATGCTTCAAATTTCATTACTCGTGGATGATAGTTTGGAAAAAAGAATCGTACCAATGTCCTAAACTACAGTTTATAAACAGCATTTAAAATATATCTGTGAACAGAACATCCTATCCTGTCACGGCTTCTCTGATAATTTCCTTACTATACCTCTAGTAAAGAACCCTTTATTCATACCTCATCCATTGATTGAAAATAACCTTAGCTGCAAAATATAATTTTCTATCTGTTTGGAGGAGGAGGAGGAGGAGGTAATTTTAGTTATAAAAAATATGATAAAATGTGATGAGACAAAAAATGCTTTCATAAATGAAAAATGAGAATCACTTCTCAGTCAATCTTCACAGGACGTAGGCTCACAGATTTTATAATAAAATCATCACAGAATTAATTTTATAGTAGTTCAATTCTAATTAATTCATATTATAGTGAGGCTATGCAGCACTCAATACCTCTCTTGAGTGCACTAAAAGCATCTTGGTCTTCATGAACTTCAAGTAATCTGAGGAGACATCTCTTCGACTAATAGGACTTGTAGCAAATGAGAAGCAATAACCAGGATGATAAGAGGCATTTCTCATCTGGATCCACAGAACACCACTATCGAACGGCAAGTTTGTCAACCTGACACGGCCAAATTGCATGCTTTTAATTATTGTTGACAAAGGTGAATGGACAATTACATCGCAGAGACGAGTCAGAGCCGAACTGGGAAAGGAGAGCCGAAACACGAAGGACACATTAATCACACCTGGGACCAACCGAGGGACAAAACTCGAAGTTAGAGGGAGAGAGTGCGTGTGAGAGAGAGTGAGAGAGAAAAGATACTTTATAGACACGACAGACCGCATGGCGCCTCCACGTGCAGCTCTGGACTTCCTACTAATAAGTTGAATCTCTTCCCTACTCATCCCCCCCATCAAAGTAACTGCCCCCCCCCCTAAGCATGACCAGACGTGATAAAACACGTAGGCTGCTCTGTTTGCCATCACCGAACTAAGAAGGCCCACGCCCCGAAATAGGACACTATCTCAATGATGGCGGAGATAGAAGGATTTAGCGAGTAGGGGTGAAAATTTCCGGGCCCATTCATTTATTCCCTTTGTTGTGGTTTTCAGTTCGTGGACTTTGTGTTCCGGTATCCGCTTGAGAACGTGAGAGATGTTAGAGGGTAAAGTGGAATTGTAACAAATAATTATGATTTATGAGAATAAAATATAATGAAAACTTGTGATTGTTTTTTAAGCATTTCTAGAATTTTTTGTTGAGACTTGAGGTGGCAGGTAGGTGAAGCAAATTCATTTTGCTAAGGCACCTGAATTACAATGTAATTACAACGCTTTTAAGCTTTTTACAATGTTGAAAGTGTAGGAGATTAAATCTATACTTGAATAGATATAACTTCGGTATCGGTGAAGCACGTATAAGAGTGGAATACAATGTATTATGATACAGAAGTTACACCTATTCAAGTGGTATAGTGGATCAAATTTTATGTTATACAACATTAACATGGCTGCATCATAGTACGGTATATGAATGATTATACACTTCAAACACTATAAAAAGCTGTATAATAATTCATTGTAGTCCAGGTCCAGGTACCTTAGAAAAATGGACCAGCTATACCTAAGATCATAAGGCATTATGCGACTGTATTTCCCATAATTTTCTTGTTAAATATATTGTATACGGATATTGTTCTTCGTGATATGAACGTGAAACAGAAAGTATATACTGTGTGATTTAGACAAATTATGTGGATTATATTATTCCAACTGTATAGCGTGAATTGTGAAATACAGTATAAAAGAAACTCAAGAGTCACCGAATTGAAATAAAAAATGAGTTATAACAATACTAATTTAGTATTATTTCTAACACAGATGACCATGATTGTATTCGCATATAAATTCATCTAACCAGTTATTTCGTAAACTATATTCTTTAGCTGTTGAATATTTCATTTTGTCAACTTTTCACATTCTCATACTCAATTTTCATTACAATAATTGAACAAAGAAGAAACAATTGCAATATAGTGGACACTGATTGTGTCATGAGGACAATCAGCCATCAGTCATCAGTATTGCTCACTGATCCAATTGTCCTAATACTGAATAAATAAATTGAAAAATATAAAAATAAATCTGAATTTGTTTACGACAGAATAAGAATTTTATCAGTTAATGCCTACACTAATAGTTGTTCTTCATTTACAAATAATGACATTCAGCATTATCAATACTTTCTCTAATCAAATCAAATTTATCCAATCAATATTATCCAATTTAAAACTTCACAGTACCAAGTTCGAAATAAAAGTGACAAAACCTCTTTCCGAAGAGAAAATATTGCCAGCTGTGAGTTTTGTAGAGTCGGTACGTTCCATTTGCGAGAACAATCGCTCGATTCATCATACATCACTGAATAAATTCCATTATCACCGGGGAAAGATTCAACCTGTCACAGCTCTCTTATTGAAATAGTAATATTTCACTGGAATGTATTACTTCTACTATTGCTACTAGCGAGAAATATGAAATAGATATTTCAGAGAGAAACCGAGAGAGAGAAAGAAATAAGGGGTTGGGAATAAGAGAGGGTGGGAAGTATGAAGAGAGAGCACATAGAGCAATGATAGATGGACGTATTCGTATTCCAATATCCGACGGAATTTGTGATACCCTATTCTTTCAAGGCAGCCTTCCAGAATTTCATTAGACTTCCATTCGCTCATCCTCCACCAGAATACTTTACTTTAGTAATCAAGTGTGAAAATGAGAAATATAAAATTTATGAAAAGATAAAATCAGAAACGTTGGAAAAATGGAATGATATTTGGGCAAAACATTTCTCAAGTCTCTCTTTCTCTTCTCTCTCCTTTTCCAAGAATGGACATTTATATGTCCAAACTTCGCTGTTTCATGTAGATAAATCTCAATTATGTTAAAACTATCATATTGCATCTATTACTTACATTGTTGAAAATTGTTAGCTTATAATTCATAAAATTAATAGAATAACATTACTCACACTCTAACCTTTCGTAATCTAGAATCTATGTAGTTATAATTATTGTTATCTACATGAATAAAGTAATCTTATCTTATCTTCCTCTTTCATGCTTGGATATTGTTGAAAAGTCACCAGTATCTCAAACACATGGGTTCTTGTGTTCAGCAGTGTTATGCACGTTTACAATACCCATCAAATACCAAGAGCCAATCAAGAGTCACAAATCAATCACGAGTAAAGAAGATTTCCTCAAGAAATCCAAATATTAAAATTGATGTATATTATTCAAATAATATGTTTGCTAATTGAAGAGCGTTTGAATCATCAACATTGTTGTTATAACGCACTGATTACTCAATCATAAATATTTATCGAAATTACATAATAAGCCAATTTATTGTATTATAACATAAATCAGTTCAAGTACATGTAATTATAGGATCTGCTTCATGAATAAGTGAATTATTATCCTATTATTAAACTTCGACGAACTTCTAATATCAATTTCGATACATGCTGATGAAATTGGATATTTCACAGACTTATAAATCGATGGTTATAGAATAATTGGCAACGTATGAACAAGTAATAATAGTTTGCAGTAACCAGTGGAGCAATCACGTAATTGAATAGGCCACATTTTTGTAACGATGATGGCCCATTTCTTCAAATTAACCCGATGATCATGTTTCGCATTACAATAACCATACAAGCCGTTAGCCACCAGCAGCAACTAAGTATAATGAGGCTGTTCGCTTGGAGCTGAGTCAATAAATGAGTCTGGGAGCCGCAGATCGGAAAGAAGAGATCACTACATCGATACTGGCCAAATGCCAAAGCAAGCCATGTGCTGGCCATTATTGACTTTCATCGATCTTGAATCATGTCGATGTATCTTTGAAAAAATCGTTGATGTATCTTTGAAAAAAAAACCTTAGAAGTTAAGCCAGAGACGAAATATCTGGCAGTTATCGACTGTAGAGGAGAAAACAAATCTCAAGGATGCTGGAAACATTCACTGAAAGCTTCTATCAAGTTGAGATCACTATAAAGGCCCCCGAACGATTCAGTCCTGTTTTCTTAACAGGATTCTTGCATGAATGACACTGATCGTTGAATATTGTTAGCTCTTTGTGTGCAAAGCAGTGAAGAGAAAAAATTTTATAAATAAAAAATATCATTTTTCAATAGATATAAGTTAATAAGATATTCATACCAATCCCCGAAAAATGTCCATATATTATTTAAAGCAGAACAATTACACATATGTTATAATGTCTCTGCAATATCAATAAAATCAATAAATCATAACTTATTTGTTAATATGATCATTAAATCATTCATACAATCTTTTAAACGAAATCTATTCACAAAAAAAGAGTAAAGCCGGCTTACGAGTATGCCTAAAACTGTTCCTATTCCAATTTACACAGTCTATGATTTTGATTTCTGGGTGATGTCAATAATTAGTTTAATTACTGCACTTAATACATCACTACCGGCCAGTTGCATAATATGTTTGAACCGTAAAATAGCGTCATTTTTTTAAATTTGATGATCTTCATTTATTAACTCCATTTAATTTAGTAAAGTTAAGCTGTTCATTGGTTCGTGTTGCATTGACTCCGTTACATAACATTTTGTAGCGGTTAAATTCAATTGAATTATCTTGAAACTAGCCATGAGTCTAGGAATTAGAAGGTTCTATGATAGAGAAAGATGAGGAGAGAACAGATATTTGATGTAGCTACAAAAACCAATGGTTTATTGACATTACTACAGACACAAACATTCTGTAAAACTTGAAGGAATTTTTCTGCTTTCTTTTGGCATGAAGAAGAAAACATGGAAAATTACTGTATATTGTTTATTTTATGATAATGTTTATAAAAATCAACCAATAACCAACTGAAAAACACGTACTTAAGTTATGAACTATTAGCGTATTCGTTCTCAAGTGACTCACATAGATGTTTATAAAATATTTTCCACTCCGTACTTCATATGCTCAGGAGGGGACACGCAACAGATTCTGATGTTTTGAAAGTCCCCTAAATTCCCAACAAGTGACTCGCACTTCCAAAATATTTTTTTTCTTACATCAAAATATTTTCAAGTCATTCTCGTTTCTCATCACCTCAAGTGTTCCTTGTATTGCTTATGAGGGACTTAAAGAAGAAAAACTGCATTGTTCAACAGGCTAGGCTACATCCTATGGATTTTTATAGTAACGCAAGAGCAGACAATATAAAAAAGATACTGTAGTTATTCAATACTCCACTTAAAATTCATTGCACGATCAACTCAGTATGTTTGTAAAATATTTTTGGAAATGAATTTTAATTATTACAGGAATCCAGACCACCTGTAAAAATTTCTCCCAGAAATTATGTGATCAATTGCTTTATCTTATTCCATTAATAACAGCATAATAGCATTGAAAAACAGAGAAACAATACCGTACTCAATGTTTTTTATACAATTTTCCCGTGTTAAAAAGCAAAGTCTGTTGAATGTTTTAGAAACAATGATCTGATGTCATGATTTTTGAGCCAATGATTTGTTCTGTTCATTGTTTTGTATTGATTTTTTTAATATGAAGCCTGAATAAGTTAAATTGCAACAATTACGAATCTAATCACCGTGGCGTTGCTCCATTTGGAGAGTGGAACAGGTGAGAGATAATATCAATTTGTATAACTGTAACGATCGTTCATTCAACACATGCATTTGCGAAGTTGATAATTGATTAGTGCTATGAAAAATAAATGGATTATGCTCGTTACGTTCAGAAGCAATAAATCTGAGGAGCAAAGCTGCTTGAAGGATCGATGAGTGTATGGGCGACTGGCAATAAATCTTTTTAATTAGGATATCTTGCAGCGAGCGAGCGCAGAACAAGTTGCGTTGAGCTGAGCCGCGATAGAGTCATAGTAAAGCAGGTCTGGGTTCGTTTTTTGGCCGCCGTCCAATTTCCTCAAGCTATTTTCCACCTGGCTGATCCTTGCGACATTTATTTCCAATATAGTTCACATGAGGATAGGAGCCACACGCTCGCCTGATATGACAGACGTCTGCCCATGTCCATATGGTTGGTCATGATGTTATGATCTTTCATCTCTTTTTCACTTTTCCGTAGTTCAAATGTCTACTAATTCAACTTCTAAGCTCAAATAACAAGATAATTTAGAAGAACAAAGACAATTGTTCTTTAAAAGATTGTAAGAGAGAACTGAAAATTATCTCAGCAAAAATTGAATGCTCTTGAGTTATTTCGATTGGCAAGATTGGAATTTCGATAACGGAAGTGGATTACATTCAATAAATGAAGTGCTAACGGACTGAACTATCCAATTTTCTTACATCTAGAAAATAATAAACTTTTGCATTGAGAAGATTACAGGTCGTAATCAATTTGTTTGAGATGGAGGGAAGCAGTGCTGTTTTTGTAACAATATAGGTTCCGGTACGCAATATTCCGGGGGGTCAGGGATGTATTCAGAAGGGTGTTCACCCCCTTTTTAAATTTAGCCTCAAAACCTCAATATGTTTCTTTATTATTATCATCCTCTCTATCTATATAGAATTTACAGCCAAAACACCCCAGCTTCCAGAAGACCACAGACGAGATTTTATCAAATTCCCAGTCTCGCATGCTAGTAATATCAATCCCTATAAAGCACTGAGCACAAAAATCAATCCAAATTTTTTTATTTTCATGAGAAAGACCAATTATTATAATTTATGTATATATTTAAACGGATACTTCCAATTTAAAAAGTTTAAATTAAAAGAAAAAATTCAACAATATAAAAGACACTTCACACTAACAAGAAGTTGCTTCACAATAAATAATTCGATAAAGTTACTGTTTCATAAATTTTCAACATTCAATACCTCTTATTAGACATGAAGAACGTTCTTGATTCTGAATAAAAGTGAGCCAGCGATACGGTAAGTACATTGCAACGCCTTCGCTTCCTTATCAAGCGACATCTAAACATCGGGATGAGATGAACAAGGAATGTTTTAGAAATAAATTTTATGATGGATTTAGTAAGGCTAGGCACTACCAATATTCAAACGAATTTCCTAAGTTCATTTTTTTTTCAATTTTCAATGAAAATTAGAAAATTATCAAATAAAACTGGAATAATTAGGAGCTTTTGTGCTCTAATTATAACGATACCACTTTTGCTTCACATAATTAATATAAACCTACTTATCCCTTTAGGAAACTTTATCAAACCCAAACATGTCATTCTTTTAAATTTTCAAGGAATATAATAAATTGATAGAGTTAATGAAATACAATCTATCATGCTGATTACCTTAATCACGTTGTAGTTCCATGTAGAATATTGGGATAGGCACCACTCTATCAGAACCCAAGAAGCCTTCCAATGTTGTATCGCTATCGAAATAAGCCGAATGAGATTCAATGTTACTCCACTGATAGCAAGTGAAGGACTGAACCAGCACTACACTGTAACCTTCTGGCGGTTTCAAGTTGTATACATTCTAATCTAAGAACAAAATGAATAAATTTAGGAATATGCCACTTATGATGTTTACGTACCTTATTGCTGAGGGTTGACACTGACGCTAGTTACGAGAAGATGATAAGGGTCGGCTCGGCACTGTCAGTATTCAAGTAGTCTTTCAAGTTTATGGCACAACAGTCACACAACTTTGTTTACCACTTGTCCTCCTGATACCGTGGAATATTTATGAGCATCACAAGCGCACAGTCACTGATTTCTGGTCCATTAGCCAGCTTCGCGTACACTACGACGGGAGACGCTAATCGATTTACAGCCACCAAACCAAAGCACGCTTTCCTCTCCACTGTCCGATCAGATCGGTTCGCAAGCTGGAACAGGCCAGACGCCGCGACCGGTGGCGCTTCCTGGTGGTGGGGAGGCGAGACACTTCTTCGCCCGCACGCGCAGGCGCCCCCTCAACATCGACAATATTCTGCCCCTACTTCGAAAATGCTCGCTCGCCGTTTTGCTATGCTTGCCCTCAGACTAGCGGTTACTCTTCACAGTAGCAAAAATATGATAACAAGCCCCTACAAACGCATGCCCGCTTGTGTAAACCCGCCTAAATGTCTCGTTGCATCGCTAGACACTTGAAAATAAAAAATATACTCGAGCTCCACATACAAAATGCTCCGGATCGCAAATACGGTACAGACTGCGCCGTGTTTAATTTGCATTCATGCGTTGCAAACGAATGTTTACTCTGCAATAGCACCGAATCGAAACAAAGGAGAATATTGTGTTCGCTATTCTCCTTTTGCAGCAAACCGTTAGTTTGCCAAGAGCCGAATTGAACGTATAAAAGGAAAAAGGAACATGCAATAACTGCTTTCGTTATTTTCTTTTTCAACGTACCTTTTTCGTTTTCACCTTTTCCTAGATATTCCATATTCGAACGGAATGATCAATATAATAGAAATGGTTATTCCAGTATTGGTGCTTTTTAATTCAATTGTGTAATTATAACGTTTGTGACTTCTTAAGCAACATGAGATGTTATCCATTAATATTGATAATAAATTATTGGAGTGAATTATACTAGAGCTTTATAGTCTACAAATTGATGAAGTGCACGCCATTGTACAAAATGGTGAATTTATCAATTGCGAAAATTTAAACACAATCACTTAGAAACAAGTTTCTTAGAATTGACAGATAGCACATTGGCACATTACCATTGTAACAGAATACAATGTTGTCTTCAATAAAAAAAGATTCTCAGATGAAAATTACGTTTGATTTATGTAAAATTAGGTGTTCTCAATTAATAATGCTTCTTATTTGATGAATTATTCAAGTGAATCATTAAAATGAGAACTACGTTTTTCACAGGTCGACAAGGCAACAGAAAGCCTTTGCTCGACCCATAAGAACATATCGAGAATTATGACCGTTTACTCCCTTGTTAAGCTACTAAACAAACAATAGGGATAGATCAATGACGCCGAAGGCTTAATAATGTCAATAAAATTGATAGCTAATGCCCAACAGTTGACCATTCATTACAACTAGCAGAAAGAAAGCTACTGCAGCCAATAAATTTCATGTCCTACTGCGTTCGAAACAAAACTTTCTTCCTTCAACTGTATATTTCTTTGGGAATTAACAGCAGCTGATAAGGCAAGTTGAAGTTGTGTAATTAGTGACAGACATGGGAACGCCTCTCACTTTCCGGTGATGTGTCTTGTTAGGCCTACTTGTTGCGAAGATGATTTTCATGTGAGAACAGGATTGTTCTTATCGTTCAATTGTTTCAATCGACAATGATGTTTGGTGAGCGGTGTACACCAGTTGTGAAAAGAAAGTATGATCTAATTGATTAATTAGTACCTTTCAAAATGATGATAGGAGCTACATACAGTTCTACGTTCTACATTGTATTGGTTGTGTGTATCATGTTCATAGCATTTTAATTTAATGATTTTGAAATTATCAAACAGACCAAGTAGAACTGAAGAAGTAGTATGTTATATGTAGCGTATGTAAGCTATGTAGTATCTTACAGACCTATCGTGCAAGCCTTTTCTCCAACTAATAAGCTTCTGATGAAATAGTTCTTTGCTAATCTAAACAGTACTTCAATATTTATTAAATGAATAAGTATTAATAGTTATAGGCCCGATTATTAAACAAAACAAAAACCAATGGAACCGTACATAAGATACATAAGATAATTATTATAATACAATCATGATTTCTCTTTTCTTCTAGATTAATGTCCTTGCTTCTTATGGTAGGTTTTCGCTTCTGCTACTGAGTAGCAGACTCCGGCTCCCAATACTCAAAATAGCATCTTTTCAAACAAAAAATTGTACCTACTCGTATATTAATTAAAGAATGAATATTAATAAATTCAGTGAACTAACAATATTCATACTAAAATGGTTCCTGGTTCCTATTTTTGCATGGTTATCCTTGTATATTTCCATTTCAAGTTTAAATTAGTTGCTTTTTTGACTAACGGTAGTTGCAGTCTGCTACTTAGTAGCAGAAGCGAAACCGTACCTTTATTAAATTTATTTAAATTCAAATTTAAATTTAAATTTATACTCTCTTCCCTTCATTCAAAGACGATTCATGAGAAAAATATGGCGCATCAACCCGATTTTTAATGAGGTAATTCAAACGGTTGGGTAGGTCACCCAACTACTCTTTCTCTGTATATTTGTAACATTTGTACACTGTATTTGAATCTGTATTACTGTACTGTATATTTTGTAATATTATTGTACACGAACAGTTTTAGAATGTGTTTTTGGAAATTTTATGTCAATAAATGAAGAATGGAATGAAAAAAATGAAAGGAGGATAAATGGAGAAGAAACATTAGAAGGTTGAGGTGGGAGCTAGAGATGAATTTGAAAGTGAGGAGCAAGAGGAGAGGGATAAGAGAAAAAAAGAAGGAATTGGGAGAGAGAAAAATAGTTATCTGACAGTTGATATTATTCATGATAATACTGTAACTTATTATGAAGCTTTGAAATTAGTTAATCAAGATTCCCCTATTTGCGAATTTTAGAACAACATGCCCTCTACAATTCTCCGTTTCTTTCTCAAACTCATAATAAGATGTACCTATCCTCACCGGCAACCAATCTGGGTTAAAAAGAAAATAGGCCAAGTAAACAAACGTTATTTTTATTCATACATTCTCGGCTGAGTGATTTTGAATGTGTCTATTTTGGAAAGTGCGTAGGGGGGAGGGGGAGGGGCTTTGGCGATTGAACATGGCCCGAAAACACACTCTGTAGATGATATTGCATCCCACAGTGATCCAATCTTATACTGTACCTCTAGATATTCGGGATAACAGGTTCATTTCATTTTCACAGAAGCCCCTGTATTTCTGCCAACTCTTTTCAGGGTTCCAGAGGGAGAGTTTGTCTTCAGAAATATATATCTGAAAAATATGGAAAATTATTAAGAATAGGAATGAGTTTTATTCGTTTAACATGCTATCGAAAAAGTCAAACACTGAAAACATTTTCATTTTAAAGATTTATTAGTACATATAATTGATTGGGTTTTGCTCAGTAAGCTACGATATCAATAAGTAATATCTTTATCAAAAATCAATTTATTTCAAAAATGTCGATAGCTACCCACTTAATGAAATACAATACCTACCTCAACAATGTACTCATCTTTGGATAAGAAAGCTTCTAAATACTGTATAGTCATCGTTCAATTATTGAACTTGAAATTATATAATTTTCAGAATTTTTCACTGATTTTTCAAGCCCAATGCTATTATCCTGTCAAGCTGTATCGGTGATGTGAACAGAGCTGTATGGAAGATGAAAAGATGAAACTTTCAAGTCAAAGAACTCAAGAGCTATGTGGTTCTTCAAGTTAGTGTTACAATAAAACACTGCAAGAAACTCCATCACAGTAAATTCATACACCACTGAACGCTCAAGCGTTGCAAACACTGTTTGACCTTTTCATGATCAATAAAACCTTCTTCAAATGGTCTCTGAGGAATAAGAAACGCGATACGGACGGCTCTTTTTATCAGCGAAAAGCACTATTCACACTTTGAAAAAGTCATGTTGCATTTTTCAAACAAGCTGAATCTCAAGAGGAATACAACAAATCGGTAAGCTGCGAACTTTTTGGTGTATTACATTGCGGCTGGAACATAACAGCACCCCAACTTTAAATATGATTGATCATTCCAATAAGCTTACGACCATAACAGTGCTGCGGATCCTCTCTTAGCCCCGATATACGGCAGTTGGGTTGGGGTAAGTATTACTCAGGGAAGCTGTGAACTTGGGATTGCATTTTGAAGGAATGAAGATAAAATGCCTGGGAGGGTTTCCACTCCACACGACCACCGCCATTATGCGTGGGAGAAGGATGTCAGAGCCTCAGTATCTGAACCCATATTTTATATTAACTGCAATCAGAGAGGACACCAAGCGAAATTTTCTCCTTCTATCTTTAATGGTCGGCCAGAGTGTAATAACTTTTTTCGCGCAAAGCTGCGTTTCGGCAGTGATATCCCGATCCAATCAACACACTAAGTGGCCGGATATTGGATGGGAATTGAAACTTTATTTGAATGTTCATCGCACCACACATAGCAGAGTGAAATGTAATTTAATTGAATTTCACTCATACAAAGCCGACTTATTAAAAATGTATTTTGATTTTCAATAACCAAAGAGTTTCACATGCTTGTTGATTGAGACTGAAATGGTAGCTTCAAACAAAATTCTCAATTCTGGTTCGTCAATATTTCTGGCAACAGAACAATTTAATTATCACGACACTCACGTAATACTTGTAATTGAAGATGAACATAGAGAAGTTATGAAAACTAGGCGATGAGAACTACCAATTAAATAAATGTTGAAAAAGGCCGATTATAAGATTAAACTGTCATCAATTCCAAATCTACTTGAAAAAATATTAACATGTACCAAATCATGATACACATCGCGTATATCATACACATCGGTCTATCACTAGAAAGAATGATAGACTCGAGCTGAAAGAATGACACAAACAAAAATATTAAAGAGAACTACAAAACAGAGAAAGGTGGTGAGAATCTGTTTTGTTGTTCATGTCAGATGTCTATGACTTGGGCGTGACGTAATAATTGAAATTTGCCTTGAATAATGATGCTTTCATGATACATTACACACATGTATATTTTGCATAAATTTCAGGAATGGTTTGTTGGAATGTGGAGCATCAAGGTATAAAAATTATTTCAGTTTTATACTGAATAAAAAGGTTTGAAGTTGTCATAAACCCAAATTTCACAAATCACTACAAAATCACAAATTCAACACACCTTCACTACAACACAGAAAGTATTTCAATTTCAATTGATATCAGTAAATCAAGCTCTTGAATATATTCTTCCAACAAACTTGACCTTATAAAAATATGAACTCATTTTATTCGAGTTATTCTCAATTTTTCAACTCACACGTTGGGCTATCCCAAAATATGCGGAAAAGTTTTAATTTCATTGGCAAGGTCAATAGAAGTTATATCAGCTACTGTGAACTTGAAAACACTTAAAAACCATTTTCACTATGATAGACAAACTCAATAACCGAGAAAAATGTTTCAAGTTCACGGAAATTGAAATGAATATTCAATCACTCAAGATAATAGGAGCTTTTGACTATAAGCCACTCTAGTCTAGAATCGGTATGGAGAGTAAAATCAAATGATTACTTTGAATGAACTTTGCTGTTTGGATTGAATTTAATTAGAAATAAATTTTCTTCTTGAAGAGACCTTGTAATCTATCAAAAAACTTTATCCTAAGATTTTAAAACTCGTTCACAAATTAAAATCTGAAAAAGTCTGCAAGTATAGTCGTCTTGTAATGAAAGACAGCTGCCATCCCTTCATATCTGTAGACCGGAATGGATTTTTCACTTCAGTTGACTTTCAAAAGAAACTTATGAGCAGTGTAATGAAAAGTTTCTCTCAAGATTATTCATTGGAGTCTGCTTCATGGATGAAGGTCAGCTATAAGAAGCAATCTTAAGTCTTAAGAAATTCCAAGACCAAGCAACGCTGTACCAACTTAAACATGAGTATTCCAATAATGATGAGCAAGATAAATTTTAATGAAGATTTTCATTTCTCGGGGCGTATATAAAAGATCCGACTGAAAAAAAAACCGGAAGAAATTTTCTACTTAAAAACTCTTGAAAACAATAATTAACTATTACCTTTGTAAATAGTAAGTAAGCAATTGGCTGCAGCTACATCTTGATTTTCAACTTTCAATATCTTGGACCCATCGTTTTTTTTTATATTTTTCCTCCAAAGAATATACCGTATTTTTTTCATTTTTCCTCCAAAGAACATAATTATTTAAGAGATGGCTCAGATTAAAAATTCCCTCTTATTGTAAGCTATGCATCACATTTCAAACCCACCTTCATCTTCCAGATTGTAATGATGATTCATATACAGTATGTGTATTCTCCTAGAGATAGTTCAAGCCAATTTTATTTTCATGTCATTTCAACTTATTCGTTTTTCAACATAAATCAATCTCGAAATCAATTATTGTGCTATGGAGCCCCATCCGGTTGATAAAAGTGTTGAATAATCAATGAAAGAAAGGGATGTTGTCATGTTGATTCTCAGATTATCATGATAATATCAGATTATCATATCATTATCATGTTGATTATCAGATGAATCACATCTAAACAAGACTTGCAATTTTATTCAATTAGACTTTTAACATGTCAAATATAATAATTCATAACATTATATCTTTGCTTATAACTTCATGTGAAGGTATACTCCTTCATTACTACTACTACAATATAGATCATACCAAATTTTAAGCGAGCATTGATAGAGGCATAAAATCAATAGAATAGAATAAAAAGACTAGACTAGTGGTCAGTTGTACGAAAATCCAAATGAATTTATCCGTCGTAAAATTCTGTCATCTAACGGCTAACGGCAATGGAACCAACGGGGATGCAATAAGAGCACTTTGTAATGAGCGAATCTGACGGCAATGCAACGACGTCACTCTACGGTAGTTGAATTAATACTAAATATGTGGTTGAGACAACTTCTAGTTTTTTATTCAATACGATTTTGATTATAACTTTATTTAATAAAATTATTAATCGTTTGCGGAAATTGAGTCAATAAACTACACACATGAGGACCAATATTCGATTCCACTGTTCAATAGAATTTTGCATCGTGGAAAGGAAGGCATTTGCAGATTTATCTGAATGACATTGAATACGCTTGAGCAGGCACATTGATGTGAGAAGGTGACCCATGGCGTACAATGAACGGAATGATAATAGGAAAGCAGCCGACAATATGGATCATATTAAATTCTGAGCTAGCATTAGAAGCAGGTTTGGAATTCAATCTGCTCATTCGAAAATCGATTAGCAGGTGGAAATACCTGGGGAATAATCGGGAGTGTTGGAAATCGTAAAGTAGATGCGCTATCAAATTCCATGGAGGATGAGAGATGAAATTAAAATTAATTGAACTCCCATTACGGTATTAGATAATCTATTTATAGAATAAAGATTCCTATTGATCAATATAGACAGTTATATTATAAAGAAAATATAACATTCAATAATATTAGATTGCTGTAATCAATTTATTAGGAGTTCGCTCTTTTCAAGGTGCATTGCAAGGTAATGCAATATTCCATACAAGAGAATTGAAGAAGGTATTTTGAATTGAATGAATTGAAATATTTATGATTTCAAATTCTCTTAAGTTTTCAATTATTCAAAATTATTTTGTGAAAAATGCAATTCCGCTGTCAAAACAATAATTATGAAAAAAAATTCTGTATCTGAAGTATTCTTTACCACCCTGATGTCGTATAGGACATGGGTTCAATAGCCAACTGACCCTCTCTGACACTTGTAGTTCAGTTTTCCATACAAGCTGAATTGAACAGAAAACAGTGTATCAGAGACTGGAAGTTGCTGTTCGAAAAAAGGGATAGTCTACTTGAAGATCGTTTCTTCAATGAAAAACTGATGAAGTTCCTGATCCGTTGCTGATGGATATTGAACAAAAAGCGGCAAAGAGAGGAACGGCTGCCTACCCTATTATCCCCGCATTTCCCCAAAGAACAATACATAGAAGGGGAGGAAAAAGGGAAATCGAGAATGGTGTGTTATGCTAGCGAAATCCTATTCTAGATCAAGATTGCTTTCCACCCACGCCTCCCCACCCCCTCCAGCAACTCCACGAAACACACACGAGATAAATCAGATGATAAACTTTCGGAAACACGTTTTCACGGGGAGATGAGAGTTATTTTGTGATGAAAGGTGGAAGAGAAGGAGGGGGGAATGGATGGTGGAAGGCCGCCTTTCTAAACAAACAACCCTTTCTCCCCAAAAACAACAGACTTTGACTCACACAAGCCACAGGCGAGTCACCATAATATTGATTTTCGTACCTATTACGTATCTTTTTTATAATTAAAAGTGTTGTTATTTCATTTATCTTACCGTCAATGATCTATTTTAATTACTTCAGTATTATTGTTGATATTCTTGAGTCCTTTTTAATCTTATGTGAACTAATTTGAAAAATATAAGATATTTCATTCCATATTCTGATTTGCAATGTGCTCTGATTAATATTGATGGACCAATAAGAAATTCAGCTATGATCCCATCATTAACTTGCTACGTCGCTTTGATTCACAAGATTATTTCAATTATTCATCTAAATCAAATTCAATTACATTCCATTTGAATATTGAAATATTTTCTATTATATTCAATCATAATTCTTAATTTTATTCCGTATTCTGTATGGACCTCAAATTGTTGACCTCAATTTCAAAGAATAAACATTCTCAGGATAGGAGTCCAATCATGACTGTTCATTAAGTTCATAGCTGGCTTGCTGCCATGTCGCTTTGATTGAATCAAACACTCTTTATCATCTCTTCTTATTCAGCAAACTTGAGTTTACATTCCTCAAACGACAAAATTCCTGTTTGAATTCCGATTCAAATCAAACACTCTGCAGCTCTACCTTTTTTCTACAATACTACAAAAGTACTACAATACTAACAAAATTATTCTAGTATAGGCTACTTTTAGTAGTATATATTCTTGAGTATATTAGTTGCATTTAAAGCCCTCTCTACTTCGATATCTCCTAACAACAAAATTCTAGACGCCCCCAAATGTCTCTAGGGTCAGGGTCAGGTCTCTAAAATTGGCGTTATGGAGCTCAAATTAATGAATACGTCGTATTGGGATGGAAATGATATTATTTATGAATACATCTTGCCTCGTCTGATTGACTCAGTTGAGTACGCGGAGTTGTTGAAGGACACGAACGACACTATCAGATGATTATGATGCACCTCCCAGCCTGAACGGGAGGAGACAGTTCTGTCATCAAGACTGTGAAGCTGCTTACAAAGGGACGCTAGACGCCACTCTTCCGCTCCGTTCTGCGTTGATTACAGCTTGCACGTCACTCCTATCAAATGCACAACATAAAACACCACCGAACTCCTTCTACTTCTCCTCCTCCTACTCCTCCTTCTCAATCTCATCCACCTCCTTCTCCACCTCCACCACCTCCTACTCCTCCTCCTCCTCCTCCTCTTCTCCTCCTCCTCTTCCTCTTCCTCTTCCTCCTCCTCCTCCTCCTCCCTCCTCCTCTTCTTCTTCTTCTTCTCCTCCTCATCCTCTTCCTCCTCCTCCTCCTTCCTTCCTCCTCCTCCTCCTCCTCCTCCTCCACCACCTCTTCCTCCTCTTCCAGCATCACATCCCTCCCTATCTTCCCTGCATAGATTTCCTTCTGTCAACTCATATTCATCTTCCCAACCAACTTCTGTCACTGTGCATCTCAAACTTTTCCAACTGAGTTGAGACAACCCTCTCTGTGCTTACGATCTCGTCTTACTTTTCTGACTGCAGTTTCTGATCAAATTCATCACGAAATTCGAAAGTGTTGATTGCTTCTGATAGATGAGTTTATTTTGTGGAAATTAGATGATAGGACGTTCATGTTTCAACTTTTCTGAATGCAGTTTCTGATCAGATTCATCACTGAATTCGAAAAGTGTTGATAGCTTCTGATGAAAGAGATTATTTTGTGGAAATTAGAATGAAGTTGAAGTTTTTCTTCAGTTTATCAGATAGATAGATGATAGAACGTTCTCAAAGTTCATGTTTCAACCATCTCATACAACTTACCAACTCATGTCGTTTTGTGTACGTTAGAAAATCAATTATAAAAATGATTTATTTATTATTGAGTTGTCTTTTCAGGTTCTAATCAACCAAAAATTACGATGTTTACTGACTATGATTTATCCCAGATTGTATACATAAAGCTTGATTCCAGGTCATCTCATCACACATCACAAACCATTCCCTGAAATACAATACTGTATACTAATGTTTTATAACACCACCTTATTCTCCACCACTGTATAGTATAGTATGCACCATATCTATCACCACTCTGTATACTTTACAATGATTATTAATGGCTCCGAGAACTTTTTCCGTGAATGATATTTCGGAAATGACGTGCACTACAAGTTCACGGAGCCACTATATTAAGGAAGAAGTCAATAATCTAACATCACATCAATTTGGAAACTCAGATAACTGGAACCTTATTGTGAAGTATACTGTTAACCTGAGTAATAATTTCTCTATAAAAGAAGAGATTTGCAATCGGTTTCCTTATTTTGGGATAATTCATATCAGATCAACTTATCAATACAACAATATTCACTCAGTTCTCAGTTCCTTGTATTGAGAAATAAAGAGTGATTTATAAATAATGTATTTAACTTGTTATTGTGAATGTTTAAATAAAACATTACAATATAATAAACCAATAGAATTATTTTGGATTTCAATATGGTTCATTCACACTATATGTACAAGATTGTTTTGTATTTAATGTATTATTTTTAAATATACATATGTATTTAATGTAGTAATTAAAAATAGTTATGTCTGTGTAGCTATGACGCTTCTTTAACATTACTATCTAATAGGTCAAATTGGAAACATTTGTCTCTAGTGAAGAGCTGATTTAGATCTATGAAGTATGGGAGTATCCAATAGCTTTATTTTGTATCAAACAGAATTTATGGGGCACGGATCATCAATTTTGCTTTATACGATGGGATTCGAGCGCTGATGCACCTCGCACTTGAATGAGCCGAGGATCACACCAAATAATACCTAACGCACGGAGAAAGGGATAGAAAAGTTTATCGGAAAAGCACTTTACGACCCATAGGAGCGGCGAAATGGTTGAAGCATATGGGTGGTGGATGACGGCTCGTGGCTTCAGCCTCAACCCATAGTTCACGGAGGCTGAAAGTGCTAAAAAGATTTGAGATGATTCACGGCTCGGATTCCCAAGTTTAGCCTCACAGGAAAAGTTTCTGTTCTCATTCCTACGCTCATCACTATCGAGGTTTTTGGTATTTATGTATTAATTTAATGTTGAATTTTAGTTAACAGTTCAAATTTGTCAATCAAATTCTGTTCTGTGAATTTAATATGGGTCAAAAATTTAGATCGTCTTGAAAAATTCACTTTATCCATGCACTGCACAGTCAGAAACGCAAAAAATTCCATCAATATTGAATCAAATAAAAGTTTGTATAAATTCAGTACCGTATGCCGTATCTGGAATCCAGATGATGGGTCTACTATCAAAAATTTAATCGATAAGAATGAATATTTAGAATGAAACAAATCTGAAAAGTTAGAAGACTTCTTAAAAAAATGTAATTTTGTGGTGAGAATTGACTCACATAAGAAGTAACAATCAATCCCCAAAATTGAGAATTGATTGATCAATTATTGACTTTATTAAGGGAGGAGTTAGGACTCCTGCTTCTCTCTGCCACACAACCCTAAGAATCGTGGAAAATAAAGAGTATTCAGAATTAATTATTTTCCACATTGATACTGGTAACTGTTGTTATGATAGCATTATAATCCCATGATTCATTATTCTGCCTTTCTTCTTTGATTGCTTGAATCAAGGAATCAAACAATGTTTTCAAGCCAATAAAAGTTGTACCTTTTTGCATCAATAATTAATGTTATAATAGTCCTATAATAATAATATTTTATTACAATTGTGAAAATTAGCAACATTGAAGAAACCTACAGACATTTTTCTAATTACAACAATTTTTTATTAGCAATATGAGGTTGGTATGTGATATGTATTTATACAATTCATGTAGAAAAGTTTTGTCTTCCGATAAATTAATCTCAATATGTCGTATATAGCCTACTGTGTTTCTCCCAAGAGTAAGCGGATTCCTCTCTCGCTCCAACGTAGTCAGTCATAGTACAGTGTGGGGCTGAGTATTGTCAAGTACGGTACCATGTAGCAAGTTACAAAGCACAAGTTCTTCAGAAGTTGAGAAATGCTTCAGTGGGCGGCGATACGACTCGAACTTTATCCTTTGGCAACTTTTTTAATCTCCCACAACTAAAATCTGAAACAAATCACCGGTTTCTTGCACAAGCAAACTTCCCGGACTCCCTTCCAACTTGGGAATATTATTTGTTCCCACTGCTTTTTATAGCAGCTCCTTATTCTCTGCCAAATAATAATTCAGATTGTTCAGTAGAAAGAAAATTGGCTGATTACTGCTCTATATAATTCCTAGACAAAGTTCCGCATGAAAGATGACTTATTTTCCATTGAATATTCATTCTATTCTTTAAAACACTCAGCAGACTCATTTTGTTGAGGCGCCTAGATTGAAAATTGATTATTCCCATTGCAACTCTATACCGTACAACTTTTACATATTGAAGATTCTTACAGAGAGTTTTTTTTAAACAATGTTTGAAGTGTATAAATAATTCTTTCACTATGACTGCATCAGATTGGATAAGTTCTTATTCCTTATACTTTTTACATTGTGAAAATCTGTAAGAAATCAAAAGAAACAACAAGCATTTGATGAAGAAATTGAAAAGAGCAACAAAATCAGTGGCGTAGCCAGGGGGGGCCTAGGAGGATTAAAGAAATTTAATTTTAATAGTAAATGAAAAATTATTTGTTCTGTAATGTTTGGATTTCAGCTATCGCAAGACCTAAAAAGTAGTCTAAAATTTGCCCCCCCCCCCCGAAATCAATTTCTGGCTACGCCCCTGAACAAAATATTAGTCTTCAAGCTTCGAGACTGATTATTATTTGTACCAACCAGATAATACAATAATGTAAGCCTATTCATTCTCTGCCACACTCTTTCAACTTGAAATGAGAAAGAACATTCTTCTTATCACTGTTCTCAAGGAAACAAAAGTGATTAATAATAACATTTTTCGAGTACTTACATCAAAATAAATCAGTATTTGTGTAAAGCTGACAGTTTACTCAACTCTTCTGAGAATAATGGTTGTGGAATGACTTTCCATCTTTCCATTAAAAGAGAAAGCTGCACAGTTACAAGATGGTCACGATTCCAGTTAAGAGTAAACATCAATATTGGATGACCGGGCTGCTGATATCACGGTGGAGGAAATCCACGTCGGATGGGCAAAGTTATCTCTTGGCAGCCATATTCTTCCGCCCCTAACATCTGGATTTTCCTGTTTTATTAACAAGGGATGGAATCTTTTTCCGAGAGGATTACGCCTTGCATTAACTTCCTACCCCTAAACTTACAGGAGGAAAGCCAAAAGTCATTTGAAATACGTTTTTCGTTTTTCTTGTAGATTTAGGAAAGTGATTACGGTACCACTGACTGAGAAAATGGTTGAGGCAGCTTCACTAAAAAAACATTGCTTCCCCGGTTTTTATAGTGCCTGCTGCAGCTCATTCGAAAATATGAATTAATGGATTTTGCTTGTTATCGAATTCCAAAATTATTGAAGCAATGATTTAAAAGAGCAATATTTCTCCCCATGACATTCAAGGTACCCAAATAATTTTCTACGATCAGAATAGATTACTTTGAATACTGTACCTTAATTAATATTTACCAATACTCATATGAAATGAGATGATATATTTCTAATTGCTGTCCTTCATGTGAGTAATGTAAAACTGAACAGTATATTTTCCCAATTTACAAATGCCGCATTTGTATCTAGGTATTATAAGAAGTTTTACAATATGAATAATTTAGAATTTATCATTTCAGCCTACATTCTATGGCTATGCCATGATGCACGTCATTATTATTGAAAATGAGAAATTCTTGATATTAACTATATCCATAAATAAAGATGAACCTCCATATTTAAATATTCAATTCAATTTTAATATCAATTCTATTAATATTGTATTTTGATTATTTAGTTCTAGTAGCATGTACTAATTAGATATTATTAGACTGACTGCTTTTTTTGACAGCTCAATACTTTATCTTCTATTACTTCATTAGGCTATCTATTTTTCTAAATCTCCTCAACAATACAATTCCCTAGATAGGGGTCAGAAGCGAGTGCAACGCCCATCAGATCAGATCCCAATTTATTTATTCATCCATCAATATTGTATTATCTACTCATCTAAAGGATACATTGATACTATTCACTTTTCAAGCTTTGTTTTTCTCTCTCCGAGAAAATGCTTAAATATATTAATATACGTTATGTTATACGTACCATATTTGTATTCAGTTGACTACTTCTACTGTTGAAAAACATTAATATCAAGAAAAATTAAAATATTGTAATTCTTTTATTTAGCAAAAAAGGTGGGAGCGAAATTAAGAATCTCATAATAGTTGGACGGCAAACTTGGGGATAATCCTTTTCTATGCTGTTCATCACATCGTAAAAGCTCATCTTTTATCCTAAATTATCTCTTCTTTATAGCGGTAATACGAAAAAAGAGCTTCTTATACTTTCGAGTATTTTAAAGGCATTTTTATGGGGACACTCCGTTCCTTTTTAAAGCCTCGACAATGAAAAAAGTCAGTGAACAACGAAATGTAAGGAACGAAAAAGGACAGATACACCACATATTTATGAAGATCCATTAATCCCCGTAGTCAAGTTTAACGCGCCGCCCAAAACGCTTTATAAAAATTAATGTTTATTTTCCCAATTACCAAAGCTTTTATCTGCAGGTAATCTCCTTGCATTAATCAAGCGGGAAAGAGATGGTATAGGGTGAGCAGGCATGGTGCACAGCTAATCGATTCAGGTTTATAGGCACAAAGTTTTAAAGGTAGACAAGGAGAAAGAGCTCCGAAAGTAATAGCTTATTTGCGCACCGTAGCCTAATTAATTTGCTGGATGATTTTCGAAGGTGAGCAGGGAATGATTCGAATTTAAGCACTGTAAGTACCCTATGCAAAAATAATTATTAGATCTTTTGTAAGCATGGTAAAGTTGCGTTAAAAAACGACAAGATGTCAGTCTTTCTTTTTGAAGAGTTAATCAATTTTCAAGAATGAGAATTTATTTAGACTACATGGAGTTGAAATAGTACGGTCTATTCTTTCAAACCATAAATCATCAATATTTTCAAGTTAGAAATAATGTTTATGTTCAAAACAGGTTCCCTATTATGTAAAAATCGATGATTCAGTATTCTCTGTTAGTACAGTATTCGCAAAGTTGAAAGATCAAAAAGAGTGATTTTTGAATAAGTTCTAAGATTTCAAATGCAATTTTCTCGAAAAATACTCTAGTTTCAATAATGTTTCTTAACGTAAAAAACTTCCTTAACCTTTTTCTACAAGATTTCAGATGAGACCAAATTCAGTTTACTAGAATGATTCCATGTGTCAAAATGTTTTATTAAATATGATTTTTTGTGCAAAAATGGGATCAATTGTATTGGGAGTAAGAGAGAATTTCAAATTTCAAAGCTTTTTGGTGAGTGAAAAATGGTACGGTATAAAAAAGATCCAATCTGGAATAAATTTGGCTAAGGAATTCGATAAAACTAGTTAAAAGATTGTATCTGCAGTGATTTTTAAAATATTTGCCAAAATATGGTGATATTCATAATTTCTTGAGTTTAAATAGGTTTAAAACATGATTAATAATGAGCATCTATTTGAATAGAAATTGTAGATAATTTTATTCTGAATAAAAAATGTTAATTAACCAATAGCCTAAAATGTACCCCAAACTCATAAATCATGATTAAATGAACCAAAACAAACATCACACATTTGAAAAATCATTATCTAATTTCATTTCGATACCCAAGGTATGTAGAGACGAGGTATAAATTCACTAACCTTGGTACATTGGTACCAATGCCGGTAAAATATTTTGAAATAACCACAGCCAATTATAAATGAAGATGTAAAAACGTTCTTCAATTCAACAGGGATGCAGAATAATTTCAAATTGGATGCCATTATTTATAATCTTTTGCCTAGAACAGTGCAAGCTTCATAATAAGATACGGTAGTTATATTCAGCAGCGAGAGTGCACAGTGTACTGTTGATAAGGTGAGCGCGTTCGCAGAGGAGGTGCAATCCAAACGTTGGAAAGCAAATTACTTTGGAAATTCTTTCATGCATTATTCACCAGACCATTTGCCCGGTGCTGAATAACATGAGCTCGATTCAAAGTCAGTGAGCAAAAGAGAGGGGGTGAGGGGAGTGAGGAAGAGTAAGAGAGAGAGAGAAATAGAACGATTAATGTTGAAAGGGGCGCTGAAAATCCGACGACCACGTGTAGGAGGGAAGCAATGCTAGAGGTTGTATCCAATCACCACATTCCACTAATAAATTCTTCATTATCAGATGATCTTCAGCTTACAAGCCCCACGCTATTCTTGTTAATATCTTATCACGGCAACGTCCTCCCCAAAACGCTTACTCAACACCATAACAGATATTCCATAATTGTATGGATAGCGAGTAACAAAACTATTAGCCTACAGTAGGTAGGACATAGATTCAACTGCTGCAATCGGAAATAATTGATTATTGTTAATAAATTACAGTATATTGAAGCATCTTATTATTGTAGCTGGAGGCAGGCCTGACGTTCTCAAGCAACGGTATTTCTATCTTTATTTCATCGAAGAAGCCTGCTTTAATCACAAACCAATATAGCACGAATTATTATTTGTTTGTTCTCAATTAATTGCTGCCTAGATGCTGGAAGACATAAGTTGGAGAAAGGAATACTTGCTCCGGTTTATTCGAAGCATAAAAAAATAAACGGGATTGTATTCTTGTATTCATAAAGGCGATGGATTTCATCCGATAATATTCACTAAACAGCTGACTTCGTGACTTGTAATACTTGTTCACACTCTAGATAATATTATACTTATCATAATTTCCTGTGTAATAACAGCGTGTGTTATTTGATGGTGTACTAGAACTTATTCATTTTTCTGAAGCCAGGTACGGTACTATACATAAAATTACAAAAATACTAATTACATGCATTGTTAAATCAGCTCAAGAAAATACTATGATTCAATCACAAAGAGAGTCTTATGAAAACAATGTGTGCGTTTTTGTTGGTTGATATTGTGAATTGGTACCGTGCGTAATGTTGATCCCCTCACGTGCATCGATTTTCGCATTAATCTCTCTTTTTCATGGATTATAGTACTTTAATTACACTAATACTTCAACAATAATTCCATCACTCAACGTTTTATAAAAATGATGAGTTAGTGGCGTTAGTGCTCGCTGGAGCAAAACATAAGCCTAGGAGCAGGATAGCTGAAAGAATACGGTACCTGCTACAGCTACCGTATAATTGTGACAATAGTGTTGAAGAATAGGAATGATTTCAATATTGGATGCATCACAAACCTCACTTGCAGCCAAGATTAGTGAATAATACACTCCATATACCTCTCTTGTAGTCTCTCCACATAGGTGCCTTTGACTTGTAACATTCATAGCATCATAGCTATGGAAATTTGAAAGTCTACAAAAGCGCATCATTCAAAATTAGTATGTTATTTTTCCCAGATATGTTTATCAGTTTATCATTGACGAATCAGTTATCTAACTAATAGTTGGAATTCAAATACTTCTAGTAGATTATTGAACAACTGTAGTGATTTGTATACAATTCAATTTTTTTCCATTAAATAAAATTTTCACCTGGACGGTCTGATAATTACTGTATTTGTTTATTAATGAGATGATCTCATTTCAAATAATGTAAGTACAAATGATACGCTTATCTTTTCCAAAATATGTTTTCATGATCAACAGAGAAAATTCTAAATTCAAATATAAAACGTGTATAACTGAAGAAGTGAGACAGAGTATAAAAACGATAAGGATTCAAACTTGACATTGAATCCCTTTTACATTGAAAGGGTTCAAAATAAATATAATAACCAACGATAAATAAATTCTCTTAGAATACAAAATTTATTAGAGCATTGAAAAATACAATAATTCTGGCACGTACATAGATTATGTAGAACTGATCATCAATAGCAAATATTCCATTTTAAACAATATCTATTTTCCAGAAAAATTAATTCTTGTATTAGAAACTTATTAGATAGATACATAATGAGGATCAAACCTGAGGATATTAAATGGACAGAAACGAGTATGGTTATCACAGAGTTACACCACGAACTTCACAATAATATTGGATAATTAGTTTTCAAAGATTCAAATAAAACCTAAACAAACAGTCGATCATTATTGATGGATTAATATTATTTCAAGAGAAAATTGCGTTTGAATTTACTGGCAGTCCATGAATAAATTTTAAAATACTTTCATGAATATTTTGTAAGGTAATCTTTCCAAAATCATTGTTTCAACCGTGATACTTGAGACCTAAATTTCTTGCCAAAAAGCACAAGATGTCTGTATGCTCATCAATCTGAAACAAAATAAAATTAACAATATAAAATAAGCATAACGGAATAGGAATTAGAAACAACTATAGTTTCGGAACAACAAATTTGAAAAATCAGTTACAATACTGTGATTCGATTACAATTCTATTAATAATACAGTATGTTCACAAATAAATTGAAATGAAAGACCGTAATTAGTTGTCCGCAGCTAAACATTGCTATTCGACAAAAAAATGTTCAGTGTTACAAAAATATGTTCGTCTGGCTTGATATCGGTGGGGAGGCCATTACAGTAGGTTCCAGCTAGTCTTAGTTTTGTTTCAGTCACCCATCTAAGAGCGGTCTTGAGTGTTTGGGCCAACCTGAAATTTTAGGTGTGAGTAGATTCATTCATCTTGAATGGTATTACAAGTGTCATTATGGAATCATACTTTTTCTTTTACATCATCTTGAAAATTTTATAAAGGATGCGAATCGCTGTTTATTAGTTAACTGGCATAACCGATCGTTATGATTATAGCCATATATTATATGTTATAACCATTTATGAAAATAGATGAACTAAAATTAAACAAAAATATCACTTATATAATATAGGCTACAGTATGAGAATGAATGTGCGGATCCCACATTTTAGAAACCTAACACTGGCAGCCTTCGACTGGCATATGCCAAAGGCAACATGCAAACGCGGCATAATGGTGGGAACTGTTTAAATTCATTGGAAAGTATTTGCCTCCACTTTCAATTTGAGCTAATTTGCATTGAAATGATCCATATAATAAAGAAGTGAAAATTATAGTAATTGTATAATTATAGCAGTGATCATATTATAATTTACAAATCATTTTATTGAACTCACCACTTTTGCGGTAGGTTTTCCACTGCCATGACCAGCTTTTGTTTCAATTCTGATAAGTAGAGGATTGGTCTGTAAAATAGAAAGACATTCCAATTAATGAAGAGAAAATTTTTCAACACAGCTGTCGAATTCCAGCGAGATAAAAATAAACACGAGCATTGAAATGCTCGCATAATATATGAGCACTATTTAATATACGTGCTGATACGCTATGGAATTCATTGAATAGACAATATATGAAACAAGGATGAAAATGTAAAGTAAAATGTATTGAAATGTTATGAACTCACTTGTTTTAGACTGCGTCCGACCTTTTCTTGCAGTGTAGCAATGAACTTCAACGAATGCAAAGGCACAACTCTATCGTCATGGCTGGCTGTAGTGACAAGTATCGCCGGATACTGGAATCAAAAAAAATATATATATATGTATGAGAAATGTTTTCAACATAATGAAACACATGATAGATATAACAAGGATTAATTGGAACACAACAACATACAGTGCTGAATACATATGTGCTGAAATATAACAACTTATAAAAAATATATAGGCTGTAGTATAAAAACAAAGTTTCAAAATTAAATAAGTACCGTATGATTATTATCATTATATTTATAGATAATAGATCCTTTATAAGAGGTATTGTTCAAGATGGAATGCTTTCGAGTACCTATTATATTTACTTTGACAGAAGACATAGTAAAATACATGTTGCCTTCTGTAAAAGAGAATACTGCAATTGAGTACGAAATCGAGAACTAATAGCAAAATGAAAATTAAATATTTTTAATTATCAAATAGAAATTGATTAAAATAGATGGAATATTCTAAAGTCTGCACTAAACCCACATAAATATTGCAAGTTAGTCTTCTTTTGTAAATCTTTTACGTCCATGTAACCAAATAGTATGTTGGATTTTATTCAATTCATACTAGAAGAATTGACGTATATATGTTCAAACTTCGCTGTTTCATGTAGATAAATCTCAATTATGTAAAATTGTCACACTGCATCTAGTACTTATATTGTTAAATTTATAAGGTTACAATTCATAAAAATAATAGAATAATATTACTTATACATCTTGATCTTTTGTGATCTAGAACCAAAGCAGTTATATTTTGTTATCCACAGGAATAAAGAAATTTAATCTACAAAAAATGATTGTTTTATCAACAAGGAAAATTGATAGATGCATAAGAATAATACCTGAACATCTCCCTCGGGTACTTTAACATTGTGAATGGGCGAAAATTTGTACAGATTCTCAAACTGCTTGGGATGATCCGAACAGCCATAGTCGGACACCCACAAACAACCAATCGTGAACAAGTGGTATCTCAGCATGTCCAACACACTGCAAACAAATAACAATATTGAAATTCAACATTTATTAAAAAAAACTAAACTGTATTATGCTTAGTTCAGTGTCAAAATAAGAATATGTAAAATGCTTTGTAACTCTCCTAGAATATAGTTAGTGTACTGGGTATTATTCGCGGAAAAATTTATACGGAAACCCATTATTTCAAGGTTAAATTCACGTTCGCTTCGCCGTCATTTTATAATTTGTAAAAAGTCCTGTATCTCATGAACCGATAGATATTATAGGTCTATTGGAATTAGGATCAAGTACCCAACATAATATACTTTGAATTCCGTTACGAATTTCTCTTGTTCCATGACGGCGGCTAATTGAACTTTTCAACTTGTTCAAGTTGAATAATTATTATTGATTTTATCGAAAGGTTTTTAACAAAAATGTATAGCTTTCAATAAGTAGTAGTCTGATTTTTCAAAATTAATAACATAGAGAGGACAATAACACTGCAAACTAATATTTTTCAACGTACCTAAAAATTGTATAGCTCCTTCACTTTGCTAGAGCATCTGGATTGAGAACGAATATTTGCCATTGCACCTAATTACAGCTTTTACAACACCTACTAAATGAGATCTTTCAAACGAGACGTGAATGAACAAAAAAACATGTTTGCCTATTTTATAGATTAACAACAGTAATGCTTAATTTAGAATAGTATAATTATTTCAATTGAATAGCAGGCTGCTATATGAAGTGATGATCAATCTCACCCGCACTGAATGATAGCCACTCTAAACAGATCTGGCCTCTGGTTACTGCAGGCAGCCGTCAGCAGTCCTCCATTGGAGCTTCCGTGAATGGCAAGGTGGTCGGGCGAAGTGTACTTTTCTGCGATCAGGTGTTCAGCTGCCGACTGAAAGTCATCGAACACGTTTTGTCTATTGAATAGGCGTCCTGCGTCATGCCATCGCTGACCATACTCTCTGCAATTCAAAATAACAAATCAAGACAAACAACAATCCTTAGCTAGCCTAGTTCAGCAATAGAAGAATCATGAAATTTCACCCTACAAAGATGTTCTTATAGCTAATTTTATCGGTGGAGAGATCCTTCTGGATAGGTTCCACCTCGCGTTATTTTTGTGACGGTCACCCATTGAAGAGCGGTCTTAAGTGTTCGTGACTTGACCTAAAATATACAAGATTCATAATTCATGATAACTCATTATACTAAAGAATTGTAGAGATATGAGAAAAGCAGAAAAATGTTAAATAAAATTCCATATCCAGCTTTATAACCCCGAAAATACCAAATCAACTAGTACCTACGTGAGTAAATAATGAAAATATTTGGGGCCATAAAGCTGCGTCTACAAACTGCAACTTATCGTAAATTTATTCCATTCGACTTAGGAAGCCTGGTTTACGCTTTACCAGACGACTGTTATTTATTTTTATAAATGATATTTTAAATGACATTATCAGATCATAGTTTATGTTTATTTTGATAAATTATCTTAAAATTCATATAAATTTTCTGAAATGAAAATTGAACTTTCTTTCAGGTAATGTAGCTGATATCCTCGGAGTAATAACCAAATCATTCCAAACCTATACTCAAGCTTCTCTAAATTAACAATAATTCCATTTCAAAAAGAGTAGTGAAAGATGATTGGCCATTCGATTACATTTTTAAATTTATGAATAATATTGAAGAATAAATAAAAGTAATAAAATAATACATTTCAGAAATAATAATGAACATTGATCGATAATGCGTAAACTAGGCTTCTTAAGTAGTAAATAATGAAATGTAAAATAGGTTGTAGTGAGGCCGCAAAAAAATTGTAGTGAGACCGGGTCAATGCCGCCTCGTATATCATGACGCCAAGTCACATTTTGGTCAATTCGAGAGAGAATATAAATTCATTTTTAAAGTTTTTTCACAAAATTAAATTAAAAACACTTTTTAGGAGAAAATACACCACAAGAGTTTGTGACAATTCATGTTCTTTTGAATTACGTAGCCGACTTTCCAAACCTATTTAAGAGTAATAAAAAAGTACATACATCAGAAAGAATGTTAAACGATAGAAAATTCAAATTCATGTAAAAATCTGGTAAGAAGACAGAACTCACCCACCACCTCTGATGTTAGCTACAGCTAGGATTCCATTCAAATGCTGAATAAATACTACACGTGTGATGCTGAACGAAGGCTGTACGCTGATATTGAAGCCTCCATATCCGTACAGCAAAGTGGGATTTTTTCCATCAAGAGAAATTCCCTGCAAAATAATCATATTATAATAGAAAGATATTACAATATATTTTTCTTCAATCCAATAAAGTAATAGTTTTTTCTATTTCTTGAATATTGTGATTTTGTGATTCAACCATAGACTAAGACGCTTTAACTGTACTAAGAAAATTCTAATTTGGAAAGATGGAATATAGTATTGTAATGGAACACATTCACGACAATACACGACGATTTAAAACTATACAAAAATTAAAAACGTTTCATTGTTTCACAATTGCATTTTATCCACATAAATATACTTTAGTTATAGAATATGCCAAAAATGAGAGAGTAATCAAGGAGATTGGATTAACGTTATCATATGAATCCTGCTAGGGGTTAGTGACTTTGTAGAAAATTGGCATCACTGGATATTATGAAAACAAGTTCAGGTTCCCACTGAGGTATAAAAAAAAGTCATATATTATTCTTTCAAGAATAAATAGTTGCTTTAAATTTTAAATTATAATTTTACTTTTTAGAATTAAAAACCAAGAGAAACATGATGCCTGAAGAGATATCATGTTATGAAGAAGAAATATCATCCGAGATTGCATAAATACAGCGAAAACTTATGTAGAATAATGTGCAAGCGAGCTCACCTTTTTATGAACAATGAACATGGGAATTTTTGTACCATCTTTGCTAGTATAGAATACTTGTTTCGCTTCACAATTTGATGAATCAAATCCAGGCACTTTGATCTCTCGGAACACCTGTAGATAAGAGTTTGAAAAAGTAAGTATTGATTGTAATTAAATAGAAATATAAATTAACATGGAATGTCTAATTGGTGAAATTAGATAAGAGACGGCGCCTACCACTCCTGTTGTAACGGTGACCGGTTCCTCTGAATACAATTCATGAGCCTCAATCGCTTCCCGGTGGTACGGACCCACCTAAAGCTGTAGGTCCATTTATCTCTCATAATCATCCTTCCCATTACCCACGCACAAGCCTAGTACAGCTTATGTGGGCATCCTCCCCAGGAAAAAATGTGATTAATATTGAATGTAGAAATTATTGTGATTTATTCAATCGTAAATACAGCAAATTGTTAGAATGTTAACATTCATCCAATTTTCTTGCATTGAAATGAAAGAGAATAAATCCAATATTTTCAAACTAGAAATTATTAGAAGAAAAGTTCAAAGCCGAACATAAAGTTCAGACCGAATAGATAAAAGTTAGTGATGCTGATCATTTACTCTGAATTTACAGTTGTTCAAACAAAGATAATTTTAATGCTACCAACTGCTCTGAAGGCTTTTGGTGAGCGAATATTGACAAAATTATGAATCGCTGTTTTAAATTCAATGGAAACCGCTATACAACACTCACAGAGTTGTTGAAATTATTGTTGTTACGACAATTAGTTGTTGTTGTTACAACAACAGAGTTGTTGGTAGTTGGAATTAAAACTGGTTTTCCTTCAAGTATTAACAAATAAAATATAACAATTTATTTTTAAAATGTGTATATATATAATATTTTCAATTTATGATTTTAAATGAAATTTTAAAAAATTAAAATTTTCATTTTGAATAGTAAATGTATGCACAAAACTAACTTTTGGCTCCAGTTCCGACTTGGTGAGATCACAATGATAAATGATGCCAGGCGTGAGAAACGAGGTAAATTGGTAGAAAATGTCCGAGTATTTTCTCTTGCCTGAGTATCCCGAAATGCAGCCCATCTCTAGAGGAAATGCTTTCAGTAGCTTTCCCGAACTCAGATCGTGCAATTGAAGGATACTCTGCAAAAAAAGAAATTATTCACCGAATAATGTAAAACAATAGCTGAGGAAAACTAGAATTTTACAGTATTAAAAATAGATTGTTTGGGAAATTTATAACATCGAATAATGAAATTTAAACACAAATTTATTTACTGACGATCAAAAACTTTAGGAGCATCAATCTTTTTACATCAAGTTGAGCACTCACCGGAAATTAAGTTGAGCTATTTGTTATTGATATGCTCTATTTGTAAAAATATATACAAACACATAAAAGGACTATTTCAAGTGGAAATAAAAGTAAAATTAAATACAAAGAAAAACATTCATAAAAATAACATAATTGCCACTTATTACACGAAATATAATTATAATTATCGCCACTCATCTAAGCAGCCCTACTATAAATCCTAAACCCCTCTCCCAGTCATACATACTTATAATATAATATAACTTTTAATCTCTCCCTATAGATACAAAAACACGTTTTTAAAACAGATATTAAGAAAATTAATGACACATTTGAAACTTCCATTACAGTCAGCAATTTACAAACTGCAACAAACGAGATAAAAGAGATTGGCTATCTTTATCATACACAGTATTTACAAGAGAAGTAAATGAATATTAATAATATAAAATGAATGCTTATTGCGGTTTGACAATTTGAATGAATTATTTTAGAAGCTGTCTTTTAAGCATAATTATTTTTATGTAAAGTGATTGTTTGTGTACATGTTTCAAAAGTATGATTCTATGATTTTATTTATTTAACCAATAATGTACAATTGATACTTAATGGGACAGGCTCGCGCTTAAAACTATCCGTTTTCAATTAAAAAAAAAAAAAACTGTCCAAAAGTATGCCAGCGTACTTTTAAATACTTAATGATTGTATACTTTTACGTTTTAAAAAATGTACGTTTTTAAAGTATGTGAAGAACGTTCAGAAGTCAGTTTTGTTTGAAAGTATGCTTTTAAAACTGACTTTTGAACGTACTTTCAATACTTTTAAAACATACTCTTTCAAGTTTTAAAACGTAATAGCACAGAGGAAGGAGTATCTTTCTCGAAGGAGGAAGGAATACTCTCTCCTCTGTGGTAATAGTATACAAGCATCAAGTATTTAATGCTTGTATACTTTTACAGCCTCAGTGTATTATGTGTAATTAAATTATTTGATACATTCAATTTGATAATAAAAAAGTATGCACAATAATTAACATCTGAAGAATAATTTGTTAGTCGTTGGAATCGAGCAAATTTGAATATTGATATTGGTCACTCACCTTAACATCATGAATGTAGCAGAGCACCAACTGATTTTGGTTAACAGCGGCAGCCCAGTCCAACACATCTTTCTCATGTTCTGCAATGGCAGTGGTCCAATTCTCTTCGGCAGGGTTTTCAAAATTGATTTTCACTAATCTGTAGTTAGGTGCGCCCTTGTTAGTTCTAAACAAGAATTCTGGTCCGTCATTCGTGATGTACTAAAATTAATAAAAGATAAAATGGAATTTGTAGTGAATTTATTCAAAAATTTTAGTACATTGTTCCTGAACCGGAAATTTCAGTTTTGAAGTACAGTGAAATCATAAACCTATTTTAGACTAAATTTATAACAAAAATTCGGGAGAGAAATAGTAAGGGCTGAGCCTGTTATTTTTCTCCCAAAGAATTATGATTTTCGTGTTTGTATGAATGAATTAATAATATTTATCAGATACAAATTGAGCATATGCCGCGTTTACACGTTGCCATTGGCATATGCCTGTCGAAGGTAGGCAACGCTCAATTTTTAAACTTTAAGATGTGAAAACGCTCATTTGTTCTTGTAAATGTTATTATAAGGACATATATAATATTATTATATATTTGTATTATTTGCATAGATTTCTATAGGTTAAATAAGTTAACAATACAACCGACTAGATTCATGAGAGCTCGTAAATAATTTATAATAATAAATGACATATTTACAATACTATAATGTCACATACAACTAATATGAACCAATACATAATATATAGCCTAGTACCATACATAAAAATAAATTACTATTTCCACAACTGAAATTTTGGAAACTAAGCACTGAACATCTTCTACTGGCATATATTCGCTGTGTGCACGTAGGTGGTGGGGATAATAAAATCGACACCTGCGCTCACGCGGAATTTTAGTGAACGAAAAAGTTCAGTTTAACATGAGAAAGGATAGGGAATAAGCATTTACAATGCATTTAAAGTATTGTCGTATTCCTAATTGTATAAATACCGTTCACAATAGTAATTGCGGCTTCTATTCCTTCCATATTTCCAAACGTAAAGTGATTCAACAAAGAAATCGGATCTCAGTTTTGAATTAATCAAGTGAAAAATCCAGTTCAAAAGCATATGATTGATTTGAAGTCTCGCGCCCATAATGCAATTTGAAATGATAACCAATGGAAATGAACTCAGCTGTGGATAAACTACATCGTCTGCTCCATGAGCTTCGAACATAACCTTTAAAGTTGATTTAAAAACTTGAATTGAAGATTATAATAATGTTTAAGAACATGCGATATGTTAATTTTATCATTTTAAATATAATTCCACAATTGATAAGTAGGAAAAATAGCGACAGGGAATTCTATTTCAATTATAAACTAATTTTTACGTACATAAGCCTATCCTTTCCCATGTTAATCTTCTCTAACAGATTCATACGATTATCCGCCAGAGCGCAACACCGTAGATGCTCACAGCGAATAGGCTAATGGCGTTTAAACTTTGCATCCAGATTTTCTTCACAAAACTATTACTGCCACATGAATTCTCATGATACATCAGACATGTATTCTCTACGTAGCTATGATAGGCAAATCAAGCATACATCAATGATCTTACTACTTCAACATTATTTATTTGCTAGATAGCAAAATTTACAACATTTCATAGATTAGGAAATTGCAAGTCATTAAATAGAATGGAGCAAACTTACATCAAAATTGGCTTCCAGCTCGTGAACAACCTGTACAAGTTTGAGTTTGCCATTGATGTTGCCGTCGGGAATCGCATGCAGGTCTGAGAAATACAACAGCTGATCCTTACAGTCCTTGCATGGAAACAGAATTAGCCACCGTCCACAGTCGCTCACTTCCGCTCCTCTGAATACAAGAAAGAAGCAAAGGTTCTTAAAATTGAGGAGCTAGACATCTTATTTCATTGTAAATTAATACTCAATAATAATTTGACTCAGTAGTAATTATGTCTCAATAATACATGATTAATACTAACTTATTGATTGATATCTGATTAATATCTCCACAACGACAGCTGAAAAAACAATCAATCCTATTCTCTCTCTAGCAGAGTTGTATCATTACTATCAGATAGTAATTTGTAATAATCCTATTAGGACATAAAACTGTAAAAATCTATAGGTATGATGTGTCTAAAAAGTAATGCGAAATATTCAACATATAAATAATTAATTAATTAATAATTTAATCGAACCAGTTACTGCATTAATTCACTACTGGCACTTACTATAGTCCGATTCACGTCAAGAAGTCAGCATTGTTTATATGAGGAGCATTGATGCCAAGTTCCATTGAGAGAGAAAGAGAAAACTGCACCAAACTTGTTTGTTGGGACTGTGTGCGACAACAATGCACAGTGCGGCAACTATGCACAGTGCGAATAGGATAGAGACATGAGCAACTGCCTTGTGCTGAACAAGGATAGCAAACTCCCATCTAAGCAATTCTGACTTCTTGACGTGAATCGCACTATAGTAGCAGTTTAACTGTAGTAAAAAAGTTACTTCAACATTGCGGAAACTGAACTGAATAAAGTCTACATTTGAAACAGGATATGAATGCTGTCAAGAAGTTTTCTCTCAAGTTTTCAGGTGAGGAATGAAATTTCTCATGTTTTCAGTATAATAAGCGTTAATTTTAAAAGAATTATGAATGTTTACGAGGAAGTTTTCTCTGCAATTATTTTAGGCTACTTCAGAACGTTCTTCCAAAATAGGCAATGTGCTTATTCAAGTTCTCATACCCTAATAATTTCTCATTGCACAATAATCTCGATATGTGATTTTTTATTGAGGTGCTCAATAGCAAAACTTACATGATGAAATTCGGCTCTTCAGGAAACTCTACGACTAGCACATCCTCGGATTGAGGCGTTCCAATTCTATGGTAATACAGTTTTTGGTTCTTATTACAATCCGTCTCTGACCCATCTGCTTTTCCGATCTGATCCGGGTATCTCTGTTGGGAGGAATTCAAAATTATTTATAGACAGAAATTTGTATGAAGTCTAAAGTATTATCAATTTTTTTTCTTCTTTTATCGTATGGCTTTTATTGGTGGGGAGACCCTTACGGGTAGGTTCCACCTCGCCTCATTGCACAATTTTTTGTGTCGGTCACCCATCCGAGAGCGGTCTTGAATGTTATTATCAATAACAAACAGACATATAAGCAGTAAGCAAAGAAAGTTTGGAATTTTTAAAATATTGTCAATCGAAAAGCATTTCTTTTCTAACTCGAGTTTAAGTAAAATTCCGCTGTATTGTCATGCCTTGCTTGGTCTTCCATATTCAACAAAATATAAATTATGATAATACAAACTCTGACAACAAAACATATGAAAACATCATAAATTATATAGTTTTATGAAAGAGACGTACCCCATAGAAAATACCTTTATTATCATGAGTCCAAGTCATACTTGAGCACTTGACTTTTTCCAAGACTTCATCATAATCTTTACCTGAAAAGAAAGAAACATGTTTGTTAACTTGTTTGCAACTAACACGAATTTTTTCATTTATTTATTATTTAGCGTATGGCTTTTGTCGGTGGGGAGACCCGAAGGTTGTTCCACCTCGCCGTGTTTAACCTAATACCACTTAGGTTGAAGTTCTATCCATTTATTCTTATTAACACGAATAACAATTGCGCATAACCATATTGCCAGCTTGAAAAAAAGCAGCTTAAAAAGTAAATCATAGAGAGTGTGTTTTGTCATTTTTTAATAATTCGACTTATAACAAATAATTTCTTAATAGTCTACATTCAAATGAAATTTTCAGAATTATCATACTTGATAGAAAGAAACCAGAAGATGGATTGCTGTATTTCAGGGTCTAAATTTAAAAAGTCCAAAATTCGATAAAATTCAGTATAGTTGATTTGGTTTTGGATTAACACCCAATTATTGATTGTGAGGGTTGGCAGCCGTGGCGCGCTGTGAAAAGTAACAAGTGGTACATAGTCCGGTTAAAATTGAAATTATAGTGACTTTAATAATTTATAGTTGCACTTTTGTGAGAATTTTTAAAAATTTTGGGAATTGATGATGAACAGTGAAGTGTGATCTTTCGTTTTAAGCTTTGTTTTGAATGGTGAAAGACGGTTAAAGTTCGCGAGTGTAGTGTTTAAGGTTAGGAAGAGCAAATTGGAAGCAATGGTGATTATCGTTAGATGAAGAGCATGATGGACTTTGATCAACCTGTAACAAACCTCTGGTTACATAATTTACCGTGGGAATAATGTTCAATGTTCAATGCCGTTCTAGAAACAGCCTTCAAGAATTTGGAATGGCTAGATAAAGGCATAGATGTAAATGGCGAGAGATTAAACTGTTTAAAATTTGCCGACGATATTGTACTGATAGGAAGAAGTATCAATGAAGTTGAAGTTATGCTAAAGGAAATGATGAAAGAAACAAAACAATTAGGCCTGAAAGTGAATTTTGAAAAGTCCAAGGTTATGAGCTTCAATTTACAAGCAGATGAAGTAATTACTTTAAACCAAGGAAAAATTATTGAAAACGTCAACAGCTTCATATATTTGGGACAAAGAATTGGAAAAGACGGTCAATGGGGAGAAATCACAAGAAGAGTGGCATTAGGATGGTCAATGTTCAAAAGATTCAACTATCTCTTCCGTTCTACAGTGTCAATGGAAAACAAACGGAACTTGTTCCAGATGTGTATCATCCCAGTCTTGTTGTATGGATGTGAAACATGGACCCTGACAAGAAAAATTATTGTGAAAATGAGAACCACTTTGAGAGCGATGCTAAGGATCATGCTAGGAGTTACAAGAAGAGACAGAAAGACGAAATTATGGATTGCTAAAGAAACAATGGTGGGAGATATAGGAAGATTGATAGTCGAGAGGAAATGGAACTGGGCAGGGCATATAGCGAGAACAAGAGACAACAGATGGACGAAAAGAGTTATAGACTGGTATCCACGTACATTGAAGAGAAGCAGAGGACGACCAACCAACAGATGGGACGAGGAATTCAGGAGAATCTGTGGCGGAGCAACTTGGCAGAGGGTAGCGCAGCAACGATCAGAATGGGACCGGATGAAGAGAGTGTACGGAGGTGTTTGGCTATACAAAGACTAACAGACTAGGGCAACAATAACAATTAAATCAAATGCACATAGGTTTGCCAACCAAAAGTTCTCTTTGAGAAAACCTCAGCTGAAGCTGATTTGCAAAAATTATACTAATTTGTAAGAGTAGCATATTATTTTGAAAATTTTAGATGTGAAAAATGCAATAAAAGGTTTATTTATTTATTTATTTATTTATTGTGAAGCAGTCTAATTTGTTGAACAAAATATCACTTACCCGTATCAACATCTTTGAAATGAATTGTCTTCCAATCAGACCCGCTCTCACTCAGAGTGTAAGCAACTATCTTCTCATTCTCTGAGAACTGAATACCAGTCAAGGCAACTGTCCCATCATCGGAGAGAGTGTTCGGATCCAAGAAAACCTTTGCTTCCGACGTCAAACTGTCTTGCACGTACAAAACACTGCAAAACAACAAAGACACATAATATAAAATCATCAACATCTATTCATTAAAATGAAAGCAGATCAGTTGAAAATTTTATTCGATTACATGTGTACATTGAAGTAAGGAAATAAAAGACTGACAACCCACTGCTTCTGTTTTTTTTTGTTCTTTGATTTTTTAGCAAAACAATCTGATGGTTGTGATCATGATTACAATTTACTGGAAAATAGTTGGATTGAGCTGGTAATAATAGGACTTCCATCAGATATCAGTTATATGGGTTGATATCAGTTGTGATATAAGGAAGATTTCATAGTGATTGTCTGATATGAATTCATGGTAATGTCCCTCAATTATTAATTCAATAAGAAATGTTCAATGTTATACAATCATATTTATAGCATACATACAAAAATTGATATTTTCTAATATTTCAACCATACCAGAAAATATAATAATACTTCATTGACAATCAAAAAGGATATTTTTCGAACTTTAACAAATCTTAAAAACTATTGGATACTTTATTGAATTTTAATTTATGTTTATGATACGGATCAATGTTTTGAAGAGGAAATATCAAGAGAGCAGAACATCTCTATGTTTACAAAGATATTCAAGAATTTATTGACTAAAATCCAACGGAAACATTCACTTTGAAAAACAATCAATCTCAATAATCGCCGATTCAATATCAAAAAGTTCAACGACAATTTATAAGGAATATAATTTGTTTAAAATATGTTCTGTAGGAACAATGTTCATGGTTTATGGCGTACTAATACATCGAGAACAATCAAATATGCGAACATCTTGAAAAAGTTCAATACTTTTTTCAAAATGTAAACAACAAAAATGATCATAATCGGAGTCTATCCTACCTTTTTGCAATGTAACTCATCCAATCCAACTACACACAAAAATATATTTCACACGAATAAAGTTTATCTACTTTGATTACCTTTGATTCTGCAGCCCGGTATTCATGTAGTAGAAATATTTATCCCCATGTCGGTATGGGCAAGAATATTTCGGATAGTTCCAGAGTTCGGTAAGTCTTTTGTTTATTTTCGTGCGGTCTTCGCATTTCTCCAAGAACGGCTTAGTGATGGCATTTTGAGCATCCACATAACTCTTTGTTTCCTCACTGTCTGGATCTTCCAGCCAACGATAAGGATCAGTTACCTGGAAATTTAGATGATCCGTGAATATTAAAAGACAAAAATCGAAATTGAAAACAAGCTTTTACTCGAAATCATGTACCTCCATCAACTTCTTTATTTTTACGAATAATATTTGCTTTTCAAAAATTATACTGTTCTTATATTTTATGTTAAATTCGTATTAATACTATACATTACTTCTAATAGAATAATTGGGAACTTTATTAAAAAACTTTTTAAAATTGTACAAATTCTTTACCTTAATTCCATTATAAGAATCGATTGCGGAATCTTCTCGTCTTGCTGCAGGATAGATCATCTTCATATTCACAATATTGGCTCTTTTGAGATTGTGAACAATAGACCTGTTAACAAATAATAACGAAAACAATATCTGAATGTGTTGCTTAAACAAGGAGCGCTATATAAAGCTATCAAAATGGAAGGAATTGCGCGCGAAAAGTTACTAGTTTTCAACTCTAAACAACTTTGGTTTAATCTTCAATCTTTCATCTACTTATTATTTAAGAATATTCATTAAATAAAAAATTTTGTTTTTATTAAAAACAATTTTTTGTTTGTTTTATTAAATGAACGAGGAATTTATGTCCTTATATTCGGAATGAGAGTAGACGATATTCAATATATTATTATAATAACCAGAATACTGTATCCTACTTCTGCTGTTGTATACACTACAGCAATCATACATGAATATTTTCCATGAAAATACATGCAATTCATTAGAACTTTACTTATTCAAAAATCTCCAAAATAAGCTAGTTGAAAATATTTCACTGATATAAATATTCAATTCATTATTGAAATGTGTCGATCAATGATGATAAAATGGGTTAATTAGTGTTCTAAGGACTGTTAGCTTATATCAAGCAGAGGACGATAGGGAATTGAAAAGAGAATTCACACCTCTTGTTTGAAATATTGAGCGTTCTGATGGAGTGAAATATCTTTGAGAAATTGCGCATATCATCAATTGCATACAATCTAACAATTCCGGGGATATAGAAGTCCTTTGAAGATTAAATGATTTTCCTTTCTCCTCATCCTAAAATAAGAAGAGCATAAAAAATCTTGTTTTTATTATATTTTTCTAAAAAAATTTGAAAACAATTAAATGGATTGGATGAATGTTAAAATTGAATGGATAGTAGCTTACATGTCTTTATCTCAACTAGAGTAGTCATATTCCAACTAGTATTGTTTTCCATCAACTTTATAAATTGGGAGAAACGGTTTTTTCTGAAGTGGTGTAATATATTTTTAATAACTATTGTTTATAAAGATCATTTCAATTGACTGTATCAAAGGAAACCAAGACGAGTAATATAAATTGAAAAATGTTGACTTGCGCTTAAAAATGAAAGTAGGCCTACTACAGTCAAAAAAATACCTCAAGAAAATAAGTGGAACAGGGAAACAATACTAATTCTCATTCTGAACATGTATAATAAAACATATGTCAGCTTTTGTCATAATGGCAATAAATTTCCAAGACACTGCAATAAGGAAGAACAAAGCAAGATAATACGACTGACAGATTTGATAACATTTGTCAGCGCATTTTGCTTGACATGTCAAAATTAGGAGCAATAAGTCGTGCTTACATCCTAATTATGAAAACAAAATCTGAGTACCGTACTAAGATTATCATGAATAGATTTTTCCATTGTAACCAAAGCCCTAAGTCATAGACTGACCATATATCTCTGCTCAAGTCTTCAACTGGATGCGAGTTGAGTTGAAACTCAAGAAAAGAATAAATTTTCACTTATGCTTATTTGTCATTCTCACTCATGCTAAGTTATTAAAAATTATTAGGCGGTGGTAAAATTGATGAGGATGTAGTATTTCTGAGGTTAATGCCTACATGCTTTATTCGTGGTTAATGGGAGGGGTGATAATAAAAGATAAATTTAAATACCGTACTACTTTTTAGTGTTTCGTCCGAGTAGCGATTTGTCCGACAGCTATGTCTCAGGTAGTTTTGGGATTAGGCAGTTTGGGGGCGTATACCAGAAGGAGTAGTGTTTCGTCCGACGAAAATTTTGAAAAATTAATAATAACAGAAACGAAAATGTCTGCATTGACATCTTATATATAAAAGAGAGTGTTGGTATGTTTGTATATTTGTTTGTTTGGAGTTGATAGACTCGGAAACCGTTGGACCGTTTGCCATGAAACTTGGTATATATATGTAAAATTTCACGGAAAAGGTTTATAAGCCATCAATTTTGACCTAACTCAATCGGGTTCCTACCTAGAGGACCACAAAGGATCCCATGTCAATCTTAGTCAATCGTGGTCAACTAGTCAATAATAGAAGGTTTTCTGAAGACAGGAAGACGAATCCAAACTTTATTTTGTGATTGTGGAAACTTTTGGAACACATTAATTTATAATATGCTATTCTTGGTAACACAGTTTTATTTTTGAGATTATTCAACTTCTGCCAATATAATGAATTGACATCAAAATTTATAACTCAGCTTCATCTGGATATAGTTTGATAGGGAGAAGAATTTGCAATTAAATTCAAATATGTAATTAGGCTTCAACTTCAAATCAGTGGCTTTAATGGAATATAAATAATGCCCATGAAGTAATTAAAAAAAAAACAACTATTGCAGATATAGAATTTGAAGAAGCAGATTCTAAATTTCATTTGAAACTGATAGTTTACAACCGTAATAAGCCAGTGATAGAAGGGTTTCTGAATGTTCAGGTAGAAGACTCAAAAATCGGACAAAACGCTACTCGTTGGCAATGCTCACAGAAGCGTGAAAATTAGTCGGACGAAACGCTACTAATTTCCAAGAATTTGGGTGTCGGACGAAACGCTACATATTCCTTTTTAGAAAGCCGGGACCAACGGCTTAAACGTATCCTTTGAAACTCCAGAGTGACCCGAAAACCCTGTTGAATTTAACTTGGATCCAACCAGGGACCATTGGATCAGCAGACTAGCAATAAATCAAGTCGGCCTGGCCCAAGCTTAAGATAAAACTACATACCAGCTTATTAAAAATTAACTTGCTTTGATTTCTCAATAGTCTGTGACTCCTGCAGCAAGTTTTGAGTAGCCATAACCCAAGTTGTAACGTTTTTAAATAATTGTAAGAGATTTGAAGTGTGACAGATGTTCAGTTCCAATAGGTTAGAAAACATTATCAAGACATCATCAATAAACACAATAATTTGATGAAGTTGTTTCAATTTTTCAAATTGTGCACGAAAGTAGAAAATGTGTGGAATTGAGCTATAATTTTTATTTTAAAAGAGCCTGATACAAAAAATATGCTATGAAATTTTGCCGATTCTCTATAGCTCCAAATAATGACATTAAAAATCAAATTCTAATTCTTACCACAGAAAGCTGAAGAAACAGTCTTAGTTAATCTGTATGCACAAGAAAATATATCAGAAAGTCAAAATAAAATTTGACTAAAGAAGTCAAGAATATTCTGCAGGTTTATGAAATAATCAAATAAATCCTGAAAATATGAAAATTCATCAAGGCGTCACAGCTCCAGTGGTACCAACAAAACAACAAATCAAGGATGGTAATTATTATTGACAGGGAATTTTGTGCATAGTTTTTTTCATAAAAACACTCAAGGTAAATCATTCTTATAAATTCTGATAATTGAACCTAAAAATTTGAAGTTTGATTGCTGAAGTTCCATTATCTGAATATCGATATGACAAAAAGCTATGTAACAATAGAATCCTTTGCTCCCTCGGCGAGTCAGTGTTCGTCCGTATGCCTCACCGAGGGCACCGAGGCAGATTCGCTGTGCGTATGCGACCAACACAGTCATGCCTCAGCGACAGGCCGACAGCGAGCAAAAAACAAAAAAGCTTTCTACTTAGCAGACGATACGTAGGCGGACCCTCAACAAAAGTTCAATTGTAAAATAGTAGAGAGGAAAAGTGAATAAAATATCTACCTGATCGAGTGATCTAGTTGTTGTGTGATGAGGGGGGGTGTGGGTTTGCCTCGCACGTTTGCCTCGGCGAGGCAGCCTTGCTAGTGCGTAGAAGTTCTACACGGCTACGACTTCTCTATGAACTCTCATTTCATTGTGAGGTAAAGAGGTATTGTGATTGTCACTTCGGCTCGACGCTGACGACGCTCGACTGTACAGCAGATTTTATTTTCAATTTTATTTGATTCATGCGGTTTTGCGGTTCTATTTCTCATAGGTCAAGTAAAAAAGATTAGGTATATTAGATTGAATCTTTATTATTGAAATCTATCAGTATTTTTCAGTGAAACATATTTTATTCTAATAGTTTTGTTTATTGAAGTCTACTAAGCCAGAATTTCACAAGTCATAATAGAAGCAGTCGGCTTTTTTCCTAAAAAGTTCTTCAAGAAAAAGATAGCCAAGCAACTGGTAAGACAAATTATTAATTTTTTCCATCTTATAAAATCCATTATATTATTTTTGAACCTTGTTTGCTGCGTGACATTCATCACTGGTAACTTATTCTATGGAGGTATAGGCTATACCCAGTTAGTTATTCTCATAACACACCATCTACTTTGCATGTAATCTGCACAATCTCATTACACTTATCTTGGAAAGTAACAATCAATTATGTTGATCGTTATATTAAGTTTTTTTTTAGTAATTTGTGCGTAAGTCATGCTTGACTAAATTAAGAATGATTCAAGTCGACATTCCTGCTATCCTGCAGGCAAAAAAGCTTAAACTTATAGCCCAGCGAAGAGCTGACATTGATAATCTGGGAATATTTATTACCCTTCAGTTTATATAGGCTAGGCACTCTATTTAAATAAGGTAAGGTAACCTAGTATATTACTCCCGCGTTATTACTTAGTTGGCGTTTACTGAACAGGTAAAGTGAAATTAAGCCATCACTCCTATTCAGTATCTTTCATCCATGAACGGACAGATTCAGTCAAAGAACAAACATGAAAAATATGGAAAAATGATGGTAAAAATACACAATTAAAAGCTTTAAAATCACTGTAAAGACGAGTTTTGAGTAGTTGAAATTTCATTTTTTCCAGGGGGAGGACCCCCGTAAGACTTCTCACAAAGTAAGCCTTACTTCCCATACTCCAACTCACGACCTGGTTGTGGCAGTCTGTTAAAAATCTTCAGATTTCGCATGGGATAGCATTCGTGCGCTTTTGCAAGTCTGGAATAGGGCTTGTCAATGTTACATCGTCTCCTGGTGTTGTAGTTGTGCAGCTGGCCCCTCTCCTGAAAAACATGAAACTCACTCCGTAGAGCAGTAGCGAGCTATAGGCTACATGTACTGATTGTAGGCAGTCAGAATTCTCAATTCTTGAGAATTGGACGACATTTATCCAGGTAGTAAGATGAAGTGGTGACACGGAGAACTCTTTTCTGCAGAAGAAGAATTCTTTCACAACCCTCTACGTGGCCCCAGAGTACTATTCCATAATTTATAAGACTATGAAAAAGTTCATGGTAAGCTGAAACTAAGTAGCTGGTAGGCACATGCCTCTGAAGTTTTCGTATCAAGAATGTCACCCTGACAAGTCGAGTACAGAGCATGCCAATATTGCTCCCACGATAACGTAGAGGCTACCATACAACACAAGAGCTTGACCTCCGCCTCGCCAAGAGATTCCAGACCGCGCCTCAAGGTGCGCAACAGTTTTCCCTTGTTCAAGCATAGTTTATTTGATTCAAACCTCTGACTAGTCTCCTCCACCAGTAGAGTTGACCCAGCAACAGCGGTTTGGGGGTCCTCATCGTGGGCTATCAGGGTGGTGTCATCTGCAAACAATAGGTTCATCTGCAAACAAAGGACACGTTCATCCATATTATGTTCGTTGATATACCTATAAGGTTGTATGTAACCATTGATATTGTTGGATGTTGATATACCATAGGTTGTATATAAGGGAGCAGAGGACCAAGAATTTATCCCTCTGGCACTCCATAAATCATCTGTTTGGCTTGAGATTCTTCACTGATGTTACCTGCCTTCTATTGGAAGGGTAATCCTTCATGGTACTCCACATAGCCTATCCCATACCTTTTCATCTTTCCTAGCAATGGGCCTATGTCATGTGAGACACAGTCAAATGGAAGAACCTCCGTATTACCCTCCCCTTTACCGCTTCATCCCCTCTAAAACAACCCCCTCCCCCACCCGGTAGAGTTGTAACTCCGGCACAGCTTATTTTACAACTAAACTGCTTGATGAGATCGCAGAGAGTCATAGAAACATACCGCTTGCTTTCCATTGCTCCAAGAACTGACTCCAAAAACGAATCTCCCTTGGCCGCATCCATACTGGTGAGGTTGGAAGAGGGCATTACACTCAAAAAATCAGACAGCTGAGTGAACGTCACCAATTCCATGAGTTTTGAAAATATTGGAATTATTGAGACTGTATGCCTGTCGGTTGTTCAGGAATAGTTTTGCATTCATATAAATGTATATAGAATTATTTTATATTCCAAGCCAAAAACTGAATTCCATTGGAGGCCGGGTTACATATTGGATACGAGTTGCGAGGGAAAGGGACATCCACTGTTATAATGCTGCAAACCATGATGTGTGTCTAGTCAACGCGGGCTTCATTATAATTCCACCCTTGAACAGGCCTCAGAGAAAATGTAGTTGCCATCCTAAATATAAAAAAGGATTCAGTAACATAAAGTAGGTGTCTACTGTATCTAACTTTAATAATAATAAGTTACTAGAGTTGTATAAATAAAATTAAATACTTTCAATAAACAAAACTTATAGAGTGTTTGATATTATCAATAGAATTGAATGAAAAGAATGATAATGAAGAGCGATTCAGTAAAAATAATTTAGCAGGCCTAAATTGCATACCGTTATGCGGTATCTCTTTTTCTGCGCGCGGAAGCTTGAGTAGGCTAGTTTAACAATGAAAAATAATTAAAAATTTAATTAAATAATTGATAAACTAATTGAAAAAATTAACTTCACTTGATTATGATAGCTCGATTATTATCCCGTTTCTTCTTTAAATATTTTTATTTTTTATTATTCAGTCAAAATTTGAGGGAAGTTTTGGGCCTTTTCTCTAGTTATGATTTTTTTAAATTTTTTAATAGAATACTATTCTAATTGTAGATTTCCTGATTTATTCCATCTCTTGTTTTTTCTTACTCTTGTTGTAGAAGAACTTTTTCAAAAACATTCACAAATGCCAAACAAGCTCAAGTTCAAGTGCAATTTTAGTAAAATGGAAAATTAAACCCGCACAAAAGAACTACAAGAGTATCATCCCATATCGCAGACCTCCGCCGAGACTTGGCTACAGTAATTTTTTCTTCAGAAATTAACCTGGGTCTTGAAAGGAGTAGGCTAAGGCTTGGCCTTTGGATTGCTGAACTATTTTACTTCCATCAAAAAAGTTATTCACCAAGTCCAAATTTGTGATGAAATTTAGATTGAAATGCTATGGACTAGCGCCCATAAATTACCGTGAAATTAAAAAGAATAATGGTTTTGACTTGAAGAATATGATTGGATGTATGTTTTGTAGGTGAAGAGTCGAGTTATAGAACCTCATAAATATTGGAGACATCTTAAAGAAAATAATGACATTATCATGTCAGTATGTGCGTTGGAAGAAGCTTTTTTGAAGGTAATAATAGTGGTTAATGTGATGCCAAACAATAAAAAATTGATACCACTTTGTGAGAAATGATGATATCACGCCAGAATGTGCGATAGATTTTGGTTTGTAATGGATTATGTACATTAATTTTTGATGTCAAAATCATGCCCTATTTTGATTCTTCTCTTGATATCACAATAGATTATTAAAGCTCATATGAGTTTGATCAAGAATAATAATGATTTTATGACAAGAAAATCTCATTTCCAGACATGAAAAGTAGAGAAATTGCTTCTCATCCATCATTTATCAAATCAATATCTGTCCGCCAGAGGTAGTTAAATCTATCGTATACTGGTTGAAAATTGGATTTCTGATCAATTCTGTACTAAAGAAACAACTTCGATCTATCTCTCACAAGTACAACACTGGCGTTATAAATCTCTCCATTTGTGCTCTAGAAATTATCCTTCGAGCATTGTATTCTCAGATGCATTCAATATCTAGAATTCTAGTGAATATCATTCATAGATTTATTTTCAAGGTAGTGCTTTGCTTTCTAAGAGCATTCTCGTTGTCGAGGTCTTGAGGTGAAGTGTGATCTCCATGGTCAACTGGCTCAGTTTACCATAAACATATCAGTAATCATACCATATTCCTATAAAAGATTTAGAAGAACCTAGGTAGTGATTCGAAATAATTGATAATTTACTGATTAAACCAAGAAACCCGATCACTCCATCAGCTTTGTGACTTCTTTTTATCCTTCAAGGAATATTGGTGAGACCAAATTACATAATAGGCCTAATAAATAATTTCTGAAAATTTAAATCCGTAGTTCTGAAAAAACGTTGTGGATCTCAATTCTTGGTACAATAAATAATCAACCCTTTGGTACAATGTACTTTTTTGTACGTCATTTTTGTATTATTGTATCGTATTTATTTGTATTTTATATTAAATTTGTTTATGCGATACATTCCTGCACACAGGTTTTACATCTATGCAGGTATTAATTAATATTCATTTTCCAATTCATTATTATGATATAATTTTAAGGTATGACGAGATAATATCCTCTTACAATTTTTTTCTAAAATGCAATACAACTGAATTGTTTGTATTTAATCCTTCAGTCCAATTAAACAAATTGGGGCAGGATAATATCTCACTGAATTGAATAAGAAGTAAAATAATAAAACTATAGCAATGACTGAATTTTATTTATATTCCCTGTCGGTCCAATGAAACAAATGGAAGTGAGATAATATCTTTCTCTCTTGAACAAAATGGAGAATAATAGGATTAAAGACTTGTGCTTCTTGTTACTTTTTATGAATCCGGAATAAACCGCCCTATAATGTCACTGTAGGACCTCTAATAATGTTCCTACAATGATGTAAAAATATCTTGTTAATGGAATACTTCCGACGGCGTAGGTAGTTGCTAGGCGGTGAAGGGGGGGTAGAGGGGGTTTTATGTTTGACCTCCCGCACGGCTGTGATCCTGAAATTGCCCCATATCGAGCAACAGAATCTTCCAGAAACGTCTAGAGTCCAGAGATTTCCTTCCTAGACAGGGCGTGTCGACTGTCAGTGGTCTGACTCACAATTTGCACTGTTGTTAATCGACTACTCTGGAATACCCCCTCCCATAACGATCTAACATCGTTAATAACACTCGTCCTCTTCTCATATATGGATTATCTCTTATGCAAGTAGGATGTGACTTCAAGATTAACCGAAATCAAATTTAATGGAATTTTTAGTTGTTTGAAATATTCAATTGAAAATTTTATGTGATATTCAGTTGTATAAGGTATCTAATTGTTGCGAATATGATTGTTGAATGAGATGAGAATATTGTACCATATGATCAAATATTCAGGACAATCGAATCCAGATCATTTGTTGTCACATATTCAAATACGATGACTTCAATATTCTGTTGTATGAGATATCTAATTGCGATTAATTGCAATAATTTTTGAAAAGACAAGAATATTTTACGGAAAGTGTAAATTATTTTCAGGACAATCAAATCATGATTATTTCTGATAACATTCTTCAATTTAAAAAAATTAATTATAAAAAACAACCAAACATAATTCTATTGATTTAGAATATTTATAATTATTCATTGTTCAAAATAATCCTTAATGAGTAACATACTGTTGAACTAGATGAGAATATTGTACAAATATTGAGAACAACAGAATTATGATTACTTTATTCGTAGAACAATTTCAATTATTTATTGATGAATTATTATAAGATTGTCCTTGATAATATAATGTGAGTTGTATTCTTTCATGTTAATCAAAGATATTAATTTATTTTCTAATCTCGTAAGTAGTGGAGCATCCAATTTTAATTTTAATTTTCAAGTAACAACTTGTTGAGATGCATTCTTCATTCGAATATGTTACTAAAATAAATAAAAATAAAAACTTTATGAGATGAGAATTTTTTAATACCGGTAGTCCACTCTTGAAAATGATTGAAAACATTTCGTTGAAAATATTATTAATATGTTGTTCTACAATCAGAACAATTGATAAACTTTTCACATATAATTACAGATGAATAGTTGTTACAATACACAGTTGTCAACTCATTTGAAACCTTGTGAACAAGAAAGCTAGTTTCTTATGGAATTTTCCCACCTAATTACAGTGTATTTTTTCAATATTAAAAAAGCTTGTTCTATGTGTCCTTGGTTTCTCCATTATGTAGATTTTACTAAGTGGGTGTCATTGCGGTTGAATTTTGCTTGATGTTCACTGTAAGCCTCTCTCTATTTATTCTCCAAGTACTTACCTTATCGTGTTATTAGCTTCTTGTAATTTACTTATTAATTACTTGAACTAATTACTTTTACTAATTACTAACTTCTAATTGTTTGTTTTTTGTGTTATTTCTTATGCTTAAATTTTAATTAAGAGGCTCAACTATCAGAAATTCTAATTTTCTAATGGAATTTTTCCTATTTACTATTCACGTAGCCTCCTGTTGTTCTATGATGTAAGAGCCTAGCCTGTATTTCAATTGTCTTCTAAGCAAACAGATAGCTGAAATGATACATTGTTGGGGATTACATAAGCTCTAATCTAATAAGCTTTGAATCTAGCAAGTATCAGCACCTATCACATTTCCGAAGTGGTCTGTTACTTTTATATTGAATTTCATCCCATCCATCTCATTGCATTTTTAGGGGTTCCCACGTAATCTTATCTACAGGTTCTATTGGTAGATGCCTACTGGTATCAGCTCTACTTCTCATAACTTGTAGTTTGTTCTATCAGAAGATAATTTAATAATTCAAGTGGTGCAGCTTATTATACATTTATGACAGCTGCTAACTTGAATAAACATACTGATATTAGAAAATTTATGTTTAGGCCCGCTTTCCCCAACGCTGCTTAAGATATTACATCTAGCTTAAGCCTCACTAAAGTCAATATTGATCTTCAGCTGTTGCTTAAGCAGCGTTGGGGAAAGCGGGCCTTAATAAATTATTTAAATTACGTTTTCAATTAGGCTATCGAATTAACTTTGAAGGAAAATTCACATTTAGGTTCAATTTTAGGCTCACCTTCAAGAGTTTTCTATTTTGTTAACATCTAACACCATTATCTTCTCATGCTAGGAATTTTATTGTTAGGCCTATTTATCATCAATTGAATACATTATGATTCTCAAATTGTCTTATTTATCATAAATTGATTTGCAGTCAGCTCATTCATTAGTGATTCTTTATCATGCGAGTGATTTTTCTAGTGCGAAATGCAAAATGCAAAAATTTCATCTCCTATTTTTCCTGTATCAAGCAGTATTTGTATAGTGAAATTCTTCATGAAGTCATTAACAAGATTTTCCTAGTCAGTCAATCTTGTCAACACCCAATTTCATATTTTATTAACTTGAAGTGCACTACAAATTAAGGTTTGGTCTTTCTTATCTTGAGGTATCATAAACCGTTTCCTTATCTCAATGAGTTTCTACCACACTTTCTAAACCTCATCCGGTTCTTTTTTATCGGTGTAATTTTTTCTTTGTAGTAGATCAGTTTGAACAAAAATCTTGAAGTAAAATAAGATTTAGTCCAGTCACTAATATTGTTTGGAGGAGTCAAATATGTCACCCAGGTGAATTTCTTCTTCAATCTTTAAACTGTTTTCTACTTCTTCACTATATATCAATGAGATCAACTCTGAAGATTGATTTTAAACTTTAAATATTTCATTAGTATAAATGTTTCTTTAGAAATTATTTCAAGCTTGAGTAGCCTACTTCAGTAGGAATTAATCATTTCTTTGCTTGGAAACAAACTGTTCATTAGAAAAAGCTGTTCTCAATTATTCAGAATAGGACTACTCATTATTACTAATTCTTATAATTCTCATTATTACTATCCTGTGTAGTTAAGGTATTATTTCAGGTTGTATTATAGGTCGTGTTCTTATAGTAAGTATATTCATTCATGAAAATCATCGCATAAAAATAAAAATAATCTTTTAATGAAATAAAATAATGTATATGTAGGCCTACTGTATGAGGTGTCCTATTTTTTTCTCCAGAAGGACGGCAGAATGCCTTTACGCACTGATATGAGATTAGTTTTAGCTTAACTCTCCATTAATACCAGTGAATACAATCTCCAGTAATACAGTCACTCAGCTGCTAGTGTCCTTTCTTCAGCCATCTTCTGGTTCACAATTGTTCTGATGACATGGGCAAACTCCTCCTATGTAGGTACTGTAGATCATCTATGTACAGTATTTATTGGTGATCATTCTTTTTTAGAAAAGTGCTCCATGCGCAATTGTTGTCTGGTCTGATGACTTCAAGAGAAAATTATTGACACAACAAGATTCTTTGTGAGGCTACTGCAGGTTACACTATATTAGTAATAGCCTATTGTATGTAATTTTGTTTGTGATTTGCTATTTCCATCAAATAATGTTCATAAATGTTACATTTCAACTGAACCAAGCCTTTCATTTTGTATATTCTACTCATATAGTCTATTGTCACTGTCAATTATTTTTTTGCAGCCTGGTGTGTTTCAAGGATATGCTCGATACGTCCCCTCAGTGCACGAACAACAATAATCAATTCTCAGAAGTAGATGGCAAGATTGGCAAAAAGTATGTGCCGAAAATCAGGTGGCCCGATCTGCTAGCTCAGTTATTTGTACATGGCGGCGGCATCTTAGGCATTTATCTGATTTTTTCCTCTGCAAAGCTTCTTACTGCAATATGGGGTGAGTCCAAACTGATGTCAAAAATTGATTTCCAAGTTATTAATGAATGACGTGGCTTTATGACCAATGCCTTGAATTGTACGTGCGAGGAAGGGTATTCAAAAATTCAAATTTATTATCAATCCATAATTTACAATCATGTAGGGAGCATTTATAAGCAAAGCAAGATAGTTAGGGTATGAATATACATTTAAAATGGTATTTTGACTAATTTTCGTATGGAAAATGTATGATTTACCTAAGTTCTCATCTAACATTGCGCTTATGGAGATAAAAATCCAACCTGGAGTCGCTACAGCCGACCCTTAACAAGTATTTATAAGCATATCGAATAGTTGGAACAAAAGTTGATATACAGAAGCATGTTATTCAACAGAAAGAGGAAAAACTCACATGAAGTATTTTTAATTTATTGGATTTCATTGAAAATTAATCACTTTGCTATGTAAGAGTAAGTAATTGAATAGATATACACGAGAAAAACATGATAGAGAACTTTGATACAGAGCAACAACAAGTTTGTGAAAGAATAATAATATAACAGTACATAGACACATACATACATAGAAATATAGACAAACTGTGTGAGCATGAGACATAGTAATATATCCTTTATGTAGTATGATTCTATGGCGTGAAAATGGCGCCCAGTTTTCAAGTTAGTATTATTATTAAATTCCTCTTTTATATATCTATTCTTCCTTTTTGTTTCTTCCATAAATTCACTTGAATTTTACAATTTTTATTGATGTGTTCATCTTTCTTTATAATATTATTTCAATGTTTATTTTCAATATTCGTTTCCAGCTTTCGTACTTATTTATACATCGGGCTTTGGAATCACCGCCGGAGCTCATCGCCTTTGGTCGCATAGGGCTTACAAAGCGAAATGGCCTCTAAGACTACTTTTGGCCTTTCTCTTCACGATTTCAGGACAGGTCAGTTTGTTATCTCATTGTCAAAAAACTTGTAGTGCAATAAGTTATTCTTCTCAAGGATCAATTCCAGTACTTTGTAGGAATTACAATCACTTTTTCATTGTTTCCTCTCATATTCAGTAGTATCACCTTTCTTTATTGTTCTTGTGTTATTCATTCCAGTATATTTTTAGAATATAGAAGTAATGAATTGTTCTAATTTAGTGTTATTTTTAATATTTGTTTCATAGTAGAACTTTCTTTTGATATTGATACTTTTTGTGTATTCAATTTAAAAAATAGATTATTGGTGATAGATCTACAGTAATAGATAAATCTATTGTTTTGAATAGTTTTTTATAGTTTGTCTATATAATATTAAAATTACCAAACCAATATAGAACAAGCCGTTGAATGTTGGCTGTTTTGAAATCTCTAAAAATTTCCAGTACTTGTGAGTGTGTTTTAGTTTGTAGAATTTTATTATCCTCTTAGATTGAAGTGGCTGGGTGAGTGTTGAGTGTGGTTAGGCTAGGCGTACACCGGTTAGTCAAGACAAGACAAGACGAGATTAGTCACATTTAGTCACAGTACTTCACATAGTTGCTTATGAAGCAACACACACCGATTAGTCATTGCATCAGTGTTTGAAGAAACTATGTCGTTTCAAAGGTAGTATAGCAGGATCCATTCAACTTGTCAGAAATCAGCTGTTTCAGTAATAATTAAACAGTGACTTCGACACAATAATCAAAAAGGTATTGAAAAGTCTTTTAAAGACCTTAGTCTTTAAAGGTCTTCTTTAAAAGGCCTTTCAAAGAATAACTTTTAAAAGACCTTTTCAATAATCTGCGAGCTTAGCATTATTGTAGGTTGAAATCACTGTTTAATTATTGCTGGTCAAAACATATGTTTTCTGACAAGTTGAAAGGGACCTGCTATAGATTTTTCCATTTCATGGATGAATCAGCTGTTTACAAAATAGGGAAACCGACACATGTTCGTTGAATACGCACACAGACACACCTATAGCAGGATTATTTTAAATTGTCAGAAAACAGCTGATTGATGTACGCTCGTTTACTGACGTTAAATCAGCTGTTTTCTGACAATTTACAATAATCCTGCTATACACGCTTTCCTGTCTCCATCAAGTTCAAAAACGTAATGACTTTATCCAACTATAGCAGGATCCATTTAACTTGTCATAAAACATATGATCGACGAGCATAATATGATCACAATACTTAACCTACAAAGTTATTCTTTGAAAGGTCTTCTTCAAAAAGGTCTTTTAAAGACTTTGAAGGTCTTTAAGACTTTCAAGCCTTTTGATTATTGTGTCGAAATCACTGTTTAAGTATTACTGGATCAGCTGATTTATGACAAGTTAATTGGATCCTGCTATATAAATATATTGTAATGTCAGCTGTTATTGCACGATCCAATTAACTTGTTAGAAGTCAGCTGTTTTGGTAATAATTAAACAGTGACTTCGACACAATAATCAAAAGGCTTAAAAGTCTTGAAGGCCTTTAAAGTATTCAAAAGACCTTTTAAAAGAAGACCTTTCAAAGAATAACTTTTTAAAAGATTTTTTCAATAATCTGCGAGATTCAGCATTTGTAGGTTAAGTATTGTGATATTGCTCTTTGAAACAGCTGATTTCTGACAAGTTGAAAGGATCCTGCTATATACTTGTCAGCTGAGCATAACATCAGCTGTTTATTGAATAACAATCATTCGCCATGTTAAAAAAATCTCCCGTATAAATCAAATTTGATGATATCCATCATTAAATTATGTAATTGAAGAGGTTATCTTCAAGTTTGGCTTGATGTTAGTAGACTTCGTAAATGTAGCACCTAAATTTTTATATCTCTTACTATCAATAGACTTTATACTTGGGCTTACTACAAATAGAAGCCAGAAGAACAATATTATTTCACTTGAATTAAAAATGAAGACCTGCATGAATTGTAGCCCCATTTGTTTTCGTACTGGTAGTTTTGATGGCTGATTTTTCAGAGGCATGTGTATGCATGGGCATTAGATCATAGAGTGCACCACAAGTATAGCGAGACCGATGCGGACCCGCATGACGCCAGACGGGGCTTCTGGTTCGCGCATGTCGGATGGCTCTTCCTCACGCCGCATCCGGACGTTGTTGCCAGCCGAAAAGCAATCGACATGTCCGATCTGGAGAATGATCTCATTGTAGTCTGGCAGAGAAGGTTTGTACCGTATTCAATTAGTTACAAAACATTCAATTAATTTATTATGATTGTTGGAGGATTCATTGAGGCACAAAACTCTTGAGAGCCCTTACTGAATTCATTTTACGGAACTTATAATTACTGAATTTATAATTTATACGATCGAGCTGATTTTTGCATGGGTGAAGAGGGGTCAAAACGAATTTCTTCTTCAAATACTGCTTCTCTCCCGAAATTTGAAGAATAATTTAGTCCAAAATTAGTCATCTTTCATTATTATTTTCAGTTATTTCATAGTTATTCATTACACTTTAGTGTGGGTTGCAGGTAATGAGATTAATTATGATGAGCTCAATTAAAAAATCACTTATATTAGCCAAAAGGAGTTCATAGCAATATACAACTCTTCAATCCCGCAGCATTCAAATGACAGATGAATAGAATCACCGACACTAGAATACACGGTAGGGTCTCGCCCAGATCTCATCCTACATTTTGAGAGGCGTTACGTCACCTGGAAACCAGTAGACAATAGACTGTTATTTAATGTTTTCGTGGTTACTGGCTCTAGAGCTACATCTCTTTCGCATCAGTCTACTCATGACTCCTACCGTGTATTCTAGTTTGCGTGAATAGAATGTTGTATATTTTTATATACAGCTCTAAATATTCAACGGATGGATCTTGAACCGGAATACAAGGCCTGAAAAATGAATTTGAATTAGCAAGCGATGCTGTCAACATTCTAATGGTTGAAAAATGAATAAAAACCATCACTTACATCAAGGAGACATTTTAGGAGATGAATAGAATTTAAACATGAATCTGTAATGAAAAACTAACTATCATTATTTTATTTTTTTTACAGACTCTACGTCCCTCTATTCGCAATTTTGTGCCTTGGCCTTCCAGTATTTGTTCCCTGGTACTTCTGGAAAGAAACATTGTTCAACGCCTTCTTCATTAGCTTCAACACCCGGTTCTCGGTAACATTGAACATGGCATTTGCTGTCAACAGCTTCGCTCACATGTATGGACAAAAGCCTTATGACAAGTTAGTACAGATTTCATCATTATTTAGTTAGCCTACTACTTTTTATTCTTGTTGGTAGCATTCTGTGATAAGTGTTTTTTTTTTTTAATTCTATTTATTTATCCTCGAGATGCAAATACTCAATTGGCAATAAAAAGCCATACGATAAAAAAAATTGGCAATTCATTTCGTATTTTCTAAGATTGTTTGTAAAAGTTTTATATCTGCCAATAAACAAACCTACTGAGAAAATTCCTAAGATTTGAATAGGTACTAGTAAGAAAATCTAATCTGCAGCTCTGTAAAATTCACTGAACAATAATTACTGTACTTTAAATTGATGTGAGACAAAAATTTTATGTATTTGTAATGTTTTAACTGACAAGTTAAAAAATTCAAGTTAAGAAATTCAAGAAAAGAAAAGTTAAGTTAAAGTTAAAAAGACAAGTTAAGAAACTCCAAGCTCGGAACTTTATTACTTCTTATTTACTATGGTTAGGGCTACAGAGACGATTGAATCCTCTGATTTTACAGTTTTTATAGCTATGACTAGTAGATCGTATAGTTTGAATACTTTGAGTTATCTATAAAAACGCCAATATTGGAAAAAAGCTGTTTTCGAAAAATTATTTATATGCCCAGAAACCAATAATCAGCCAACCAACTTCTACAAGTTTGTCAATAATATATAGTAATAAATCCAATAGAAACCCAAAATTAAATCTAACGTTGGTTCAGTATGACATTTACTTGAACCAACAGTTGATAAGTTAAGGTAACCTTACACTAGAAACGTAATAAGGACTCATACTATGATGTGGGTGTGGGACCCTTTTCTAATCAGCCATTAGTTCAAGGTTATTTATTGATTGGAATTTGATGGAAAATTTGATAGTACTCTAGGGATGAGAAAATGAGATATGGGTTTGGAAATTAATTTACCAATAGGTTTTTATTGCGTCCAAATGTGTGACAATGAAAATAAAAGTTTATAGTTAGAGAATGAACTCAGATGTAGCTATTAATAATTGCAATCATGAGCTCGATTTCCAATCTCTGTTCACTAGACTGAATCATCGTTATAAATATGGCCAGGTATAAGAGCGTAATATTGTGATTGCGTTTGACAGAAACATAATGCCAGTGGAAAATGTGTTGGTGAGCCTTGGTGCTCTGGGAGAGGGCTGGCATAACTTTCACCACGTCTTTCCATGGGACTACAAAACGTCTGAGCTGGGCCACTACTCGTTCAATCTGACCACTGCCTTCATCGACTACTTCCAGCGGCTGGGCTGGGCCTATGACTGCAAACAGGCGTCGGCTGACATGATTGGCCAGCGGTCGCGACGCTGCGGTGACGGAACAAGGCCTGTTTGCGACCAAAACTACCAAAAACCACTCGACTGATCACACAATGTGTCTTTCACTTTTTGCTCTCTGCTTCTCTGCTGTTGAACTTCATCATCAGTGGCTATTATTTTCATGCTGTGCACTCGACAAAGCAGCTACAGCATTAGCAAACAAAATATTATTATTGTAGGAAGCTTCCAACTGTTACTATTGGTGTATGTTGAATACGAGTAATTCTTGTGATACGATTTAATACTATCATTCCCGATCACAAATGACTAGGTTGATCGGGTTTGGATATTAATTTACCAATAGGTTTTTATTGCTTCCAAATGTGTGATAATGATGCCGTTGGTTAGGAAGAATATAAGTTTCAGTTTTTTCTCATACAAGAACATCACATGCTTCCTTTTAAAGCTTACTGGGTAACTTATAATTTCTAAAAAAGTGAAGATCTCTTTCAACGACTTATTAATACAGGGTGTTGGATTTTGAACTGAACTTCAGTTAGTTCTTCATCATATTGACTTCCCTTTAGTGTATGATTTAATTTATTGTAGAAATTTTTAAGGGATATTGATAATTTTTTAGGATTCTATTTAGGCCCGTTACATTGTAAGTATACCGTAAATGATAATGCTAGTAGTAAACTACTTTACTTCGAAGTTATCCAATGAAATTCAGTCACTCTTTATCCTCTTTATTATTGAAATATAGGTTTTAAATGCTTTTAAACAATAATATAGGCTATAGACACATACTGTGATAGTTTTAGCACCGTAATGATGTTAGTTCTTTTTACAATTTAGTTAATTGAAGACTGTATAATTTAGAAGTAGGTATTTTAAAATTATTAGTATTTTTAATTAGTTTTACAACTATTCTTATTAAACGCACTTGTTCGTCCTAATTTGCAAATGAAGACTGTACATACCTCAGAAATAAGTTTCTTGAAAATTAACAAAGACTTTTCATTAGATCCTTTGTTTTGGTAGAAATCTCGTTTTATTTTGCACGCCAAAAATGAAATAACATCACTTGTTACAGTTTTTTCCTCAAAGTACAACATTATAATCAAAATGAAAATATATAATAAGAGAGAAAAGAAATCAGCTGAATAAAGCTTGCTGCTGCGCATCATCCCCATGAACACTATATTCTATTCTATTTTCTTTAGTTCCATCCACCAAACAATCTAAAATAATTAGCAACTGCATCGAGTTTTTAATCCTTCTTAAATGGACAAAAAATACTTATTTACTGATACATATTGTTAGTACAATGAATTTTTTCGTTGATTACAAAACTGTTGGATTTATACCACTTATTGAAATTTGAAATTGAAATTCTGGTTTGGGATCTTGTTTTCTTGTAAACTCATTTGCTTCTTTTATTAAAAACTAATTCATAATATATATTTGTGTAGGCTACTTTTAGATCAATTTTTTTAACTATGCTTCCTATTTTCTATTATTGATACCGTACATTTGTAATCTACTATTAATTTATCTACTATGGTTTTATACCAAAATACCAGTATGTTAGTACAGACATCACGTTTTATTACCTCATCTACTTGAGTAGAAATTTCATGTAACCACAGTTACCAGTCAGTTCTCAATTCAACATCCTGCACTCAATTGAAATTCTTCCCTTGTTAAATACATTATCTGATTTGCGTTTCAATTAATATTTTTTTTAAACTAATTTATATTTTTATTTAATAAGTACGCTAGGTTGAATGAATCTTCCAGACTGATGTAAGTTATCAATTTATTTAAATATTGAACTTGAATTATTTTATTACTTACATCGTTCTTATTTAAATATATTTACTGTTTTATATTATATTTTCATTTATGATTGTTTCTAATTTATTAATTTTATTTAGATTACCTTTAGGTTGAGCTATTACACTTGAATTACTTTGCAAATAAGAGCTTTGTTGCTTGTTATAGTCGCATAAGGTTGAACTATTTCTCTTGTACTGTTGTTGTAGTAGTTGAATGTAGCAGTTCGCTTATCCACTTTATTATCATTGCATTTGAATATTAACCGTACTTATTCCACTTGATATTTTTCAACAACTCGAATATTCTTTCATTTTTATAATATCCATTTCTCTAGTCCCCTTTCTAAAACTAAAAATTTATATGAATCCATGGACGAATAAATGACACTAAAATCAATAGAAATGTATGACTGAATTTCATACTCATTAAATGCAAACCTCGAGAAATGCAGTATTCACAAGTTTACTTTCCATGAATTTGAAGATTTCAAGTGAACAATTTCTACCTCCCCATGATCTTCCTTATAAATCAACATCGACTTTATTGGTTGTTTGCCTTTTTACAGTCTATTTCACGCCTTAATTAAATTAGAGATCCAATTTTTGTATAAATTTTAGTTTGTATACATAATCGTAATTTATATTGAATAAGTACCCCAAAAATATTGTCACGATACAAATTCTGGCAACCAAATAAAGCCTCAATAAAATATTGTCAATGACCACTAAGTGCTGGTACTATAATAGATAGCATAATTAACGGTAAGCTGACCTAATTTAGCAGTACTCAATATTGATAAAATAATGATAACAAGGAAGCAAGCTCCGACTCACCACCAAAAATCTCTGACTCATATCACATTGTATATTTATTTGTATTCTTTGATGTTAATTTATGTAATTGAAAAATCCAAATATTGAAGATAGCCATAACCTTCATCCAAAAATATCAAAACACACCACTGCCTATATGAATCATCTACTGAAAGATGTCAATGCCAATAAAATCATTGGAAAAATTATGATTCATCCATTATTTATAAAATGTATAAATACTTAAGCCACATATGTTAACTTGCTATAATAATGCACATTATTATTTGTACTCACCAGTATCATCCCAAGCCGGTGAAATGATATATATACAGGTCTCATGTCTTCGGTGGTTTCACGAACATAGCAATATATTTTGGAAATATTTGTTGTATATGAGATTATACTATTTTAGGAGTCAGTTATTTTATAGCATAAAATATTTGGATGTATATTAATTTAGCAATAAACTTTCAGTTCACCTTTTGAATTTGGCAGTGGAGTTGAAAAGTAGAGGATATTTTTAAAGGCATCTTCCAAAAATAAAAATAAAAATTGAAAGATTTTAATGTCCTATATGTTATTTTGTATTATATATAATATATCATATTATTTAAGTGGTTATTGTAGCTAAATGTTGGAACTACTTTGTGCATTGTACTGACGTCAAAAAACACGGTATTAAATTGACCAATCACAGCCCAGCATTTCATTAAAAATTCTAGAATGTTCTATTGAAAAGTCTGTTTCCTTGAATTTTAGCAAGGGTAATTCTCTTCCGTTTGAGACTCCTTAGAGAGCAGTTGAGCACATGAGTGCAGTTTGATTATTTTCAAATGTAATCAGTTTCAATTTCAATTTAAATGTTTTCTAACTGTGATATATTGAGCTGTGGCAATATATAATTGTTTAAATTCATATAAAGTCGCGAAAATATTATAACCCATGGTCCAGAGCCAAGCAGTATCGTGAGATGACACACGGAATCAATCTACCCTGAGATGGCTGCCTAAACCAGGATACGGTAACCAACGTCGAAGCATCGCCAATACTGTGAGTGATCCGTTTATTTAATCCTTTGGCCAAAGGCGCGAAAAGCCTCTTTTAAAGTGAAAAAGTGGGGAAAAAGTATCATACTGCGTGAAACATAGAAACATGAGCTCATGGTCTAGTAGTTAAGACTTTCATAATTTTAGAGATTTTGTAATATCTTATTGCCAGGCAAAATACCCACACCACGCTCTACCGAAGATATAAATTTTGCAACAAGCTATTTATTGTTATTAATAATCATTAACGAAACTTGTAAAATTCATTTAATTGTTCAAGTTGTGTGTTCTAGAGGAACAGGAGAATATACTCCAAGTTTTTTCACCTAATTACTGGGTTTTCTAGTCGTTCTTGCACCTGTCTTGGCAATCCCAATTGATACATTAAATTTATTTAATTTATGAAAATATCAGTATCCTGGATGAGCCCTTGCAAGGCCAAATTTTGACATGCCCAGTCACGTAAGGAGTATGCTTAGCCAAGTGTGTTACGTAAGTGGATTGAGATCTTGTCTTTGATGCGTGACTATAGTCCATCACTTAGCTCTCCCTTATCTTGTGACACATTTGACTTTATTTGCTTGATCCTGACGTCACGGGACATACAACATAAAAATAATAGCGTTACACACATGACTCACAACATGGTATTGTTACACATGTGGGGCTGTTACAACATGGCGAAGGAGATGTACAAGATTACTTTATTAAGAAAGCCAAAAAATTTGAACTCAGAAATCACAGAGTTGATGGTTGAAAACTTTTTGAAATTGAGAATATACCTTATGGAATTGCCAAGCTTTAATAAAGTAATTAATTAATTTGAATATTGATTTCATTATTAAATTATTCCTGAGGAGACGTCGAGGAAGAGTATACTCAGATATATCGCCAACAATTTAAAGAGATATACGCACCTATTGCTATGAATCACACTCTGTGATCATTTGAATAATTATTTTAGGTAGCCTAACAAGAAAGCCAGCTTATTTAACCTTGAAATTAAAGCTTTAAAGGTACCAAAATATTATTAGTTTACCAAGAGCATTAAGGTCTTGTAATTTGTTAATTAATCTATTAATTTAAGCAAAATCCCCAGAATTGATCTCATAGGCAAGATATTAAGAGTATTAACTGTTTATTTATTGTTTATAATAGTTTGAAAATCGCCAGATTATTAATGAGCATTGAATATAGGGCTATTTATTAATAGTTACCATATATAAAAATTTATTTACTGGTAATTACCAGATATCTATTGATTTAACTATCATTGCCTGTTTATTTTGTGCATGTTTATTTGTAATAAGTCTTGGAAAATTTATTGTCTCACTGTATATATCACTTGTCACTTAATCCTTTTGGTCAACATTTCACTGCACTTGAGTCACTATCGCACTCACGCCGCGCATTCATTTCCACGCCGCGCCTACACCCTTCACGCCGCGTTCACACCATCGGACCGCGACATCCTTGGATTTCACCACTAGCCCAGCTGTCCAAATCCTAACTCACCATCATGGAGAACCTTTCAGCCAACTCATCTGTGTCCTACATGGAGCTGGGAGACAACAACACTTTGCGGTGACCACACCTAACCCGAGGCAACAAACAACACTGATGAGACAGCGCCCAGGAGCGAGACGCAGGAAGTGTCACTAGCGCCAACTTCGACCCTGAAAATCTTCGTCAGCTGTCTTCCACCCGCCTGGAACCAGAGGTCGTCCCGACGAAGTGCCTCCGTACGCCGTCGCCTACCACTGTCAATCCTACTACACAACTCTCGCCAGATGAACTGAGTCCGCTGACTTCCAGATTAATGAATGACACTCCAACCGATTTGGTCACTCTCATGCTCAAAATAAGTAATGACCTCAAAGATTCCCAAGAGAAACTGCTCAAAGATTCCCAAGAGAAACTGGGTAGTCGAATAGATAGTCGAATCAATAATCAAACAGAAAAATGGATAGTCGAATGGAAGGAATGGACAGTCGAATCAAGGATCAAATAGAAAAAATGGATGGAGGATTGAGAGTAGAGATCAGAGACATCAGGGAAGAGATGAAGGATATGAGAAAGCAGTTAGATGACACTACTGTATGCCTCAACAAAAGAATGGATGACATGCAGGTGAATTTGAGGAAGGAACTGAGTGAAGATTGGAGCAAGCATGCGATTGAACTGGAAAACAAGGTCATGCAAAACGTAAGTGAACACACTGATGGATTAAACAAAAAACTAGAAAATCTTGTAAAACAAACCAAAACCGACCTACAACAGGCAGTAGAGAAACAGAAGACAGAGTGTGCCACCACCTGCAAGAATTTGGAAAAGCAAATTAGAGATTCCACCCAGCCACTAGAAAAATCTGTACAAGAAATTAACACTCAACTCAGCCTAACAAACACGTCTCTGAATACTACTCAAACCCGAGTTGAAAGTCTAGTAACCGAACATACATTAATTCACAATAGAGTTGAAGAAACCGAAAAAGAATTAAACCAACACCAAATAACCATCACCCAACTAGACAGCGAGTTGCAAGATACCAAAATCGATTTAAATAGTAAAATAAAACAGACACACACAAAAATATCACAACTTGAAATGAATATGAGTAGAGTGAGAGAAGGAGGTGAGATAGTAGCAGTACCCGAAACACAGAATGTGTCACAATTAATCAGTGGATTAGGAAAATTTGATAACACAAAATTCCACATGACACCTAAAGCGTTTGCAGAACAGCTAAAAGTGGTACAGGACTTAGTTCCAATCAGTTGGCCTGTATGGAGATTCCGGCTATCCTCTCTTTTAATTGGGAACCTCTGCTCTTCCTTCATGGACGTGCACATGAATTCAACAGCCTAGAAGAATTTCTGAGAGCTTTCCTCGAGCAATATTGGAGCCTAGATAGACAACAAGAATTGTTATCTAAAATAATATCCTCAATTTTGACGAAGAAGTGGTCAGACATATACCGCATTCGTCTCACGGTTACGCTATCAAAATTCGCAGCTAGACAACCAGATTCCCGATATTACCTTAGCTCACATCGCACTTAAGAAGATGCCGTATCACGTCCAACTAGCATTGGCCACCGCCTCCATTAAAAGTTTCAAAGACCTTGAAAACCACCTTCATTGTGTTCAAGCTGTCTCCACAAGCAATATACAGCATAATAATCATAGAAATAATAATAATTTTGTACAAACCAACCCGCCACCAAATCAATCAAGAGAAAATTCTAACACTGCTGACAATACAAATAATAATTCACAGGACTTTGAAATAGAGTCACTACCACCAAATAACAACTACCGAAACAAAAATGGGTTCAGAAGGAATCAAAATAATAACAATTTTAATAGGAATAAAGATCGTAGATACCATGATCAAGATAGATTCTATGATGGCCGAGATTACATGAACTCCAATAGGGACAACAACACAAGTAGTTCTAGAAACGAATCAAATAAATCACCATCACCAAATACCACTTTTAATACAGATAAAGATAACCCACCACCTTCTACTAGTACACCATCAAAACAAATGGAAAATCAAATAATCCACCAGGGAAAAATTCCGGCAATAACCATCGCGCATGACTAGAAGGGGAGAAAACTTATAAGACTCTGACGGTTCAAATTCCGGCAGCCCAGAGCAAAGTTAAGCGGCAGTTGAGCAAAATAAATAAGAGAGTGTATCATAACTCTCATCTTCACAGGAAACATGCTCGATATAAAAAGCCGACAGCTTTTGAGCATTATGCATATTTACATCCATGGCATACTCGCTTCAAGCCCGCCATAAAGTCAGGAGATTGTAAAATTTGGACACCAAAACCTAACCTCTCTTGAGACGTTGATCAACTACCCACAACCAACCGGCCAACATAACCTAAATCGCCCACATCTGGTATACGAAAGGTTAATAAGAGCAGCTTCAGGACCCTGGAAATATTTCGTCTATTTGGTACGAGAACCTCGCCAACATTAAACCCTACTATAGAGAATGAACAATATCATTCCTAAGAACCACATGCTTCCGGTTTGGAGATAAACGAAAAAAGTGATTTTTCTACAACAGGATTCAAACTAACATGAGCCAGAGATCGTCCCAAGGATGTACTACGACGCCTGACCGTATTAATTACGCAAAATAAGTGATATTGAACTTTTAGAAAATACACAGTTCTGTTAATAAAATAATTGATGGCCAACGATCGCCATAGTTTCTGATCAAACCAAACAGAATCCTAACGGTAAATTATTACCAACTTCAAATATTAGTGAAAAATTACCTTCTTTTCCAAGACTTACTATGTTATTATATCATATATTTGTTAGTATTAGTAAATATCTGAATTTTTGTTAGCTTCTCTGTCATACGTTATACACATAACCAAAAACACACGTATGTTATGATGTCTACTTGTGTGCGTAGACGATATATTGTACACATACGATAGGCCAATGCCACACAAATCAAACAGCATGTATATATTCCATACTTCACAGCTGTGAAAGTTTATAATCTAATTATTATAATGTAGCCAGTATTATTAAGTAAATTTTGTTAAAACTAAGATTAACACATATTTTGATATTATTATTGAATGTTTATTTATTTGTAACCATAAGTGTTTGCATGGCAGTGAATTTTGAGTCAAGTGGCGAAACCACAGATTACGATTGTGAGCCCTAGGCCAATAACTTTGTCAATCGATAAAACAAGTCGGCACCCATTTAAGTTACCTGCTATTTCATTCAGATCAGTTACCAGACTTATTGTACATCTATCTATGTAAATTGTTTGAGAGCTTTATTTATGTCATTTATTGTCTAGCAGAACTTATGAGTTTGAATTGTATTGTATTTTCGAATGTCATCTGAGATAACCTCACATACCTTTTGTGCATCAGCGCTTGTAGAGATTCCTTCGGCACCTGGCATACTCTTTGGTTTGACATGTCGTCATCATAGTATTGTTTAGCCGCCAACTTTTGAATTCTCATATAGCTCTTTTAGATGTATTATCCTTGCTCTATTTTTCTCAGCTAAATGCTTGATTTTTGTGTAAATCACTGCCATGATTAGATGTTACGCTTCTGTAAATCTTATGAGTAGGTAGCGTAGAATATTTCCGTACCGAATTCGAGTCGGAAGGTAAGCTAACATGAGACAGTTGTGTTCACATATTTTTTAGAGCCTTCTTTATGTTATGTGAGATCTTAGAAAATTTGCCTCGTTCTCTTTGTATAGTTATACAAACTCGCTCTATCTGCAGCTTATTAAAAGCTTATTTATTCGCTCATTTATATAACTATAGGGGGCTTCTGTCACGATACAAATTCTGGCAACCAAATAAAGCCTCAATAAAATATTGTCAATGACCACTAAGTGCTGGTACTATAATAGATAGCATAATTAACGGTAAGCTGACCTAATTTAGCAGTACTCAATATTGATAAAATAATGATAACAAGGAAGCAAGCTCCGACTCACCACCAAAATCTCTGACTCATATCACATTGTATATTTATTTGTATTCTTTGATGTTAATTTATGTAATTGAAAAATCCAAATATTGAAGATAGCCATAACCTTCATCCAAAAATATCAAAACACACCACTGCCTATATGAATCATCTACTGAAAGATGTCAATGCCAATAAAATCATTGGAAAAATTATGATTCATCCATTATTTATAAAATGTATAAATACTTAAGCCACATATGTTAACTTGCTATTAAATAATGCACATTATTATTTGTACTCACCAAAAGTATCATCCCAAGCCGGTGAAATGATGTATATACAGGTCTCATGTCTTCGGTGGTTTCACGAACATAGCAATATATTTTGGAAATATTTGTTGTATACGAGATTATACTATTTTTAGTCAGTTATTTTATAGCATAAAATATTTGGATGTATATTAATTTAGCAATAAACTTTCAGTTCACCTTTTGAATTTGGCAGTGGAGTTGAAAAGTAGAGGATATTTTTAAAGGCATCTTCCAAAAATAAAAATAAAAAATTGAAAAGATTTTAATGTCCTATATGTTATTTTGTATTATATATAATATATCGCATATTATTTAAGTGGTTATTGTAGCTAAATGTTGGAACTACTTTGTGCATTGTACTGACGTCAAAAAACACGGTATTAAATTGACCAATCACAGCCCAGCATTTCATTAAAAATTCTAGAATGTTCTATTGAAAAGTCTGTTTCCTTGAATTTTAGCAAGGGTAATTCTCTTCCGTTTGAGACTCCTTAGAGAGCAGTCATTTTTGAGCACATGAGTGCAGTTTGATTATTTTCAAATGTAATCAGTTTCAATTTCAATTTAAATGTTTTCTAACTGTGATATATTGAGCTGTGGCAATATATAATTGTTTAAATTCATATAAAGTCGCGAAAATATTATAACCCATGGTCCAGAGCCAAGCAGTATCGTGAGATGACACACGGAATCCAATCTACCCTTGAGATGGCTGCCTAAACCAGGATACGGTAACCAACGTCGAAGCATCGCCAATACTGTGAGTGATCCGTTTATTTAATCCTTTGGCCAAAGGCGCGAAAAGCCTCTTTTAAAGTGAAAAAGTGGGGAAAAAGTATCATACTGCGTGAAACATAGAAACATGAGCTCATGGTCTAGTAGTTAAGACTTTCATAATTTTAGAGATTTTGTAATATCTTATTGCCAGGCAAAATACCCATACCCACGCTCTACCGAAGATATAAATTTTGCAACAAGCTATTTATTGTTATTAATAATCATTAACGAAACTTGTAAAATTCATTTAATTGTTCAAGTTGTGTGTTCTAGAGGAACAGGAGAATATACTCCAAGTTTTTTCACCTAATTACTGGGTTTTCTAGTCGTTCTTGCACCTGTCTTGGCAATCCCAATTGATACATTAAATTTATTAATTTATGAAAATATCAGTATCCTGGATGAGCCCTTGCAAGGCCAAATTTTGACATGCCCAGTCACGTAAGGAGTATGCTTAGCCAAGTGTGTTACGTAAGTGGATTGAGATCTTGTCTTTGATGCGTGACTATAGTCCATCACTTAGCTCTCCCTTATCTTGTGACACATTTGACTTTATTTGCTTGATCCTGACGTCACGGGACATACAACATAAAAATAATAGCGTTACACACATGACCCACAACATGGTATTGTTACACATGTGGGGCTGTTACAGAGTAATGTTACAATATTCAAGCGTTTTAATGATTTAATGAGTTGAAAAATTGTTTGGTTTCAAGAACATAATAAATATAGATTTATAGAATTTCGCTATTTTGGACTACAGTATTATGTTATAGTGACATAATATTATTGTTGTATGACAACATAACATGTTATATGACAGTATTATTGTTATATTGACATTGAAATGATCAATATTTGTTCGATTTTTCTAGTGTATTGTTTTGAGAATCTTCTACAATGCACCACAATGAAAAACCAAACCTGTTATTCTGAATATGTTTTTCTTTTACATTAAAAATTTAATTATCTTAGGCCTTACTGAACACTTCTAACACTTTTTCAAACTAAATTCAAATAACAGTATTACTGAATTCAAATCATAACTATGGTCAAATCTACGGCCTGATAAATCCTCTATTCAAGACCAATCTAAGAAGACTGATGGAAACGTAACTCATTGTATTTATTAACAATTCGAAAGTATTCTAAGAATTATTAGTGTAACATAGCACATCAAATCATCACAAACTAGTCATTGATCATTCTATATTTTAGGATTCATTCTACGTTTAGTCTGCATTTAGTATTTTGCTGATTCAAGACATCAAACTTATTGTTAAACTATACTTAAGATACAGTGTCATCGAAAAAGGCATCCATTTTAAAAATTCACTGTATAAAAACCATTAGAGATGAATTTTTATTTTAGGCCTATATAATTTTTTTTATATACCTACTTATTTCAATATGTGCACCGTTGCACACATTTATTTATTAATTCTCATACATACATATAAAATCTCACAGACACAAAGTCCATTACAAGCCTTATTGACATTGTTAAAATTATTCACATCCAATCGATATTCAACCTCTGTCCAGGTACGCTGTATCATATCGGGCGTGTCCAAAGCAACAGCAGAAACAATTAGCTGTTGTAAATTATTCACATTTCGAATTTTCTCACTATAGTCAAGGTTTTTAACATAACCCCAAAAGAAGAAGTCTGGACTCCTCCTCGGTACTGATCCATCGGTCAGGGAACCTTTCATTGAGTGCGTGGCGCACTGGAAGACTGAAATGAGGAGGCGCGCCATCTTGTTGCCCTATTATATTGAAGTTTTTCCCAATTCAATTTGTTCAACTTGTTATGAACACGTGTGAAATGCCGCCGAACACTTGTCACTGACTTCAACTCTGCTAACCGCAACACACACTGTGTCTTCTCTTGAACAGTCGCCATTGCATTGACTGCCTACTACACGGAACGGTGGCGACTTTACACGGTGCAGTCATTACAACAAAATAACTTCAATATTCCCTCTGTACAAAAAAAAATTATGACTTTATCTCTAATGGTTTTTATACAATGAATTTTTAAAATGGATGCAACCTTTTTCGATTACTGTAAATTATTATTTTTTTTTAATCTTTCGCCAATCAATAGTTCATGTGATCATTATTCTCTCGTTAACGTAGACTATATTTTCTTGTATTTTTGTTGTGTAATAATGTACCGTCAATCGGGGTTACTTTGCTCCACTTTATTGACTAGAAAAATACATTTATATTTCTAAGATGATAAACGTTTTAAAAATCATCAAATTTTATTTTCTGTACAAAGTTAAATGATTTATTTGATAGTTAAGATAAAATAATAGGGGTTTTCAAGTTTATCTATGCCAATATAAATAAATTTTTCTTGGAGCAAAGTCTACCAATGTGACATGACTGTATACTTTGCTCCATGACTTGAATCACATGAAAAATATACAGAGAATGAAGATATTGGGAAAAGTAAGACCATGACTGGGTATGGAATGATTCAAAATAAGTTATTTATAATAATTACATATTTATTTATAATAATTATAGTTTAGATAGATTGGATGAATAGAAATAAAAATATTTTTTTCAAATCTAAGAATACCGTAAGTCAATAAAGAAATGTTGCTGAAAAGAAACCAACTTATGCCAAGTCCCAAACACAATTCATTTCTGGAATTGTATAAAATCCTCTTTTGGAAATTTGTTTAGGAGGATTGATTTTACCGAGCACATCATCCCAACTGTATGTATGAATGTCCTCCTGTGTAGGCCACTTCCAGGATTTTATTGAACGTTGCATTGCTGTTATTTTCACATCTTCTCCAATTAATTCAATGATTCTTCCAGGAAAAACTTCTCCCTCATATGTGAATGCAACATACTCTCCTACATCTCTATCAGCTTCTTTTAAATTAAGAAGTCCTCAGAAACTTGTTTTCCCCTCTGCATAGGACACAAGAATTTCTTCTGTTTTCTTCTCAGCCTCCAAGGCTTCTTCATCTTTCAAAAAATCTTCAATATCTCCCTCTTCATCTTCACTAGACTTTTCTGAGCTTAGTGTTTTATTTCTAATTGAAATAAGCTTCTTCTTTTTTCTTCCAAAGCATTTAGCAGATAGCATTGATCGTTTTGTTGGTCCAGGGGTTTCTAAGTCATCTGTAGGTTGTAAGTCTTCTGGTCCAATACTTTTTCCAGCAGGTACTTGCAGTGCTTTGCGTCGAGGTTTCTTAGTTTGAGTGTCAGTCCACTGTTTCCTTTTTTCTTCAAGGGATTGTAGGAAAGAATCTTCAATCAATCCTTGAGGGTCAGATGTTGTTTGGGGCAATCGTGTCAACACTTCTTCCAGGCTGAGAGGAAAAATTCCACATTTTCTGAATCCAGAAATAAGATTTTCTCTGGAATTAGGCTGTATTGCATCCATCAACTTCTTCAATAGACCTGGAAATTGAGACTTTTCAAGGTTGCCTAGCTTTCAAGCTTTTCAAGCTTTTTTCATAGGAGCAAAAAATGCAACGTCCAGTGGTTGGGTCAAGTGTGTGCTGTTGGGTAGCTCCATGAAGCTGGCACCACCCAGTGAAACACATTTTTTAAGACTGGTGCTAAAAAAATGTGCTTAAAATGTGTTTTCAGAATATGTTATTTTTAAAAAATGTGTTCACCTCCTTGACCTTGAAAATAGCATGGTTTGTGGGTGGTGCTGGCTTCACGCTTAGCACCACCCAGTGAAACACATTTTTTGAAACTGGCACTAAAAAAATGTGCTTAAAATGTGTTTTCAAAAAATTTTATTTTTAAAAAATGTGTTCACCTCCTTGACCTTGAAAATAGCATGGTTTGAACACATAGTGAAGCACATTTTTTAAAACTGGTGCCAAAAAAATGTGTTTCCAGAATGTGGTTTCAATTGATTACAAAACTGATGAGTCATCAACATTAAAACCACATGATATTGTGTATTATACTTGTTTCATAAAAGGATTATAATAACGTGTGATTTGTTATTGGGCTTTCCTGAAATTTATCATTTTTCTATTACTATGAATTCACTATTCATTTACAAATAAATGAATAGTCACATTCATTCAAAGAAGAAGGGAAAGAAGAAGAAAGAGGAGAAGGTGAAGAAGGAGAATAAGAAGAAGAAGATGGTGGATGTCACTTAATAATGGAGGAATTTTTTACTTAATATGAGGTGAAAAGAAACAAGAAGGATATTTAATGAATTTCAAGTTACCTTTTTTGATATTTCTGGATCATCGATGAAGAATTGATGAGGAACTTCCGTCACATCGCACATTGCAAGGAGGCAAGCTGCTTGTTGATCAGATTCTCCTGACTTCAGAGCATCTTCAATTCACTTCATTGGTTCTTCACTGTGGCTATCCACCATTGCTGATAAGACGATGATCTCTCGTTCATTTCCTTCTCCTGGGCAGTGAGGTGATGAGCAGACATAATTCTCTGTCACTGATGGCAGAAGTTTTACTGTGCGTAGCATAAAACTGCTACTGCTTGCGCAGTTTACTCTTCTAATACCTCCTTTCAAAATATCACTTGGGAAGTATTTTGAGAGTAAAAGGGCTCTCTTCATGTACAGAGACTTGTTCACTCCTTTATGAACAAGATCTTTTGCAATGTCCAATATAGAATTATCTAAGTTCAAATTGTTAAAATAATTTTTATAATTGTCACTATCGCAGTAAGCAATTGCCAACACCTGACATGGAGCATCAAAGCCGCAAGTGTTCGGAAGGGTGATGTGTGAAGTTCCAAATTTTCTTGTTTTCAATGATGGGTTAATTCTGTTCTTTAAAACCCCAATTTTGATCTGCGGAGTTTCTTGAAAACATTTGAAATCAGGACTCTCATTCCAGTAATAGCCTCCTTTGATTCTTCTCTTCTTAGGAGGGAGTGACATTCCTATCCACCCTTCAACAGTATGACATTCAATTTCGGCATTATTCTTATGAAGTATTGCAATCTCTTCCCTGTCTATTATTGATGTTTTCATGTAAGGAGTGATACGGGATTGTTTAGCTGCTTTTTTAGTTATCACTTTTTTGGTATGGCTGGCTTTTTTTGTACTATTTGCTTTATTAAAGCAGTCAAAACAAATTCTTCTTTGGCCAAACCCTTCATCATCCCCTTCTGCCGCTGGTGAAGAACAAGTGTCCAGAGCATGGACAGGTTTCTTACAAATTACACAGCAATGTGCTCCACTAGGAAAGTCACCATTTCCACACGCAGGACACGAAGTCTCTGTAGTAGTTTGATATGTAGATTGTGGATTCGTGCTGAGTCTTGTACTACTTCTGCTTCTATTCCTTCTTCTTCTCCTTTTTTTCTTCTTCCTCTATTTCTTCTTCTGCTTCTCCTACTCCTCCTCCTTTACCTTCTTCTACTCTTTCTTCTTCTACATTCTTTTCTTCTTCGCCTACTCTTCCTTCTTCGCCCCCTTCTACTCCTTCTTCGGCATCAACTCCTTCATCCTGTACATTGTTTTGTCGGTTCACATTTCTTCTGTTATTCACTTGCTCATTACGGGAACTTGCTAATTTTAAGGCTCCATCACAAATGTCTAATAATTCTTTTATGAAACCATCTACTCTCATATGGTTTTTTTTGAAAATGGTGTTCTTCAGGATGCCTATTTGTGTCTCTACAAAAGCACCAACAGACCTGGAAAATGGACTGCCTATTTTATCAGGCAATGCCGCACACCATAAAGGGAGAATAAGACATAAATGTTTTAAGTTTTTTGATAAGCCTTGGTGAATACATTATGTTGTCTCGGTCTCCATCATCTGTCATATTAGAAAGTACTTCTTCTTCTATTCCCTTCACCCATTCTTTCAGGGTTGGTTCAGTTTCTTCATTTTGTTCGGAATATTCATTCTCTGTTCTGCAGGGTCCTGCATTAACATCATCTTCGAATATTGGCTCATTACGTTCGTCACTATCCTCATCTTCAGTGTCAATAGGAATACCAGAAATTAGAGACAGTATTTTTCTTTTTGCAGTTTCACATGTAACTGGGCTTCCAGTTGCGCAAGAGAATCCTTCAGTTTCACTGTGCCCCACAACAAAAATACTTGTCAATATCTCCTCAACTTCTTCTAATGTTACAGCTTTAGCAATTAGAATTATCGATCGCAAATAGAATTCGTTTGATTTTTTATTCATACTGTTGATTCCCGGCCATCTTCTTACAAGCTTAGTGAAATGTGCCACATCAATACGGATCAAACATTTTGGTCTTTTTCTCTCATCTCCATGGAGAAGGAAAGTGAAACACTTTTGAATGTAGTGAGCAGTTGATGGTTCTTCTGCAAATACCTTGATAACTGCTGATATCAAGGCAGCAGAGTCATCCACTACAATCTCTTTTGGTTTTTTTGCACCACATCGAACCCATTCAGACAACCAGTAGGTAATGGCATTTGCATTGTGTCGTTCTGACAACATCTGCACTACTGGAACAATGCCATTTACACCAGAACATACACTTACAACTCCAATATAGAGGAATATGTGTCCACTAAGCCCTTTTACTGGTAGTGGTAGCCGTTTTACAAGTTTACCAGTGGCATCTATAATCAACCTTGAAAATTGATTATTACAATAATCATTATAAACTCGAAGTTGAGATGGTGTTGGGACATGAATAAAGAAAGGATCAAGTCCAATTTCCTTAATTGAGAATCTGTAGATTGGATTTGAGCTGTGCTTTAAAATCTGCAATGATTGCAGTGCGTTTGGAAGAAGCCTTCTTGATTTTTGTGCTTCTGCTCTGATATGTCGACCAACATCAGTAGAGGGTAGGTGAGCAGGATAATATCCTTCATTGTCCATCAAATCACTAGCCATCTCTTGTCCAACTCTAGCTGATGTTAGATTTCTATCCAACATACGTTCAACTAGTTTCCTTCTCTTATCACCAGAAAATGGCCTTCTCCTAACAGGGCTTTTGTGGGACTCATGATTGATGATACTTCCTTGAACTTCCACTTTGAGGTATAAACCCTCTTCCATAGGATTTTTTGCTGCAGGGTTGCTGCAAAAAGCTTTGAGATTGTTGCCACATTTGCACTGAGCTTTGATAAGAATAAACAACTTTGCCTCCTCAGAATTACTCAATTGCCTTTAAAGCTCCAGGAGCATGGCCACTTCAGAGATTGCCATATAAGGTTGTTTATTACATCTGCCCAGACACCTGGTTTCAGGACCATATAAGTAGCAGTACCAGTACCCAGTATTATATTTTAGTACCAGTTTCGAAAAATGTGTTTCACTGGGTGGTGCTGAACGTGAAGCCAGCACCACCCACAAACCATTCTATTTTCAGGCTCAAGGAGATGAACACATTTTTTAAAAATAACATATTCTGAAAGCACATTTTAAGCACATTTTTTTAGTACCAGTTTCGAAAAATGTGTTTCACAAACCATGCTATTTTCAAGGTCAAGGAGGTGAACACATTTTTTAAAAATAACATATTCTGAAAACACATTTTAAGCACATTTTTTTAGTGCCAGTTTCAAAAAATGTGTTTCACTGGGTGGTGCTAAGCGTGAAGCCAGCACCACCCACAAACCATTCTATTTTCAGGGTCAAGGAGTTGAACACATTTTTTTAAAATTACATATTCTGAAAACACATTTTAAAACACATTTTTTTAGCACCAGTCTTAAAAAATGTGTTTCACTGGGTGGTGCCAGCTTCACGGAGCTCTGTTGGGTGGAAGACACACAAATGATATATTGTTGCTAGAGCAAAGCTCCAACACATCACTAGTGATGTGAGATGACAGGTTGTCACCAATTACAACTTTTCTACCTTTCAGTTTTTTTAATTTTGGCAACAGTAGCATTTTAAACCAATCAGTGAACACATCAGAGTCAAACCAACCAGAGATTGTATTGTTATAGCGAGCTCCACATGGGCCATTTTCTGTCCATAAATCCCATAACTTCTGTGAACGGTACACAACATAAGGTGGAAGGAGGTCGCCAGCAGCACTTCCACACATCATCAATGATATGCTGGTTTTGCTGCTGTTACAAATTCGTTCTGGGTATTTGCAGCCTCTTTTGGCTATGATTTTTTTCTTACCTGGGTCATCAGTCAAGTTAGATTCATCATAATTCCATATATTGTCTGCTGGTACATCACCAATAACCTCTTTCAGGTTGCTGATGAATTCCTTCAAGACATCTTTATCTACTGCTGCTTGACTTCTTTTAATGTTGGAAGCCAAACGTGACCCATTCAAGTTTGGATGACACTTAAGGAATGATAATGCCCATTCTTCACCTGGCACATTATTTTTAAATCTGGATACAGTTCTGCCTATCTTGTTCAAGTATGCATGGACAATCATTCTCAAATCAAACGTAGTGAGGGGGAAACCAAAGTCACAAAATCCAATCACACATTTTTCAAAGCATTGTTCCTCTTGTTTGGAAAAGATTTGTTGATAACCCGGCTTTCTAACACTTTTTTCACTTGTAATTCTCAATTTGTTGATGATTGTTCGTCGTGGTATGTTGTAGATTTCTTCTGCCTGTCTCTGTGTTATCTCCTTGTTTCTTACTGCATTCAAACAATGCTCCAGTTTTTCTTCACTGTAGTCGCAGTATCTTCTGGAGCCAGGTTGCCTTTTGTAGACCCGTGGCATCCTGAAACAGAAAAAAACATAAATATTTTTAAAATTTCTTGTTTTAAACCAATTCTACCTCCTGCCTAAACTTATTTGTTTACATATTTACTTATAGAAGCCAAAAATCTCATAGCAGGGCATGAGTGAAAAAACCAATGGGGATACTTTGCTCCATGAAAAACGTGGAGCAAAGTATCCCCAAAATAATGAATACTTAACCTCACTTTTTAAAACACTGATATGTAATGGTAAACTTTATATTATCAGTCTTATAAATAGATATGCATGGACACCATTAGTCAAAGATAGCAAAACAACATTACTCACCTCAATATGTGTGATAAGTCGATTTGCAGCAAGCAAATTTCCTCTCAGTAAATTTTATGTAAAACTTGACACAATTCTCACGTACTGCCTAAGACACAAAATTGGCGGGAATGCATGAATGAAGCTCAGAAATTGAAGAAAGTATTGCCAACTCTTGATTCAAAATTTACCAACTTGAGAATAAATGCCTGTTGTTTCAATATAATATGAAAAAGATTACCCTGCATGGAGCAAAGTCTACCTGGAAGGAGCAAAGTAACCCCAATCGACGGTAGTTATTTCACCATTTACGGAATATAACGAATAGGAAACAGTCACATTGATTGTGGGATGGTTATGTTTCATTTTGTCAGAACAATAAGCAATCCATGTTTTCAGAGTTCTTTTCACTAGATTTTTTCAAATCGTTCTTCAAAAAGTATCTTCAATGTGTGACTTCACATGTTGAAAGCACCACATCTTATTGCATCATCCTGTTACTTGACTGTAGTCTAGTACCGTACCATCGAAAACAATCAAAATATGAGAAGACTTTATGTCTCAGCTATTGCTTTTGAATTGAGAAAACCAAAGTCATGTTCGATCATCATAGGACACCTCATGTTGGAGAATTATTGATAATTTTATAATTATCAATTGTATTATTTGAAAATGAATTGAAAATGTATTAATTGAAAATTGTTTTATTTTTATTTCATTTTCATTTTTATTACAGTATTAGACTCCTTGAAACACAAATGTACTCATTGAGTGAGTCCTAGTGCAGATTTTTGTTTAAATGTGAATATTCACCACACTTATTGAAAAAATTATGAGAATCTAAATTCTATATATTCTTTTTATTGAATTTAGAGTTAGTTATTTAATTGTAAATCTAGTTTTTAGTTGTCACTACCTTCTAGTAACTAGTCACTTTCATACTTAGGTTTCTTAATTTTATAGTTTTTAATTGGTTTTACCTCTTCTCGATGCCCATCACTTACTATACAAATAAGTTTTTTTTCTAATAAGTTTATTACCGAATATTTACCAATCAGTATTTATAAATACTATACCTTGATTGCATCTCATATTAGGCCTTCATATATCATAGTACAGCACTTTCTCATTGAAAATAAAGTAATGGAATGTACTTACTACGATTATTAGTTTATTACAAGGTATTCATATATTAATTTTATTGCATCAAATTAATGTTCTGTTGTTAATGTTGCATCATGTTGTTATGAATCCAATTTTCAATTGATGAATCCACGGTTGAAATCCAGTTATTGTTTTAAAGGAGTATTTTTGACAGTGACGTTAATTGACAGTGACAGTTTGACGTTAATTGACTGTAAAATATATGTAGAGAAATTTTGAATATATTTGCACTTTTATTAATAGGTACCGGTACTTCCCAAAGAAAAGGCATTTAGAAACACGTAATTCGTGATTTAATTGGTCTAAACTTTGAGACTGACAGAATCTGAATCAGAGTATTTTCTAACTAGTTATATTTTGTACTACCCTGAAATTTGTAATGTATCTAAGGTAGCCTACTTGACGACAATGAATTATTAATCAAAGTATTTGTGTATTTATTTACATTGTATAAGACAAGACAATATTGATACAAAGATTAAAGTATTGAGTTAGATTTCAGCTTAATATAACAAAGTTTGCTTTGTTTTTTTAGTTGAATAAGAAATCGATGTTCTGGAATGAAATTGTAACACACTCAGGCCTATTTTCAGGTTGTATGTTTATTATTCGTAGCTTCAACTAATATGTTAATGGTTTATCAACAGTTTTTTTTTTCAATTTATATGGGCAAGGGAATGTAACTGATTGTCAGATATACAATTTCTTTGAATTTGTTTGCGAATTCAAAAAATGTTTCACTGTTTACGAACAACGTTGTCCTGGTTGGAACTTGAAAATTAGCATTTACACAATGATTACACAGATAAAAAAGATTAAAATATATCGTTATGAATACTGTATTTTTGTCAAGTAGTGGAGAACCCCTATTCTTGATAGTCTGGGTATTCTGTTGTAAAAATCATTTCCCACTGTCGATGACATTGTATTGAATATCTTGGAAGAAATTTTTCTCTCAATGTATATTCTTAATGTCTGAATAAAATTTGCTACTCTATTTTCATACTGATTTTTTGGAAAAAATTGTAGTAGAAAAAATGGTGAATAGAGAAAGTTGATAGAGCATCGATGTAGTTTGACCAAATTGTTCATGGAAATTGAAAAAATAGAAAAGAATTAGAAATTTATAAAAGGAATTGATTTCAAAGACTATTTTGCCGAAAACTTTTATAAATCTACTCTGGTTTGGGACAGAATGAGAATACTTATTGTTACTGTATTAGAATATTAGAGATTTAGTGTTGTTGAGGAATATAATGCATTTATTATTATTATTTCTAAAAAGAACTATATTTGATGCGTACTTGATTATAACAAACATTAGCCTTAAATATTGAAAATTCATTAATAATCGACGAAGTCGAGTTTATATTATTGTTAATTTTTTATATTAACGTGAATGACTGTAGCGTATTCTGTCAAATAACTGTGTAATAAATTTGCTGCCTAATCATTGCGAATTCTTCATTCTGTTACAACCTAATATATAATCTTTGTTGAATCTTCCTTAATCTGGAAATTGGAAAACCCCGGTTTCTACCAAAATAGATCATTTCCAGCAGTTAACTTCTGTGCTTACTATGAAATTATGAAAAATATAATGTGAAACTTAACACTTAGTCTGAGTAAAAAAATTTTCACGTATCTTCTTGAGAAAACTTATTTCCATCATCCACAGCTTCAGTTTCAGCCATCAAGAGACAAAAAAAAATTATTGCACTACCTCCATTAGAAATCTATCAAGATTTGGAACTTCTCACAATAATAAATTGATGAAGAAATCATGAAGATTGAAATATCGACTATTAAGAAATGTATGATAGCATGAAGGTGATCGAAGATATCATTGGAATATTTCACGTTTGGATATAATTTCACTGTAAGATGATAAAAGTATAATTTAAATTAGTATAGTTCTTGAAGTTTCTACATCTATTAAAGTTTCAACAGTAGCATGAATTTAGGAAAAAGTTTCCCAAAAATTAGTTCTATGTCCTGGAAATAAAAGTGAATGTACTTTGTGTGGTAATAATTAATACACCATCCTTTATACTACTACTACTTCATTATTGTATATGTTACTTTTGTATAATGAAGAATATTACACAATATTATTATATGTACGAGAACTGTTCCATTATTGGAAAATATGCAAACAAATTAACAACATTTTTATTTTTTCTCAATAGTTTTTGCTTCTCTCATTTTCTATTACAGTACTATTCGTGGTTAACTTCCGATTTTCATAGAGATTTTTTTCAATACAACTACTTGCAATTTTCATGGGAACTAAGTTTTACAAATTCAACTGTAGATTGATGTAACAATATAGAATGTAGTTGTAGCCTTGTTCGTCAACTTGATGTGAATCGAAAATCCATCAACGTTGACACTGAGTCCGCTTAGTTTAGTTTCTCTTAATTAGACGACGTAGCTCATTCCAGCTTTATATTCAAAATTTCTCATTGTTTTCCGTTTTTCTAGAAAAGGCCAACTTATTCAACCTTGCATCACAATATTAGGCCCCGATTTCATTTCAAGAAGTGCTTTATTTCACTTGAAGATGAGCGAACTTAGTGGTTGTTTTGAATTATGAAAACAGTTCAACTGAACTTTGGCTTTACGTGAAAATGATTAAATTAGGGAAAGAACAATAGCGGGAATGACATTCTAATTCAACGGACAGTGTATGGTAATCGTGTGAGCGCATACATTATTCAGTAAAAGAGTGAATCAGGCTGTCCGCTGTCATTTCGCCCAAGGTACGCTTGTTGACCGCTGCGGCTTCTCTCCATCCATACGGCATTTAAACAGTAAGTTGACGATCATGATAATGATTGAGTCTATCTATTTTTATAGTTAAACCGCATTTTGTGGAATAAGATCATTGTAAAGTTATTGTGAATTTTTTAATGTTACTTTTTAAATTCAAGTTAGCCATTATAGACTCTTGCTAATTTGTTCCCAATTTTAATTTAATTGTATTGTATGTTTCATATTGGGAGAATAAATTTCATTCATTTCTATATTTCTCCAAACTTATATAGGCTAGCCTTCATGAGACACATAAGAGTGAATATGAAAATGAAAAAATTATCAAAATTATATTAATCCTATGTTCAGTTATCCTCATGACTTGCTAAAAACAAGCTAAAAACTCTGTTGAATTTTAAATAAGCAGGATATTGAATAGTATTTAGCAGGAGATGGTCTTCAGAATTTTGAAGGTCATTGTATTTGTATTTAGTGACTTCCTATTGATGCAAGTGCAAAATTACCCTTAATATCAGCAGTAAAAAATATCAAGTTCAATTTGATTAGTATGTTTTAACAATATTCCAGTTGAGCTAGACTTTATATGGTATTGGTTTGCGTTACCTATCTCACTATCTGGAATTGGTACTTCACGAAATTTCACTTAAGTTATTTCTTCTTATTCGTTCATGAAAAGATGACAGATTAAAGAGATACAATAACTTTATCATACTCTTTTTACTACAAGTTAAATCTAAGAGAGTTCACTCCGAAGAAATTTATTGCAAATTAGATTGTTTCCTCATTCCATTATCTAGTCTTGGCTAGCTACTTGGAACTGAAATTTTTAAATATTATTTTAATTAATCATTGGAGAAAAATTACCTTTTTTAAACCTAATTTTATTCTTGGTTTATGCAATAAAGGTACAATTGTTCTCTTTGGGATAGGTACTCAGAATTTCATGAGATCTTGTATTGTATTCCACATTTTATTGGTTCACAGATGAATGAAGAGGAACAGAAAAATCATCATTCAAAAATGAAGCTTGAAACAAATTGGACATCCGTCTTATTTCTACTTTATTTCCACATGTGTGCAATGTTTGGTTTATTCCTAGTAATCACTGCAGCCTCAATAAAAACAACAATATTTTGTGAGTACCGTAATAAACTAATTTTAATTATTTAATTACAAAAACTGTGCCATGTATCCTAAAGAGTACTTTGCAAAGACAATTTTCATTGAGATTGGACATTGGATTTCATTGAGAATATTAATTGTACAGTACTGTTCAATTCTACTCCTATTTTAAAAGTTGGCTTTCATGAAGATTTTTTCTAATAATTACTGCAAAAACTATTGATCTCTTAGTTTTTAGTGTCTGGAATTATTTTACGAGACAGTACTATCCACAGGCTTGCAAATAGATTTTTATATTTATCTGTTAATCATTTTGGGCGATAAAGCCTTGAAATTTGTGTTCGAAACTATTATAAATTATATTGCGGAAATTAAACGGGTTTTCTACATCATTTCTACAATATGGTACCTCTAGTCTAAAACTAATTAGCTGTTAGATTGAACTGTTATTTGGTTTGATGTTTTCAAATTCATTTATAAAAATTTACTTGTATTTTTGTTCGTAGGTTTTGTTTTAGTTATGTTTGGAGTGCTCGGAGTTACAACTGGATGTCACCGATTATGGGCGCATAAAACGTACAGCGCAGTTTGGCCTTTGCGATTGTTCCTCATCTGCTGTCATACTCTCGTTTGTCAGGTAACTTAATGTGAATCTAATCATATTCCTATGTTTACATCAATGTTGAAGTATACAAACACTTGAGATCAGGCGCGGATCCAGGGAGGGGAGGCGATCGGGGCGATAGCCCCCCCCCCTCACAAATGACCAAGTGGTGTTCGAAAAATGTTGATGGTTGTAAGAAACTTGATATGTTTCTTTTTTTTCCTCTTCAAAAATCTGGATCTAAGAATAAATTTTCAAGTCACTACATACAGTCCAACAACAGAATTTAGACAGAATCAAAGTCTGGTACCTGCCGGCACTTAGAAAAAACGGGTACTTTTAAACTTTAATGTAACTTGAGAATTATCAATATTAATCTTCAAAAATAGAGCTCTAAAATGTTGAATACAGCATTTACGGGGGTGGGCCCCCCGAAACCCCCTTTGGTTGGGGGTGTACCCCACAAACCCCCTCAAGTCAAATTCCTGGATCCGCGCCTGCTTGAGATTGAGACAGTGGATTTTTGTTTACTAAAACAGTGGAAACATCTCAATCTTTCAGAATTTTGTTGAAAACCATGGAGAACAACACAATCTTCAAGAATTTTGTCAAAAAACATAGGGAACACCTCAATTTTCAGAACACTGAACTATAAGCGAAGTAGAGTACCGAGTAAATTGGGGTAACTAAAGCCACTTTCAAAATTCAAACTTCTGCCCAAGTCAGACCCTTTAATTTATAGGTTAAATAAATATTGCAAAACTTGGGTCTGTAGTTATACATTAAAAATTTATATTCATAAATTGGCAGAAATATATATCTTTTGAATAAAAAAATAAAAACATGGTGGCTTTAGTTTCCCCTGAAAAAGGGGTAACAAAAGCCATCCATTTAAAATCAATGTTTGGCTTTAGTTAGAGAGTGCTGGGGTAACTAAAGTCATAAATCAAGCATATGTAACTATAAAGAACTACTATTGATAACAGAAAAGCTTTATTTTTTAAGAAAAAAAAAAATATTATTGGAAATAGGTCTATTGCGTATAATGGCCTCTGTTTAATAAGTGTCTTTAATTCAGGTCTGTTGAAATTAGTGCTTCAGTTCATAAGGAAAAGTATGACGGCCTCTGTTTATATTTGATGATTGCACTATTGCAATGACAAAGTTTTGTCATTTTTTTCAAAGGTTTCCTTTGTTTTAGTCAGTGTCAGGTGTTTTGGACATATTTGGTTGAGGATCATCCTAGTTGATCAGAATCGTGCCTTCAATCCCTTCAATCCCCCTTCCTGCTGGCACATTCAGTTTACGCTTTTCAAGAGGTTCTGTCTCACTCTTCCTCCTTTCTTCAGAAAAAGCTTTCAAAGAATCAGTCCAGTTGTTGCTTGAATTAAGCTCTTGAGAAACTGTTTGTGGGCAATTAGTTTGGCAGTGGCATCACCATCAGGAAGCCTTTTCATAATTTCATTTCGGTCCAAGGGTACAATGCCAGCTGCCTTGAATCACCTTTTCAAGTTTTTTTCGTATGTTCTCGTCACCCAAAGCATCAAGGCATTTTTTCAGAAGTCTTGGAAACCTGTCTCATCTGTGTAATCCTTATACTTCCTGGCACCAAGCTTTTTTTTCTCTTTTTTTTTAAGATGATGCCCACATGAGCTCTAGGCTTGTGCGTGGGTAATGAGAGGGGTGATGATGAGAGATGACGACTGTTTTTAGGCAGTCGGGACCGACGGCTTTTCGTCTCCTCCGAAAGACGGGAGTGGCCGTTTCTGTCAAAATCCGTTCCGGCAACTGTATTCGATCTTAAACCTTTGGATTATCAGACAGGCGCTTATCGCCCTCGGCTACGGACCACTCTTCTTTGGGTTTCGAGGCATTTTTGGTCCTAAAAAAGAGAAAAATTTATTAACCATCACTCAAGTAAGAAGAAGAAGAAGAAAAAGAAGAAATTTTGACTTATCATAGCCTTTATGATGTGGCTTTAGTTACCCCATAGTGTGTATCACTAAGAAAAAAAATCACAACAAAAGAAAGAATCAAGTTATAGGTTATAACTTTCAAATGTGTGTTGAAACATAAATTAAAGTTATTTTTGTTGAGAGTTCTGAGAATTTAAGATTGGAAACGACTTGTTCAGAGCAGAAGTTATTTAAGGTAACTTTTTTATTGATTTTTAGGTTAAATCTCATAGTTTTACTGTACACTTACCTTGATATTGTTTGATAAAAAAGACACGTATTTTGAAAGGACACCTCAGCTGCTGTTAGGAGAGTACAAGATCAGATGTAAATTCCAAACAGTGTTGCCACTATCACCATCCAAAAATCACCCTGCTATTATGGCTTTAGTTTCCCCCTAGGCTTTAGTTACCCCCATTTACGGTAATTATGATACATTGTCTGAAAAGAGATCAGTATTTTTTAGGTTCATAAGCTGGAAAGAGAGCTTGAAATTCGCTGAATTAAATAATTTGTTATCCTCAATAGACAAATACCTAACAATATAGACACTTATCCATCGTAACATAACTATAAGTTTTTAAAGGAATTCATTGCAATAACATTTTTCTCATTTACAAAGCTGTTAGAATGGTAATTTATTTTGAGTCTCCAAAAAATGCTTTTTTCACATGTTTACACTGAGTCAAGTATTTTTATCAATAAAACAATGACCAATAAATGATGATATTTTACAGGGACCTGTCTACGATTGGGTGCTAGATCACAGAATACACCACAAATTCCATGGAACTGATAAAGATTTCTACAACTTCAAAAGGGGCTTCTCGTTCTCTCAGATTGGATGTCGCTGTGTTAATGGCAATGTCGACTACAAGCAGTTGGCCAAAGAGGTCGATATGTCTGATATCGAAGAAGACAAACTTGTGATGTTCCAGAAAAGGTGAGAAGTCGTATTCATCTCTCAAACAAAAATTTATATTACATTAAACAGAGAAAATTGATCGTCACGATTGGTACCTCTTTCCTTGGAGGTGTATCGGCATTATCATAAATATTGTTATGATTTGTACCCTATTACTTACACCCTTGTAGCGTAAGAAACTTGTAAAAAGTTTGCCTATTTTTTAATTTTTTTCCAGTTTCTACTGGGTCATTATGCCTGTAGTGAGCATACTACTGCCAATCAACTTCCCCGTTGCTTACTGGGACGAATCGATCCTGGCCTCCGTGTTCATAGTGGGCTTTTTGCGAGTCACCGTACTTCTGCAATGCGCCTGGCTGATCAACTCGGCGACAATTGTTTGGGGACTGGATCCACTGGTCAAGTGAGTAATTACATTGGATAACTTATGAATCAAAAAGGTGTCACTAAATATAGCAGAATCCAATTCAACTTGTCAGAAATCAGCTGTCTCAAAGAGCAATATCACAATACTTAACCTACAAATGCTGAATCTCGCAGATTATTGAAAAGGTCTTTTAAAAGGTTATTCTTTGAAAGGTCTTCTTTAAAAAGGTCTTTTAAAGACTTTAAAGGTCTTTAAGACTTTCAAGCCTTTTGATTATTGTGTCGAAATCACTGTTTAATTATTACTGGATCAGCTGATTTATGACAAGTTAATTGGCTCCTGCTATAAGTCGGTTAGTTTTAATTAACAAATTTGGACCTATCAAAGCATTTAGATAGAAAAAGTGAATTTCAGTTACAATTGGAAGAGTGTCAAATTTATTGATAGTCCGTACTACTTTTTCTCTTGTAAAATTTTGTACATTTTCATATGAGTGCATAGTTTTTTGAAGCGGCTCAATGTCTCTCACAGGAAGAATATTAAGAACTGATAATGTCGTCAGGTCATCCCATCTTTAGATTATACAGTAGCCGGCTTCTACCTACTTCTAACTAATTCTGTGAATTTATAGCTGTATGAAAGCTCATCGTTCATGCACTAATTGTAAAATTGAAATTCTATCTATTGGGAATAGAATTGAATTTTTCAAAAGCAAACTTCGAAAATATAACACTGCCGGATCGAAATAATTTGTTTTTCCATCATCAACATAATAAATTTCAATTAAATGAAATTGAATGCACTTGAACTTATTTATCAATGAAACATGTAATTGCCAACAAAACAATGGCTTGAATGCAGCACCTTGCAACAAAACTGAAATAAGTTTAGTTCGATTGAATGTGTAATAAAATATTTGGATACCACTAAAAAATATTGAATGAGATCGAATACCGGTTTTGATTTTGAAGTATGACTTATTCATCAAATGGTAATAAAACAGGCACTGGTGATGCGGTTAATTATACTGTTCTAATTGACATTGCTGTTTTTCCTCTGTTGGCAATTCCATTAAATTTCATAACATGCATAAAATAAAAACAAGTGAAATGTATTTTTGACTCAATAATAGATTCTTACTGATTGAACTTCTATCAATGGAAAATGATATAATGGAAACTGGAATGATATAATGGATATAAAATGGGAACTTATTTAATGGAAAACTATTTTAATTATAAGAATACAATACTACCTTTCTTCTATGTTCGAATTCTTGAATTCTTCTCCGCAACAAATTCATATAGAGAGAGTGTTTGTACTCTTTTATTGGATTTATTACAGGATCAACAGATTGAACTTCGAACACATAATATTCAGTCAAGTTCAAGGATGTAAGAGTAGCTTTTGAAGAGAAAAGAAGTAGCCAAACAAACTATATTCTAGACTTCATAGTCTTATGTGCACAATATGAACAAACGAGAATCGTTCTAAAAAATCAATTAATGTTGAAACGGTTGATTGCTAAATTGTTATTTTTTAAAATCTACTAATCTGCCAAAAGAGTCTTGGTTTGATTTAATTCTTCAATCTTACACATGTATTATTGTATGTTTTTAGTATGGTGATGCCTACATAAGCTCTTGGCTTGTGCATGTGTAATCGAAAGGTTGATAATTAAAGATGATTATTTATTCATCTATTTACGGACTGAAATGTATACACTTTGTCACTTACAAGTTAACAAAACTCGAAAGCGCTCCAGTCAGTAAGAAGACAAATTTGTTTCTTACATTTGAAGTAAAATGTCTGCATGTCGATAGTAAAGTGGAATCAAAAGGATGATAATCGTGTTATTAGATACTGATGAAGTTTGATTCGATTTCTATTGAACAGGAAATCTGCGGATACGAACCTGCTTTTTTTGGTGACAAGTTTGATTCTCGATTTCATTTTTACAGGAAATCGGCGGACACCAACCTAGTGTTCTTGGTGACAAAGAGCCTGTGGCCGCAGTACCACTACCTGTTGCCGTGGGACTACAAGTCGGGCGAATTCGGCACTTACGGGACGGGCTGCTCGACGGCGTTCATCCGCATCTGGGCGGCCACGGGTCTGGCCACCGAGCTGAGGACCATCGACACCGACGGGGTCAAGGCGGCGCTCGCGCAGGCGGTCGCCTTCGGCAAACCAGTTGTCCAGTGTTTGAACGAAGCCAAGACCACTTGCACCATGGACGACGTTCTCGACCACACCAAGCATCGATGAGATCATCTGTTCACCGACAACGACCATCCACCTGGAACGTAGGAAAACTCAAATTGACGACTCAAAATTTTTCTAGGCTGCTTGAAACATTAAACAATAGTGATTAGTTTGGATACATTTAAGCCGCGTCTCTACCAACATGCTTGGCGAAGAGTGTTCGCTGAACTATTTTATAATACGTTTCTTATATGATTTTTGTTTTCCAACAATGTTCGTTTGGTGGATACCAAATCCTGCTTTAGGATCAGCGAACAATATCCCTAAAAATTATCTCAAGCCGTCTCCAGACATGCGGTGTATTTGGAAAACACTGACAACGGCATACCACATCATTTGTGGATGGATCGTTATTTGAATAGAGGCGCGGATACACGTTGACTAGTTTTTAGGGGTATTTCTAAAAATTTCATGTACGGAAACGCTTTTTTTAAATTGTATTATAGGTGACATTGTAGTATTATGGTATCACAAATGGAATATTTGATTGAAAAATATTTTAAATGAATATTTAATTATATAACTACAATTTAACTATATAATTATTCACATAACTCTTGAAAATGAGTCGACTAGCAACCGAAAAAGTTGCCAGTCGACTGGCTACCAACTACTATAGTCGATTTATTTACAAGAATTGTATGAATAATTTATGTTACTGCAATACCCTAATGTCACCTCTATAAAACAATAAAAATGCGATTCCGTACCTGAAATATTAGATATATAGTTTGGGAACCAGTCGACTGTCTGTTGTGTGCGCGTGTGTGTGTTAATGAACATTTCCAATACATTTCTATTATCAAACAATTATTTTTTATGTTTGCCAAATACCGCATTTCTGGAGCCGGATTTAGAATCATATATCATTCTTTAGAATAATATCTCTTCATTCATAAACATCAGCTTAAATAATCAACTTGTTAATAATTCTACAACAAAAATCATTACTTACCTCTCCCACTGTTTTCAACTGTGATATAGTTTGCATGACATGTTCAACATAATATTACTGTCAAATACAATAGTAATCCAATATCAAATATATTATATATAAATATCAATAGTATGTATCCAATTATCAAATCAAAGTTTACTCATCAAAAAAATCACAGTTGTTATCATTTTTATGATAGTTGATCATATGGTAGTTCTTGTTATCAACTGTGATATAATTTACATGGGAAAATCAAAATAATAATATAATTAGAATAGAAGAGGTTGTAATTATTATAAGGCTAGAGGTTGGCTGAGTGATTGGATGTCTTTGGAAACGTTACATATTCATAATAGAATAATTTTCTTATGACTTTCTCATTAGACTCTTTCGAGTAGTAGGTACTCCCTATAGCCGTGTAGCATATCAAAGAAATTGAGGTCCATCATTCACTAGTTCTATGCCATTGGTTCAATATTACTGTAAATAAGTAACGTGGAATGGTATAAGAAAAGTTATAATGAACAAATTTTAATGTAAAATATGAAAATGTTATTCTAGCTGTATGTTTCAATGTGTTCTTGGTCTTTTATTTCTCACCCGATCATTTCTTAGTACTGTAGTAACACAGAGTGTTGGATATTATGATATTATTGTGTGTATCTATTCTGCCAATTTATTTATTCATTTTATCTTCTAATCATATGAATTTTCTCGTTTTGGATGCACTTAGAACAGTATTTTATTTTGAGCGTAATCTGTAAACTTAGTTTTGTATGTTTAAGTATGAGTGAGTGGAAATTAATATAACTCTTTATCATGTAAGGCAGTCATTATTATGAGTCATCCAATCCATACCCTCCCACCAGTAGCGTCATTTCAGCTTCTAAACTGGGGTGGCAAGGTTGCTGGGGATCTGGGGGGCGTGAAGAGTATCGTAATGAAATGCACGGGCATCTATGATTTGGGGCCAATGCCCAGTATTCAAGCAAATATTTTTTTACTTTTTACACCTCTATTTTGAACATGAAAGTTATTATTATGTGCCAATTAATTTTTTTATAAAGAATTTATGTGTTTAATAAATAAAACACGTGCTTCCACGTTCACATGTTGGTGAAGCCTTTCATCATGTTTCTTTGCAAATCTTTGGACTTCACTGATGACTGATTCCACTCCCAGGTCGCGGTGAAGATCAGAGTTCCTGACATACCAAGGAGCATCAATCAACACTACTCTTGAGTACTTTATTCCGGATGATCTAAACATTGCATGTCCGGGTGCTACCCCATAGTTCAATTCCACAGGTCCACACCAGCTTGAGAATCTACTTGTAGAGAAGCAATTTGTTATAAATTGACAAATGCGATGACATTTAAAGACACCAACTGAATATGCTTCGAAGGCTTTAATGTGTTGGGGTAATTTTGAATATAGAATATTTGTTCTATACTGTATAGAAGGAATCAGTTGCATTGATCGATTTGAATAACCTAGAAATAACTATAGGCTAACAATATTTTACTGAGCTCCCACATAGTAGGCTACAGTATGTAAAAACTGGAAGTGCACTTGAATGTTATCAATGAAGACTTTTATTTCTATAAAGAATTTGTTAGGATCTATTGTACGTACTAGAACAATGATAACGTTGCTAGTGTTTCTTCGAAAACAATCATTGGAATGGATGCCATAGAAAATTCTTTGTGTTCAAATTTTCTATTCATAGTAATTTTGTTGCCACGGTAGGTAGCAAAATGCATTCTCTAAGTCAGTCTCAAAATATTAGTCCATCAGTCAAGGTTGTACTCTTTGTGCCGTTGTGTCACCGTTGTGCCATCGGGATAACTGGTTTCAGTGGGAATTATGCACTATATGGATTTATTTCACTTTAAGTATGCGAGAGGTGGGAATCTCCACTACTAACTAGAATAAACATTTTTAGATAACAATAGAACGTTCTTCAAGCAGTCATTGACGAACGTAATTTGATTCATAATATCTTAACTTCATTTTGTATATTTTTCATGTTGTACTAATTACTAGGCCTATCCATTATCAAGTACCATAATTATAATCAAGAACATTTTACAAGTAAAATTGCTTTGAAACAGTGAATCAATAATTAGCAAATGTCTAATTGTTGTTTTTATTAACAAATCAACTTATGTAGCTATATATTGATAATTTTATCCGAGAAGAACCAACCTTTCAAATTATATGAGTATTTAAAAAAAAGGCTTAAGTCTAAAAGAAGCCAGGAGTGGATCCAGGAGTGATTTTTGGGTTCTGCGGGTCCCGGGAAAAATCTGAAAATCATTGTCAAAATCTAATGGTCTTTCAAAGTCAAAAATATTGATGAAAATGTCATTTAAAAATTCATTGTTTCTAAATCGGAAAATCGTGTGTGTATTCATCAATCAGATGAACTTTTCTTTACATTCTCAAATATTATTTCAATATGATAAGATATCTGAGAAAATAAAATAATTCTGGCTTCAAATGAATCTTAACCAACAATCAAGAACTAGAATAATACTTTCTTAATTGATAATTAAAATCATTCAATATTTGGGTAGATAGAAGATAATTTAGGGGGCGAATCCAGAGAAAAAAAAATAATTCTGGCTTCAAATGAATCTTAACCAACAATCAAGAACTAGAATAATACTTTCTTAATTGATAATTAAAATCATTCAATATTTGGGTAGATAGAAGATAATTCAAGGGACGAATCCAGGGTTCAGGTGGGCCTGAACCCATAGACCAGTTTCAAAACTGGAGATCTGAAATAATATTTTTTTAAATCTCTATTTTTAAGCGATTTAAATTGAGTATGGTGATAGTTTTTGTATTCGGGATGCAGTTTGCAGATGCAGACAATGCCACGTTTGTCTGAGCCCATTGAACGAATTTCCACATCAATTAGCGAACTAGGGATGCAGACGATTCCGCATAGTGGAAACTCAGCCTTTAGCAATACCGTATCTATTCAACAAAAAACTTGAGTCAGAACTATCTGACTTTTATCATTGAATATATATCCTTTATCAAAGGATATAATATATCCTTTATATTATATTCAATGTGGCGTAGGGGTTGGCGATCCCATCGCCCAATAGCCTAGTGCTATTGCAAACAGCCAAAGACGTCGTTGGGCTAATCCCCCACACGTTTGAATAACTGGATTCAGAGAAGTTACACTAGCCTCGGAAACCCCTACGCTGTAGTGGCAGAAGGGGAAAAGAAAAAGAAGAAGAAGATATTATATTCAATGCTTTTATCAGTAGAGTGGTTCATATTGGCAATAGATTAGGCCTACCCTACGTGATACTACAATAGATCACACTCTTGTTACAAAATAATACTTTTTATAAAATTTCCAATCAACACATTAAAAAGTCATAAATTTATGAATAACATTAAGAAAGTAATATGAGAGAATAATTTTAATGATAATTCAACAGTGCACTTTTTCATGAAATATTTTTCACAGTTCTTATTTTCTGTCGGTAAATTGAACAAGGAATCTCCACGCTACTTTTAGTTTCATTCTAAATGCTCCACTATGTAAACACGCACTTCAAGCCAAAAATACCGCAGGACCTGCTCAAATATTTGACAATCATTGTGTACACTTACTCGAAGACATTGCCCATCCACACTTCCTTCATGTGTGAAAGTGAAAGAACGTCTTGTAATATTCCGACTTCTCTTCATACTTTACTCTAATGGCTTACAAAAAACAATACCGAACACATAAACATTCTTGAAAAATTATTAAAATATAGAATATTCGAAGATTTATGCCCGGTTTTTCAGTCGCTCAATGGACAGTTATGGATTGAATCAATAACCATGTGTTTTCAAATGCAAAAAAAGTTATTGGTTCAATAAGTTTATTGAACGACTGAAAAACCGGGCATTGGTGTTCCACTGTCTTTGAAAAATAAATCATGTTCAATGCTTCCTAGTTGTACAGTACTGCTTTCGCGTAACTACAAATCAAATGATCCATGTGAGGTGAGCAGTTCATTCGTGTGAAGTGAAATGCATTATATCAAAGACAATTTAACTAATTAGGCTATGTAGTTAATATATTAGTATTAGTATTAGGCCTATATAGTTAAATATACTACTAATATATTACTTCATAGTAAAATTTTCTTTGATTATATGCAGTGCCAGTTCAAGGAGGTTTTTTGTACATGCGATAGGCTACGAGTGAGACGTGGATTTGACGCCAATATTATACAGAGCAGGCGCACCCACGATTTTCCTTCTGGGAGGAAGAATCTCAACTTCTCACTTATTAACTGCTAGCTAGAAGATGCACGTCAATTACTAATATCATTGTCATCTTTAACAGACACATAAAACCAAAAACTCAAGTACCGTTTCCGGTTGATGTACTTTTTATCTGTGATTTATCTTGTCGATTGTTCTCGTCTTTGTAGCCTATAAACACTGAAATTTTGGTGGATGCGTTTGAAAATTCCAGCAACAATAGTAAACGTCAACATAATTTATACAATTGATAATGAATATAAATATTTACACAATTAACTCCAATGAAAAACATGAACTTCAGAGTTATCATTATTATTGATCAGCTAACATTTACGATGTGTGTATCCTCTCTAATACTTTAGAGAAATAATGGGATTCTCATAATTTGTATTCATGATGGGGTTCACACGTCTTGAAAGGATTTGGTTCAAACTTGATTAGGTTTAATTCTTATTTTTTATTTGATTTTTGAGGGACTTTTTCATTAACTAATAAAATATAAAATCTCGGACCTCATCATGCGGCTGCATGGCTCGCGTGTACCTTAAACTGGCCCTGATTATTATGGACTTAATTACTGCATACTACTGGGAGATGGTTCTGAATAAATTGAAATTGAATAAGGGAACAACTATTCTAATTCATTTAATAATTACTTGAATTAGTACTTAGATTAATTCACTTTTGAAATCGAAATTGATTTTTTTTCTTCGTGTACAATATAATACAATGAATGAAAAAGACATAATTAAATTTGAAGAGGGATCCTCATATGGGCAAATGCCTGTGGAGGAGGACCGAGTTCCAAATATCAATAAATTATCTATTATAAGTATATTTTGTTTTTCTACTTCTTAACAGGTTAATTAACCACGTAGTAAATATATTTTGGGCCCTTCAGGGCTCTTTCAAGAGCAAGTACTCTTCATTGTGATGTTTCTCATGAAAATTTATTTTAATGAACTACATTTCAAAAACCTTTTATCCTTTTGTAATTTATTAATATTCACCTGAGTTAGCAATGGTCCTTGGCAGAAATGAAATGTATCCAACACAAGTAAATTAATATCGACAAATCTTCTTATATTTATATAGAAGAGACTGTTGGTTTGTTTTGTTTGTATATTTGTTCGGAGTTGATAGACTCGGAAACCGTTAGACCGTTTGCCATGAAACTTTGTATATATACGTAAAATTTCACGGAAAAGGTTTATAAGACATCAATTTTGACCTAACTCAATCGGGTTCCTCCCTAAAGGAACACAAAGGATCCCATGTCAATCTTATGGTAAGATAAAGACTATAGCCTAAGTTGAAAGTGGAAGTTGAAACTTGCACGAGCATAGAGGACCACAAAGAATCCCATGTTAATCTTATGATAAGATAAAGACTACAAATTGACGGGACGGGACAGAAACAAAATTTTTTGGGGGGTGCAGCAACGTGCGACGGGTCAGCTAGTATCCAGTAAAGTTTTAATATCAAGTATGTCCATTACTATATTAGGTTGTGTTATCTTATTTCTTCTCATTTTTCCAATAATTAGTTCATAACCAAATACTATTTTTCTTAATGTTAATACTTTCTCATTCCAATTCCTTTTTTCCAATTAGTAACACTGTACGAGAATAATGTAACCATGTGCAACATAAAAAAAGGATTCAATCTTTCAATATGAATCCTTCATACTATTTACTTAGTCCGTCCATGAATCACGCATTGTGGACAAGATGCTGTTGGTACGTTTTTCAATTAGACTTTCTTTCAATGTATCTTCTAATCCAACTCTTTACTCTCACTGGTCTCACTCTCATTCAATTGATTTCCCAATTACTTCATAACCAACACTCAATATCAGTACTTATTATTTCATGAAATCACATTGTGAACAAGATTAGAGCTCTCATATTTATACAACATCATTTACTTTCATAGTCATAAGTCTCTCTTGGCCTCACTTTCGTACACAGAGTGCTCTCTCTCCTCTGCTGATGACGAGCTGTCAATCACTGATCTGCTAGTAGTGCGGGGGTGCAGCAGGTTGTGAGGGTGGGGGGAAGGGGGTGACCGACTTCCAAACAGTCCAACTCCAATTCTTTATAAATGTTTTGAGCGGTCCAATCCCCATCCCAATCCCAACAGGATAGGCCGAGGCAGCGACCCGCGCTTTCTATCTGCAGAACATCTTCACACCTCGCGCCGCTCACAAGGTAAGAAGACATCAGATCTCTGCTCTGCCATCCTTCGCTAACTGTTTATCACTCTCAGTTGCTACCCAGCCGGTAACGGAACAATCGCTTAGCCTATCACTTTCTCAAGGATTTTCGTGTTCCTAGTACTAGTTCAAAGGATTAACAAGTGGATGCTTATGTGAGTTTTTGTGTTATATTGTTATAGATTTATTTAATCTATTTTTAGATGTTTTCCTATTAAACTTCATTGGTATACTAAGGCATCAGTATGCATAATTTCCATTTTGACTAAACTCAACTAAAGGATATAGTGGAAAGTCTCTGAACTGTTAGTAGTACTCTTATTTTCGGAAACATTATTCATCAAAATTCGGGAGGGGAACTCAGCAGGCTCTGCCCAAAAGTGTCACTCTCCCAATTAATATTTTAATGATTTGTGATTGTATCAATGATCGAATTAAACTAAGCGTGTGCATCTACGAAACAAGGCCCGCTGAAGGCACGTCCTAGGATCTACAATCCCTAGAATCTATAACACACCCCGGAATCTACGGCACTCGTAGACTCTTTTCTTGAAATCCATCAATCTCTGACTCTGGGTGATAACGCGTAGAAGTATTGAGCTTAATATACTCATGAATGAGTATCATAATCATGAATACCTATCTATTTTCATTATTTTATTCTTGTTATAGGCTACTAACTTTTAAGCCCTTTATGCATCATCTTCATTCAATCTGAGTTTGTTCAAACTTTTTTTAAATGGAAGAATGGATGATTTTTATTAGTAGAAAAATAATATCTACGATTGATTGCTTAACACCTTGATCTAAATTAGTACCATTGGTTTAAACTTGTACCCTTCGTTTATACTGTGGATCGTTTATAGCGTTATACTGATATCGTTTCGTTGAACTCGAATTGAACGAAGACGGTGCATACTGGCCTAAAAGTCAGTAGGTCTCTGCCTCTATACTTTTAAAATATCTATGATACTCTTGTACATTCAAAATGATTATGATGATTGTGTTCGCATCAATAAATGAATTGAATTGAAAAATCAAATTGAGATAGGAATAAGCATACATAGACTGGACCAAAGTCTGATAATTGATTCTCTCTTGATAGAACTGTTGCAATTTTTATTCCCCAATATCTTTAGATATTCCCCAAGATGCTGTATCAAACATCGCAAAGTTACAGTTGGCCTGAGGTTCAGTCGTTTCAAAGATCAGCAAAGACACACATAATTTTTAATTTTTCAATAAACTTATAATTACTACTGAAATACATTCGGATTCGAAAAAGAATTGAGATGACAATAACAGATTGGGATTTGGGAGTTAGTTGCTAGTTGCTGTGAACCTCATTTATAGGTTTCTCTTTTTGTAAGAGTGAATAAGAACGACTTGGTTTCAAATCACGAATCACGCTCTGGGTTTGTGTGGACGACAATGGCAGCATTCAGCATTGGTTCTAAGCAGTGGCGAAGCGTGGTATGCTTATTTGGTCCAAGTCATTAGCTAGGTACCCCAATGCTTCATTCAAAGCATCATCAGTGCTTTTCAATCACATCGACTATATTTCTTGGGCTTACCAACATGCTAACCGAATTTTATTCTCATTCAATAATTTGCCAAACTACTCACAAACATTGGCTTCATATGGATGTGAGAAGGCCCCATCATTTGATCATAATCATTGGCTTTAAATATTCTGTTATAAATCATACAGTTCATGTTCAGTTGTTCACTGAGCATCGATGCTCTTTTCACGTAAATATTTAACGTTAACTGGTATCTTTGATGATTACTTTTATCTGTTAATGTTGCTATTATTCACGAACTGTTAATTAAACAATCTCCGTCTGTAGAAGACGCTCAATACAGTTCCCTCAATACAGTAATTTGCTTCAATCTGACTAAAAAGTACTGCAAAGGCCATCTATCAATATTTATTTTGATTTTAAATTACTCACAACAAATTATTGGGACTTTCCCAATCGAATCGATCAAGATAGTAGAAAGAACCTACTGAGAACTGAGATCAGTAAGGTTGAGCCTACTTAAACGCCATTGTTATCAATAAAGAATAAAGAAAGTATGTGTGGATGAAGTAGACTAAAAACAATGAAAGTGTACCGGTAGAGTTCAGTTATGAATAGGTTACAGTTTGTAATTCAAACTTATTCGCTACCTGTCCTACAATTAAACCATAAACCACTCATCATATTTTCAATCGAAGTAGAGATTTAAAAGTAATAAAATTTAGATGTCGATAAAAAATTATAATAGTTAAGTATTGGAGAATAAAAATATTTTTGACGCTTATTATTTGAAGTGGACCTACTTTTCCACCTCGCAAAAATGTATTCGAAATATTCAATTCACTTGATAGATTAATGATATCAAAAGATATCAATTAATATCATAATATTTATAAGTAACATTTTTTTAACTATTAAGTACTTTTCCAATTATTATTGAACTTCATCTACCGTAGGCTACTGTGTGAGAATCCGAGTTCTTCAATTTATTGGCGGCTACTGCATGTTACATGTGTGTGACAGGGTAGCCGGCTTGCGCCTTGATTGTGTTGTAGGGTTGCCTATACAGATCAAGTTCTCGCTCGGCAAAAAATTTCAGCCAGAGCTCTTCCATTCAGATTTCACCCAAAACTCATCGACTCAAGCTGATTACAACATGTGAATATGTGAATATTTGTAGACTATTGCAATGTATAGGCCTATTTGGATCCAAGCTAAATCGAATAAATATGTATTTTATTTACCTTGCTTAGATCAATAATAAGCTATAAGCAACAAAATAAATAGAATCAAAATTTCGTTTTGCTGGTTTCAAACTTCTTGTGACATTTTCATTATAATATAATCTCTAATTTATCTTTTTGGTTTTGTTTTTTTGTAAAAATAATTTATTGAATGAAATTCCCAATTAATAATGCTATAAAAATACTCTGAAGACTTTCGCTACTGAGAATATTGACAACAGAATAATAGCTAGTAAGGAAATTCGATTAACGCTGCTGTACAAAAAACTTTTTACCATTTTTTTTGTAATTTTTGCCATGGTTTTGTTAATTTTGAATAACTGTACTTTTTCCAGACAATTAAATTATTTATTTATCCATTCAATTGTAATTTAGAAACATTCTAAGATGCTGTTCTATCTTCTATGGACTTCTCGAAGATTCCAAGTATATACTACTACTTTTGTAAGCAATGATGTGGATGATGGTTATATGATTGTATAGATGATAGTTAGTATTCAGGGAATGCCTTGTTCGAGCTTTTTCGTTTGTTGGAGATGGGCTTGTTATTGTTTGTTGGATACTTCGTTCTGTGATTGGTCGAAAGATCGGAGTACTTGATTGGTTGAGCTTGTCAGTCGAATACACGAAATGGCGGTTTTGCTACTGCATGAAATGGTGGATAATGTCGGTCATATTTCTTCCAATTATCATCAAAAGAATGTTACATCAAATGACTTATAGTACATCTAAACAACTAATTTTCATGCAGAAAAATAGTATTTTATTAAATTTTTAAAGAAAAATTCGTTTGAAACCTAGAAACTGGAAATCAATTTTTGTACCATGTGATTGGTCACATGGTTCGGGGAGTGGCTCCTAGGAGTTACCAATATATGATTGGATAAAAATTTCCAAGATCCCGATTGGCTGAAACGTAAACACAAAATACGATATAATCATGAAATGGCGAATACTTCATTGGAGGAAAATGAAGATCATCAAAATTGATCAGATCGCTAGTATAGAGAAGTAGCTAGTTTAGCTAACGCTAAAAAATGGATTTAATTTAAATTTCTCCATTCATTCAGAAGTTTGACAATATTAGCCCGACAATAACGAAATTTGGATCATGAGGTATATAATTGAAAATTACGAAACTTCTTACAGAGCACTGAACATAATATTGTCAATTGAATAATGCATTTGAATCAATGTTTATTTCCAAACGCAAAAGACAATACGATTACATTAAAAAATCATTATTAATTTATTGAAATTTTTTGAGGAAACGTTCTATTGTCCAAATTGATCTACTTGATTCATTCGGAAACTGAGATCCAACACACAGACCACGTTCCACGCGTTATTCATGGAGATTTTGAGTCTTTTGTAGAAACAAATAAAATTTGAAACTATGGAAAGTAATGAACATGATCATGTTTGGAAGAACGATTTGAAATAATTGTTATGACTGCATGGTCTACTGCTTACTGAAACCGCAACTACTCAAGTATTTTGTAATCCCTTCCTATTTAACATCGAGACCAGTAGTTAACGTATGAATTCAACTCAACAAAGACTACCTGAAACACAACTTTGCATATTCTTGCACAAAGTAATGAAGCCAATTGCATTTCCTTTACGTCTGAAGCAGTGGCGGATCTAGAAATGGATTTTGGGGGGGGCTTAAACCCGATGACCTGTGGGGGGGGGGGGTGGTTAGTTGGGTAGTTGATTAGTTCTCGCATTTAGCTTTATTGATTTTATATGGATTTAAACTTCAACTGCACTTAATATCGTATAAAATAGGATTGTATTACCAAATCTAATGCCTCATTGAAATTTCAATCAGACATATAAACACTTTAAAAATAATAATGAGCAAAAAATCGTACATTGTAACCATTTTATAACAAAAAATTAACATTTTTGGAACTTATCTTTATGTACAAAATATTATTGCATATTATGTTCATAAGTTTTTCTTGAACCAAGAACCATTTTTCCTATCAATGCATCTCAAGCGATTTCTCACAATTTCACTTGATTTTTGCTATTCCACATAATTTCCGTGAGAATTAGCAAGAAATAGCTTATGATGTATTATTAACATAGATGAACTTTGAAGAGCTATATCTCGCAAACTGCTGGGCCGCCTTTAACAGTAATCCTGGTATGAAATTGGGGCTTATTTAAATTAATTTCAACCCTGAAGCATAACTTTTTCATAACAGCACCTAATATCATTTTAAAATTGTCTACATGTAAAAACATTGAGCCATTTCATAGAGGTTTTTGGCGGGATAGAAGGTTTCTGGGATCGAATAATTGGATTCAATGTTTCACGATTATACACCATAGAAAAGAACCTGGCCATTTCATGCGAAGTAAACCCTAGTTTTGATGACAATTTCACTGGCTTATATCACATTTGAAGACGTAGAAGTAATGGTGGAATTCGGTCATTCTTGCTAATGAATGATTATATCAAGAGCTTGAATCTAATTTATAAATAATATATTATAATATTTATAATTTATAAATATTATAATTACATTATATAATATTTGTATGAATTTTATATTCTCATAAAAAATTTCCAGGCGTTTTGGGCTGGTCTGAAGTGAAGCAATACAATACACCATGAAAAAGTTATCGAAAAAATATTGATCAATAAATGATATAGGAATCTGTGTTTTTGGTATCAGTGGTTTTTTATTTTCGAGTTTTCCTGTACCGAAATAGTTACCACCTCCAATCTTCTGAATGAAAATTCCAATTTTCTCAATTAAAAATTAAAATAAAAACCATTAATCTTTCCGAAACTAATAATATTCCAAAGTATTTGAGCCATGATTATGGAATAAGAGGAGCAATGGTTATGTAAGTTATCAGATGTGAGAAATTACGCAGAGGAAAAGACAAAAATATTCAGATACGAGCCAGTACTGACTGGTTGTGGTTACATTATCATGAGCACTTAGAAGGCTGATTCCTCTTCAAACAAGACAGTAGTACCGTCGTACACATTGAAAGACAATAATACAGGACGAGAAATAACACTACTCAATCATAGAGTTGAGCCTCAAATTTGGTTGTTGAACATCTTCCAACTCTCAAATTTTCTTGTAGTTGGCTTTATTTTGTATAGCTGTATAGAATTCATCATTATAAAGCTATAGATTTTGTTGAAAAAACCTTGCAATTCATAAATTAGAGCACATTCCACCAGCAACCTGCCTCTTGGGGAAATAATCTAAAACCCAAACTGAAATTCACACAGTTCCAGGATTTGTTTCTAGAGTGGGAAAGAAAATAATTCAGTCAGGAAGTTCGAGAATAATTTAACCTAGGTAATGTATATCACATAATTATTGAGAGCCTACTCAGGAAGTGTTTCTAGAGTGGGAAAAATAATAATTCAGCCAGGAAGTTACAGAATAATATCTAGGTACTGTATATCACATCAAGAGTCTGCTATAGCTTATAAATAGCTTGATATTCATCTAAGATTTAGGAATTCACTAGTACAGAATCAAGCCTACACCAGTGTTCAAGTTGGCGACATCTAGGGTTCCTTGCGATTTTCTGTCTCTTAAAATCTTTACTGCATAGAATCATTTCACTTTCGGTTGATCTCCAGTTCCGTTCCAGTGAACTATGTGGGTCCAAAAATTGGCTCAAGTGCGTTGTACTATGCCTACTACTTTCTGTTTATTACGGTCATAAACCTACTGATGATTCATGGTTCTTGAGCCATTTCTCAGTTACAGTCGAGCCCATCTTTATAAAATTGGTAGTATGGTCTCAAGAGCTTTTTCCATAGGCGATGCTTGAAAAGAAGAGACGATAATGACTCGTCATTTTACCTCTGAGGGAATGACTTGCTGAATTTGCCACTTGTCACAGTGATATTTCATCTCTGCCACCTGAAGAACCTACAATAATAATTTATGAATGTCAAGTGATTGCATTTCTCCACAATATTGGCCTAGTATTTCTAAATCGAGACTCTCGTGGAATATTTCTATGTCAAATCATTTGTGAGGGAACCAATTGGTAGGCTTTTGCTGCATGTTCATTTGTGTAACTAGTGATAACGGAGATTAGGATGATTCCAATTTTAAATTAATCAAGATGGTAACACTTCTACAATTAGAGTGGAGTATAGAGAACTCGATATTCTTATTCATTATAGTAATATAGGTCATGCTATATTATCTATTCAGATACTAATCTATCTCCAGTGAAATGACCTACTAAAATCCAAGAAAAATTAGGGCTGAGAGCTAATTTCAGTAGGCCTATAACCTAAGAGACTAATATTTTTTATTGGACTTCTATTCATATTATATCATTATTGTTCATTAAATTAACTAACCTCCCACAGAAAATTGTATTATTATTTATTGATATTTATTCATTAATTGGCAAGATACATTACAATGTGGGAAGAATCAATAGACTTATGTCCAAACCTGTTTCTTTCCCAAATTTTGGTAAATAGTCCAGAACTAAAAAACTTAGCAGTAGGCTATTTTGAGTATTCAAGTCAATGTATTTTCATTCATGAAAAAGAACGCTCTCACAAAAGAATCGATGAGATTCCTCAATCGCGAAATTCACAATGCCGAAAAAATACATCAGTCTAGTATTAAAAAAAATCACTACTATTATGTAGTGATAATACATAGTGATAGTACATAACATATACGTTATGTAGTACCTAGGTTATTTCTGGGCTACTAATATTATACTAGTTGAAAAGAGTTTCTAACTCAGACCAAGAAATTGTTAGAGATTCATCAAGGACATATTTATACAAATATTATTAAGTAACAGTTGCTAAATAGAAATGGCCTGGAAATAAATTATTCTCAATTCAATTCAGGGTTAAAACTAATGAGAAATAATTCAATGATAAGTGTTAACCCAGTTTTTATTCAAGACCGATACTAGTCACTCGAATAGAAATTGACAAATATTTTTGTTTACATTTTTTTGTAACATCAACATTTCATTTTTCCTTTCAATCAGCGATTCATTGCATAATGAGCGATTGGTGCTTCGTTGGTTAAATTTACAATGAAATTATTCATTGCAGACTGCGTTTGACAGTGAACTGCCTAAAGGTGACAGTGAATCTCCATTTAGTGAAGTGAATCAGTGAACTTCTAGTGTACGGTATCGTAGTGAAAGTTGGTGAATTCGATTAGCCTAACAGTTTTCAGAGAAGAATGGCGTGAGGTAAGTGTTATCATTCAACGATTATCGATTTAAACTGTAATGCGGCATTATGGAATCCTTTATCAATCGATCAACCATTGTAAGTAGGTGTTTGAAATATCCTAAAATTAGAATAAATTTTCTTCTCGACCAGAACTGTTACAGCAGAAGATTGGAAACGTTTAGTAATTGGAACGTTATATAGATGTTACCTACATTCAGTATTCCATGAGTTTTGCAATTATTTCAAAATTTCAATTGGGAGTTATGGATAGATTCAACAAATAAACTGCTCATGATTAAAATTAAAAAAACTTCGATTGATACATATACTTAATAAATTTATCATTAACGATGGCCATTCAAACAATAAATGATACTCGTATTGAAATAGAACTTTTTTGTATAAGAAGATCAAATTTTTGTGAAAATGATGATCTATCCTTTCGAAGTTAACTAAAACGTGCTTTCTCTGGGATGTAATAAAGTTTAAACTCGTTATTTGAAGTTTTTTCCAAGGAGAACAATGTTTATCTATGTTTTCTACCCTTGATAGACATAGCGGTAGCATTGATTGATTCTCTCAGTTTAATTTTCAAATTATTCATTCCGGAATAAACTTGTCAAAGTGACTGGCAAACTTAATTTTTAAATGACACACAACTATTTATCAATATTCTTCAAGAAATGTTGCCCTCTTTAAGAATATTTCATAGGACGTGTCCCAGAATTCCTCAGTACGATGTTCTACTTCATCTGGTTTCCAATTATTAAAGATGATTTTTCCGTTGAACATTGAAATGCTCATTAGAAAGTAAACAATTTATGTTTCCCACTCTCCTGTTTCAATTTGCACACGACCCTGTAGCTAACCGCCATTAGAGTCCGATTTTTTCACCATGCTGATGACTTTCCAGCTCATTTCTCTCTGGCATCCCAAGAAGCAGATAGCTGATAACCTACTGTGGTCGGTTGCATCACCTCAAAATAGCATTGAATCAATGGATCGTACAGATTATTTGCCATTCCGATTCCACTTCTCTTTTCCACATACTGTACTGAAGTTTTCTTGTACGTTTTTTAATCTATTGCAGTATTGCATCTGCAATCTTATGACATCCATCTAGACCTATGCGTTTTGCCTAATTAATTATAAATTATCATTTCTTCTTCATAAATTTTGAGATCTTAGAATAGTCAAATGTTTCAAATTGCCTCAAGTTGCTCAAGTTGACCTTTCTCAGCTGCACAAAGCTGGGTCTTCTAAGCTTATATCCAATTAACAATGCTAATTCGCAAGAGTAACCGGAAATGAACTTTAATCCACATTACTGTGCAACTGGGCTTTCATTCAAACTATGTACTTATTTTTCAAGTATTATCGTTTATAAACTTTACATGGGAACAATATTTATTTGACTTGACTTTACATTGAAAATCAATTCTCAAACTCAATAACACATGAAAATAATTGTACTTTTAACTTCATAATAATTGATATCTTGAAATAGTCATTCCACAAAACAAAAGAATAGACTTATTAATCAAGCTCGTGAACTTCATTCATGAATTCTTTGAATGCGAATTGAAAATGGATCCTTGAACTCAATAGAACACCTCATCACTATTCCTATTTCATCACTATTGCCTAATTAATTATAAATTATCATTTCATCACTCAAAATAGCATTGAATCAATGGATCGTACAGAAATACTATGCATTCGAGAATTGGAACTCTCAACACAATATACTGACAGGACATAAGCGTTGAATTACATTGATTTTCCTTTTATCAAGTCTATTTTCAACACGTTGTTTTCAGCAACCAATGAGATTGAACTTATTTCAATCGAGGTCTACCTATAGTCCCGGTTGCACAAAGCTTCTGTTTTAAGCTTAATCTCCATTAACGATGATGATTATTAAGCGTAATCGATAATAGATTTTAGTCTTTAGTTTTTATTGTATCGCAGTTGGCATTAACTTCGCATATCCATCATGACTTTTTGTTGAATTCGCATGTTCCATATGTAGAAGAGCTTTCTGTGGAGAGCTTTCTTGTTTTCCATTGAATAAACTAAATTTATAGTAGTGAAAACTGTGGTTGCTCTGCAGACAGTAAAGACCCTTTAGTGAAGATCAAAAGATGAACCTCACAATTATGAAATAAAAACTGCCTAGCTACATACTGTGCGACCTTGAAGGCCACGCTTGGCTTTGATTGTATCCGATTCATCATTTGAATAATTATAATATGTTGTCAATTCAGCAGTAGAAGCAGCAGCATTGCCAGCAAAATGCGCGCGACGCGACGACTGAAGATGGCTCGGGCCAGGGCACGTCAGTGAAAGTGTAATTACGTCAACTTCATTTGTACACAATCGTGTTTATTTTAAATCTTGATTACGACATTTGCACCGAAATGCAAGAGCGCCCTGCGCAGGCGCACACCTCCACTGTGACAGGCGCGAATGTTTTGATTAATGTATTAACTCAATGATGCTGCTGCTTCTTCAATTGATGCATGACATGAATCGGCGCATTACAAAAAAAGGAGAAGATGATGATGATGATGATGATGATGATGATGATGATGATGATGATGATGATGATGATGATGAAAGAAGAAGAAGAAGAAGAAGAAGAAGAAGAAGAAGAAGAAGAAGAAGAAGAAGAAGAAGAAGAAGAAGAAGAAGAAGAAGAAGAAGAAGAAGAAGAAGAAGAAGAAGAAGAAGAAGAAGAAGAAGAAGAAGAAGAAAGAAGAAGAAGAAGAAGAAGAAGAAGAAGAAGAAGAAGAAGAAGAAGAAGAAGAAGAAGAAGAAGAAGAAGAAGAGAAAAAATAAGAGAAAAAAAAGAATAAGAAAAAGAAGTGGTGAAGGAGGAGGAGGTGGAGAAGAAGTGATGGCGACGTAGGAGGAGGAGGTGCACGATTAGGTGCATCGAAAAATTAATACAATTCGGTTGGATTCGATACTATGGATGGTTTTTTCTCAAGCGAGAAAATCATTTTTCTTGTAATAAACTGGTAAAAGATGAAGAAAATAGGGTTCAGGTCTCAATTTGTTTTTCTATAAAAGTATTATTCAAATTCTTTGATATGAAAGCAAAAAATTCTTGCTTTTTGCATTTTCCAAAAATTTATATTATGAGATCTCATTCTCAAAATCCCTTTTACCAGTAAGACATATGATTTTCTTTTTTAATTATTATTTTTGTATTTTTCACTTACTCATAATCTGCTTGGAAATCCACTTGATATCTATTTCAATTTTCGTCTTGTATTGACTACACGGAGTAGTAATATACCGGATTGGGTTAGACACCGCGAATAGGGGTGGAAATGGCCATGGATGGTTACATAGAGATCAAAAATAAGGATACGCTAAAATCTATTACTCAATAGCTGTATATAAGATCAGAAGTTGCGTGTAAATCCTCCAGTTAGTAGAGTGGAGAGCAGATATTATGTTTATCGAAATAGTTAATCATTCTATTATCTTTATAAAAGTACGATGTAGTTTGTCTGCAATATATTGTGTAATACCTCTAGTTCAAAGCCTATTTAAAACAACCTACTTGAGCTACCTCGTGGCTCAAGTGTTCAACAGTTCAACTCAAATAACTGAACAATTCAGCGTCCTTCGTAAGTACTACACATTACAGTGTATTATTCGATCATATTACTCACTAAACTCAAATTTTTATTCCTTGTTTTAAATAACTGATTCGCAATCTTAGAATTCAGGAGTCTCAAACCGGCCTCAATAATCGATTTTGGTATTATTATATGGCCTATAACTTGGCCCTAAAGCACAGTTTAATCGCTCAAACTTATCGTCCAACTTTTGATGCCTTGTCGTCATCCAAGTCGTAGCTTGTGAACGGTAAATCAGATGTGTTTTGGAAGTCGTGAAATAGAAAATCTTCTGGTTTTTTACCGAAAACACGTTAAGACTTTAATGACGAACAAAGACCGAGGCCAAAATTTGAACAGTAGTTTGAGGGTTTGGACTGGGCTCGAAACACACTCTGGGCTCTTCAATAATAGAATAGGAAGTGCTGGGATCCGCATAAATTACATCCAAATTCAAGAAATATGGCCTTTATGATGCGATATCATTTCAAATTATACAATAATTTTGACTTCTATTCAAACTCATGAATAAAGCAAATTTATACAAAATTTGTGGTAGAGTAGACATTACTGTTCAAACTTCGTCACGTCAGAAAAATAAATAATTATTATAGTCATAATAGAATTATTACAGTTATGAATTATTATCATAGTCATTCTATTCGTGAGATATTTAGAACAGAGAAAAACGATATTATTATAATAGAGAATAGAAAGATAAAATATAAATACAGACAACCGGCCTATGTTAAGTCTAAAAGCTGAGTTTTTTCGAAAAATTACTGAATAAAACCTCACCTTTCTACGTCGAATGTTGTCCTTACTTGTTAGTTTTGCAATTGAAATCAATTTTCAAGCTGGCACTGAAAGTAAATGGAAAACAAACACAGGAGAAAAATAAAGCCCTCAAGTCTTGAAGAGGATTTTTCCAGGCATGAATTTCAACCTCACAAAAGTACCGGCTGAACAAATAGAATAAACAGACTATAATATGTTTTCTAAACAAGATAAGGTCATTATCAAGGTCACCCATCCTCTCCTCATATAGGAAAAGGAATCTTCAGCACCCCTCGCATTACAAGAAGTGGAAGGCAATTTATGCAAAAGTCATCCAAGTAAACAGTTGTATTTTCCGAGTATCTTAATCATTAAACAATCGTAAATTTTTTCGATAATTGAGTATTTACTCTTCTCATCAGTTGAAGAACAACAGTCTTACACAGTATTTTATAGGCGCTCTTGACTATTGGTTGGTACTTCTTGTACTCGACAATTTGTTATAAGCATTTTTGTAAGATTTGTAAAAAAAAATCAATTCGTAATAATTTTTATCCTATCCTGAATGAGAATGGAGTATACGCAAAGCGTTATATTTTTCATTGACACATTTAATAAAAAAATGGACTAGGCCCAAATTAATATCAAATAAGCATCTGCACATAATATATCCCTTAATGGGATGTGCGTATCCCTCGATGGGTTTAACATAACTGCGGTTCGTCGAAGCCATTGATACTAAACTATTAATCTGTTTTATTGCAAGAAGCATAACAACAAGCATACAAGAGTGCATATTTATAATGATTGTTAGTTATTCTGGTACTTGAATAACTGCACTCAGAACACCTTTAACCTTCCGGTGGGCGCGTGGCAGCACTCAGTGCTGCAAAGTGATTGTTTTTTAAGTACCTAGAATGAAGTTTATTTTACAGAGTAGGGATATTCAGTACCTTCCTTTAGCAACATTGGGAACACATTCCACATGCCAGATGTTGTTTACATTCATTGTTTCAGTCGTCAGAAACAATTATTGACTCCTAGGCAGCACTCTGTGCTGCACGCGCCCAGTGATGATAGTATTTTTACTATTTTCAATATCCATATACGTAATGGGAAGAAGTTTGAGGACCCCTATTTTATCAGTTATGATCATTGTTAGTGTTACAATACTGAATAGTTTGACAGCTGGAATTCTTCTTTTCAATGGATTAGTATTATTAGTATTTGACAGTGTTCTTTTCCCAGTTTCCAATCCAATGAGTAACAATTTCCAGTTCATTATTACAAAACAATAGTATAGCTGTTCAAGATATAACTACAATCATCCAAATTGATTAGGAAATTACTTTTTATGATATAAACATCCTTTTTCTCCAATCCTGAGCTGTATGAGGCGCAGAAACAAAGATATTTCAGAGGCAGCACTCAGTGCTGCTACGCGCCTACTCTTGTAAGTTTGAAGGGCGCGCCCACCCTTCAAACATATAAACATTAATAATCATTCAAAGGGCAAAATCAATCAAAGGGCAAAATCACCTTTCTAAAAAATCCTAGTGAGGACCACACCGACCACTGCCCTTTAGTATTAGAGGATAATGTGGAAGGAGGAAGATAATAATCAATGATTCTTGTTATCATTACTATTGAATTAGCAACTAAAGAAACATTTCTTTAAAAAATTAACCGACTTTGAAATAATTTATTTACAGTTATTTGGAAAATAATAGTTAATGATTCTCAATACCATTACTATTGGATACTTAAGAAACATTTATTTCAAAAATTAACCGATTTTCAAATTATTTATTTACAGTTATTTGAGAGAGAAACAGATAATGAATTGATTAGATATTTCCACATTTCAGTTGAGCCTTTAGATCTCGCTAACGACCTAATTTAAATCGAACGTGACTCAGTCCACGTTTAGCAAGTGGAAATTGCATTCGGCTTCAGCCCTATGGCAATGATGGAGATATATATACAGTAGGGGTGTTGAAAAAACTTACTTGAAAATGCCAAAAAAAGGTAAAGATAAGATCCACTACCAACAATACAAATAAATTTTCTAAAGTATAGCCATACAAAATAGATGTACAACTCAGTGCTCCTTTTGTAAGTGCCCAGATAAAAATAAACGTAAGTAAAGTCTTGCAAATATTTGAACATTTGAGGATAAAATAATGATGTAAATTTGATTTCTTACTTCCATTGTTGTCTGTTTAGTAGGTAATCTCTGTGGAAAGTTTGTGTCACTTTATTAAATAATCATTTAAAATCACGGATATGCTGCAACAACAGCAAAATAAAGGAATAAAGGATCTCTAATAATCAGGGCCGTCGAGAGGATATCAGGGCCCGGTGGTAGTTACCTCCGCCCCACCACTCCTCACCCAAAACCCTTTACTTCTATCCTGTTCCATAAAAGTTGTAAACTCGTGCCACACAATAAATAAATTATCTCAAAATACAATATTTACATGTACTGGTCAAGTTGATAGTAACAAGAAATAAGAATACAAATACTTGGAAAAAGAATTGATTTTATGATCTTATCAACAATGAATATTTATTGAATGAATCATTTTAATACGTAATAAGGCCTCCTAAAATTCACACCATCAACTAGATCGTCATCACAATTCATTATCTACCATGAAATGAATAGGTTAATGGAATGAATTATGAATTTATTCATTCAATTATTCACTTTCCTTATTCAACGTTTTTCTTATAGATGCAGATTGAGATTGAATTAGAAATAATAATTTAGTTTAAAATAATATTTTTTTTCTATGCAATTAAATTAATTGTATAGAGATTCAATTTATTGTATCTATATGATGTTCAATTGTACAATTTTGGTCATTATTAGGATGGATGGGATATTTCCGGATAAAATATGTGCAAAGTAATGAGAGTTAGTGGTTGAATGGGTTATGCTAATTCATTAAATTTGCAAAAGAAAGTTCCAGATCTAATTCAGAACCGATTCAAGTGACATCAATGCTGCCTACCTACTGACCATACTGTAAATCGTCATTGAGAAGGACATACAAATTGTACGGTAAACTAGTAATTACTTCCAAGGTCACAGTTTAGGAAACTCGAACAATAGTTATGGTAAACATTTGTTTTCTGAATAGGTCTTATTAATTAATCATCTTCACTTTGACTTTAAAAGTGAATGTTAATAGAAGCAAAACGACCCACATTGAAATTAATTTATTTCTTAGTTCTACGTGATAATGATAATTTTGCCAGCATTCCCCTCTCTGTCTCTTTCGTTTCCACTCTTGTCCATCCTTTTCTAATGCGCGGTGGTAGCGAGTTGTCTGTCTCAGTCGCACCCTCCCTCTAGTAGCAATGCTAGTCGATTGGCGGGGCGCTCTATTAATAAACCAACTAGTTTTCACGGGGAAGTTTCAACTTCAGTTTCGCCGGCTATTATCCGGGTAATGAACATTCGCAGAATCGCTCGACAACAACTGGATAACGTTCGTCAACTACTCTCATGGGAAGGATGCTCCCAGACATTAAGATCGGACGATTTCTTCACATACGGTTTCTAGACAAAAGTAAAACAGGTAGGGGAATAGTGTCACTAAAAAAACATTACATCTCTTATCACATACAGTACTATCGATCCATCAATAAATTTACTGATAAATAACGCCTAATCTTCATTGCTGTTACGTTGTTATCAGTTAGTTTTGATTCGCTATAACCAATATTGGAATAAAATAATAAACAATAACCATTTTGAGTGTAGTACCGTCGGAATTTCTATCAATTTTGATGATTCGTGACATGCAGCATGTAAAAAGATTAATTTTATAGTAAATAGTTTCTAGATCACTTTCAGAGTGAGATTATCTTGTTTCAAAGATGCAACTATTTCCAGTAAGACTAAGCTTAGGCATTTTATAAGACTAAGGCTAAGTAGGTAGTTCTTGGAACGCGTTAAAACGTTTAAAAAGACGATAATTTTTACTGAGTTTCTGGAAAATTTGAAACTTTTCTCATTCGTTCTTAAAAACACTATGAGTGACCCTTGACAACGTAGGCAAATGTCGATTGGAAGTGTATTATTGAAAAAGTCAAATCCTATTCTTGGCACACCAAAGCATTTAGGGCTAAAAGTGAACAACGCATCTACAGAATTTCATGGGGTTTTATAGCGTGTTTTTCCGCGATCTGGAGATGAATGAATGGATGAGTCAGTATTGCTTAAATTTAATGTAGATTAAATTAACAAATTATATAGATAGACGTGATTGATGAATTATATAGCAGGGGCGGATTAAGTTCTGTGTTTTAGGGGGGGCGGTGGAGTAGTTTAGAAGGGGCACTTACGGGGGGTCTGAAAATTTTGAACAATTACGAGTGAAAAACCGAAAATTGCGGTTGACGGAAATGGAACATCTTAAACTTGCCAAATTAAATGGACATCTTCAGTCAAAAAGTTCATCAATGTCACACTCTGAGGTCATTATCAATACAATTATAGAGTTAATGAGCTAATAAGCATGAGAAACTCTTAAAAGAAATTCGCCGCGGGGTGCATGAATGTGATAGCACGATAATCTAGCACGTTCCTATACAGATTATTATTATTGCAGGTGTCAATCATAGAAAAGCGACCACCATACACTATACAGCCCACGCATTTTTAACTTTACTGCATAGAAAGACTCTCCCATCCGATTTTCTAGCTGACCTGAGTTGATATTCCGAAAACAATATTGATTTAACAAATCTATTCGTTGATTAGGTTGAAATGTTTCGTTCACGTGACCGTGAACCACAGAAAGTAATACAGTTTTTTCGTTATTGTTATACAGCAGTATATAAAGTGCAAGAGAGTGCAGAGAATGACTGCAGTATTGCAATCTCAAAATGTGTCAAACCACATCTTGCACACTCACATAACACAGTGATGATCTTTTTGGCTCAAGTGAAATCAAGATGTAGGCCATTTTTCCTTTCAACTTAGTACTAAATTTTGTTTGCCGAATCAACCAATGACATCTCACTATAGGCATCCAAATTCTAAAATTGGATAAGTTCTTTCTACATTCTTTTGAACTTGTGATCATTGTTAAGAGCACTGAAATACTACTTATCAGGCGCTATCTAAAAAAAATTCGATATCAGTAAAATGTAGGGAAATTATGACAACTCTACCTAATCTACTAAATATTTGATTACTAAATAACTAATAATATTTGAGATAATCCGAATATTTGGTTAGTCTATGCTAATATACACATTTTATTTTCAAGTTGTTCTACAGATTATTACTGATGCAATAGTAAATCGAGTTGGGAAACATTGAATAAACATCTGTTTCAATAAAATTATTATCATTCAAAAGAACGGCCCTTGAATTATTATTGTTTGTAATACCTGATTGCACAGCTTGAATACTGTATTATTATTGTGCAGGTGACAAGTTGTTTATTTTCTATTTAATCGATTACTTTACATTGTCGAGTATTGACAAATCTTGTACCTACTTGATGAGGTCACCTATGACATTTGACAGTACATTTTGAGCATTATTCCACAGCCTGTAATATTGCCTCATCACTACAACCGAATTGAATATATCGTTTTAGTTGCATGGTCGTATGTTTGCAACAACAATAACTAATTTATCATTATCGTTGCAGTCAGAAATTGAACAACTTATTTCGAGATGAGAACCATCTGTCAATATTCCAGTTGCATGATTTCTTCCATTAGTGTGAGACAAGGCCATATTTGCCTCAAGGCGCAGCGTGACGCAATACGCCATGGATATTCAGGGGTGACTAATTTTAAAGAATAAAAAGATAATTTTTCTAAATAAATATAGGTACAAAAATCTTTCATCTACAGTAAAAATGTTGGGAAGTCAATTGCTGAATGTGGCCCAGTCTTATAAAACTCAATCCTAATTGTTAGCACATCTTTAAGGATTTCTAAATTCACAATGACACTATTCAATCCGAAAATATAAGCTAAATATAGGCTACCAATGATACCGTTATTTTGTTTTGTTTTTTTAATTTTTCATGTTGAAAAGCTATTTGCTAATCACTTTCAAAAAGTAGTTTAATTTTGAGCAACTAAATAACAATGTATTCAAGAAATCATAAATTGCCCACCGTATAGAGCTTATATCTGATGAGAACGGGTTCAAAGTAAACTCATTTATTCCGAATCGAATTATCTTGATTAGAATGAGAAACGCATTTATACAGATCAGCATAATCAACAACCTAGAAAATCCCTTTCACCTTGCCAATTCAATACGGTACATCCTCAATAGATATCTTTCAATCTCAACTATTTTACTAAGATCTACATCAATGAAACAGAACTATATTTCCAACAAACAGACGTCATTTGTTATTAATAACTCATCTCTCAATGAAAATTATTGCATAACTGAGATCCGGCAATTCAGCCCGATTTGAAACATTTCGAGTCAGTCGTCCACTAGAACCGTTTTTGTCAGAAAGTGTCCGATGTCCGAACAGCTGGCCATTTAATTCAATGTTAGTACAGTATTACAGGGGTGCCCACAGGGGTGCCCACAGGGGGGGCCGTGACGCAAACTGCGTCATTGAAATTCTTGGGGGGGGGGCTCACTAGATAGAATGGGGTTTCAACTACAAATGATGTCTAAAACTTCTAATAACATATAATTTCAGAGTACTTTTTATGAAAATTTTCCGGGGGTAAACCCCCGGTCCCTTTTTTGTATGGTAAAATGTGAGACATTGATTAATTCTCTAGTCAACAAATTGATTTTCATCGGTGGGACATAGTATAAAACTGTTGCTAATGCTCAAATAGTAAATAATTATTGTAAGATTGGCACACACAGAATATATGGAATAATCAACATATTTATATCCACTCCAGTGGAATGAGTGGAGTTTTGAAGGAATAAATAAAAGTGATGGAAAATACATGACAGTGTACTTGTTTTCACAATTCAATGCGAATGCATTATTGCAAAGTCATTGAATCCAAAAAACACTCATCGTGGGGAAAAATTCCCAACCAAGCGAATTTTTGGTGCAATAGTCCCTGGACAACTTAAATACAAAATCATGACCTTGTAAACCTTATGCTTAATATAGAGTGCCCCAACAATCGCAAAATTTCGGCTCGGTTTTCATTGAACTATGATTTTTGTCAAAGCAAAGCGTTATACAGAAAAATCATGGAAACCATTGTTTTAGTAAATAGAATTTCGAAGAGATTTATGTAGCCTATAATTCATCACTGTATGTCCAATGAGTAACGAGTTAAAAATTTTCAAAAAGTAGATTTCCGAAAAAACAAAACTTTCAGTATTTATATTTTTGATTGCTCATATCATCTACCAACTTAATCAATAACACGGTAGCTCAAAAACCAATACTACGATAACTCAAAATCCCTCTGCAAAATTTTTTCTTTATAATTTGAGACCAAATTCGCCTGCCCATCTTATGTAGTTTTTGAGCTACAGCCATGTACAAATATGCTTGCATTTCATTAAATTCCTAATTTTTTTGTTCACTCTAAAACAAATTCCTACGTACTTGTAATGCAGGTTCCTAAATGATTATTGTTCCTTGGATCATTCTGTTTCAGATGACACATCTACCGCACTAAATTTAGGGTATTTTTGGTATGAAGAGGCGAAAAAATCCTCCAAGTGATCAAAATCATAGAGTGAGGACGCCCCTAACTTTTGTTAAAGTGAACGGGAATGAACTGAAAATACTGTGATTTTCGTTTTTCTCGAAAAATCTACTACTTTTTTGAAAAATTGTAACTTGTTGATCTTTGGACATACAGTGACGAATTATACACCAATCTATTCGAAATTTTATTTACTAAAACAATGGTACCTATTGATTATTCTGTATGATGACGCTTTGTTTCGATGCAAATTGCAGTTGAATGCAGCGAGCTATGTTTGTTGCACCTGCCTGCATTAATCAAGAGGTTTACAAGGCCAAATTTTTGTTTTAGAGTTGTCCAAGTACCAAGGAACATTACACAAGAAATTTGCTCGGTAGGGAAATTTTTCTGCGTAAAACCTTCAATAGCTGCACTATTATACAATATTTCACCTTCAGCTTTCAAATTCTACACTCCTCCAGTTCGTTTTGGCCTCAGATCCAACTTAAAAAATCCTAGATTCATGCTCCCAATTTTCTTATATCTTCTCAAGTATTCATTTTATTGTTGTTTCTTGGTAAATATTGAGTTGAAGTTACAAATATATTTTGAGGGAAACAGAAAGAAAAAATATATTTTGAACAGAAAAATCATGTGGGCTGAAATCCTCTATCACTGCCAATTTTTAAGAATGGAATTCTAGTTTTTCATGAAGGGTGAAAAAATAATTATATTTTTGTTCTTTTAGAAGAAATGACCCCAACTCCCATGGCTGGATTTCACGATTCCAGTAGACGTTCAGGTTACTGGAGGTAGGTTACCTGCATGGCAGCCTGCCTCTGCTCTAACCTGAATAACCTGTTCAAGTAAGTTGTCTCACGGTTCAGTTTACCTGCTTCAGGTAAAATGCCTCCAGTAACCTGAACGTCTACTCTACTGGAATCGTGAAATCCAGCCATCATAGCCAATTCAGGACAGGCAACTGAAATAAGTAAAAATCTCTGCCCCACTCTGTAACGTTTTCCAAATAAAATAGAATAAATTTTCATCAAGATTTCCAACTTTAAAATACCATAAAATGCTCTTTTTGACAATGATATTTCAAAAATTTCCGGGGAGGACCCCCGACCCCATCTATCTGGGCATTCCATAATATTTTAGCTTTAGAAAAAATATGGGGGCTTATTTCTCCCGCATTTTTCAGGGGGGGGGGGGCTTCTGCTAAATTCAGGGGGGGTGCGTCATGAGGCTTAGGGGGGGTGGGCACCACTGAGTATTAATTTCTTTTCATCGGTCGTTTTCTGACAAAAACGGTTCTAGTGGACGACCAGCTGAAACTTCAAATAATTAAACTAAATCTTTATTAACATTTTCTTCAACTTGTCTTCGAATGATTTGAAAATTTCTCATTGAAAATACGGCATTTTCCAGCTCCAGAATACAATAACAATTATAAGAAAATTGATAAAGCGATGTCTACTTCTGAAAAAAATCATACGTAGCTCAACATTCATTCGCTCGATTTTAACGTAAAGAAGACACGCTATATAGCGACTGCGAATTGTATGCGCTGTATACGAAACACACATGGCAGTATATATGCTGATAAAATTTCACAGTAGTGTATCTTAAAAAAGCATTAATATGAAATGAACTTTCTTATTAAAGCGTGTGTACTGTGTATTGCTTCGTTACCTGAGACGAGGCCTGGTACAACTATACTGTTTAGTTTAGATTTCGAAAGTCGATTGTGATAAGACGACTGGGAAATAGGACTAAGTCGGCGTTAGTATCGCTCAGTCAGCATCTAATCAGCAATTGTGACATTAATGATATTTGTTATTCGGATGCTAACGAGTACATCGACCTCCAGCTGCCTTTTTTGAAGAGTAGACAGTGAACTTGTAGGGAAAGGAGAGGTCTTACATCCTAGCTCGTTGTTGAACAAGCATTTTATGACCGTGCAAAATTATTTTCTACACGGTTATAGTTGGTGAATATCAGGGAGGAGTATAGTAAAATAGGTTGAGGATACTGAAGGAAGGTCCTGTGCCTTCTGCCACAATATTTTCATTACGAATCCTCAACTCAGGAGCAACTTACACACGCACCCGCACCGCTATTATCTTATTAGACACCGACGGAATGTGGAACAGTGATTTGCTGTCTACTGCTCTATGATGATTGACGACAACGCTGGTGCGGGCTGGCATAATGACACACTTTTCCAGCAATGCCAGTCACCTCACCAACAATGGCTCTGGCTCCCCCTTTCCATCGATCATCATTATCATCAGCTTCATCTTCGTCTCTTTCCACTGCATACATTTAACGAGCTTACCTACCTCAACATCCTCCAAGAGGGTCTGAACATCTTTCTGCATGTAAATTTGATCGCCATGAAAGGACAATAATGCACTTGAACTATGAAGGGTCAGTTAGAGATTAGAATAAGATAGAAGATTTTACAGAAAATGAGTTTCTAGTCAATAAATTCTTTACAATTCTGAGCACCGCACTTATACTTCAAAAATAATTTAACACAGATTGAGATGTACTTCTTTTTATTGGTGCTGATGATGCCCAAATATGTATACTATTTGTGTTTGTGATGAGGTGAAGAATAATGCTTAAAAATGACAGACAGAACGGGAATCGAACCCATGAACCATGAACGGTGCAGCAATTGCGACGCTCCAGCCCACTTGTAGGCTACGCCGGCTCGCCTGGATATAAGCTACATATGGAATTCTATAACATCACTTTACACAAATTTAATCATTAATCAAACACATACTGTTTCATGCTCTGCAGTATCGACTAGCTTACTAGTCAAATCTTAAGAATATTGATATTGAAAGTTAAGATACAGATCATCATTTTACTTTTGGCATAAAACTACATCATCTGGTTCTGGTTACTCTCAATGTCAATTAGAAAATTCATATTACTGTATCTTGATACTCGTTTCTCCTTCAGGCTCCTTCAGTTTATTGCTAATTTGCGTTTCTTAGAAGATTCAAATAAACAACCCAACTATAGGCTACTAGTAGTTCTGTGAACAGTAGACCTCGCTCAGGTGTTCCTGTGTTCGGTGCTCACTATAATAATTCATATTTGGTTATTATCCATCAAAAGACATGAATGAGAGCTTGAGAGAGTCTGTATACGAAGTATTTTCATTACTGGAAGATACGAATTCCAATTTGAATAGCCTACTTTTCTTTCTTTTTATACTTTTATGATTTTCATCCCCGCTCCAAGGTCGGGGATAGCTTGCTAAATCTGATTACTGAAATATTCATCCATACATGCAGTAGGACTACAAGAAAACAACCCAAACATAGTTGATGTTGACATTTGATGAAGTTCTGTTTGCATCTCAGCTAATTGGTTGTTATTTACAGGAGGATATGAATGGATAAACGGGGTATTTTGTATTTATCATCGGTTAATCGAGTCATCTGATAGGATTTCCTCCAGTTGACGTTGATGGACACTATGATTCATCTTATTATGTTTGTACGAATGACAAGAAGGATAGGAAAATTATATCTTGCTACAATATGATAAATATTCTTCAAAGATCTTCTCATACTTGAGTGATGGAATTTCCATTGTATTTGTCTGCAATTATCATGTACTATTTTGAATTGATATCCGTAATTTGAGTTCATCGTCGATTAATTCGTTGTTGGAGTCAGTGAATCGTCCTATTGAATAGTAGAAGAGAAATAACACGAATGTTCGGAAATAGAACGAGAAATAGCAGTAGCATTTTCAATGAATAATCTCCATCCATATTTTTTATTCTACTCCTTTCAGTAAACAAAAAATAACACTCTTTGAATAGTTGACTCTATAGTTGAATCTTATTGTAATATTTCTTCCCAACTTTAATGCACGTTATCAATATACTGTATAATCTATTCCTTATTTCATTGAGGAGTAATACGAACCCACGTTTCCCTTTTCCATCTACAGTCTCAATCTTTCCTTATTTTCCTTCAAAATTCTTCTTTGTTGATGAAGAGGCTTAATTCAAAGGATGTTTTGAAATGTATGCATTAAATAGCTTGGGATTCATCATTAATTTAGCACCTTTAAACATATTTTATTCGTCATTATACTACATCAGAATAGCTATCCTATGATAGCTATCGATAATAGCATACTAAGGAGAAGAGTTGTCATGAAAATGGAAACAACATAAAATATTAGATGAACACTCTACAAAAAAATCAATAACAGAAACTCAAGTTTTGGAAATTGTAATGTATCAAACTGAGTTCAGAGATGAGATATATCACATTTCGAAATCATTCAAATAGCATTATTAAAACAGCAAAAGTGAATTTCCGAAGAAAGAAAGAAAGTAAGCTTTCCACCATTAACCAGGGGCGCTGGCCTCTTAGCTTCTCAGCTGTAATCCTTGGGCTCTCATTTGCAGGTTTATTGGAGGCTGCTTTCTGTGACTGGAAACAATTATTTAAAATGATAGAATGATACCTGGAGGGCCCTGGCTGGCTCATCCAGAATCACGTTATCTAGAGGCTAAAGGTTGTTATTCGAATCCTTAAACAAAACTGAAAATAGAAATCAAACAGATTTCTTGGTGTTATTTTGAGGAAAACTACTGAATTGGCTGTAAACAAGCAGAAGATAATATTGGATTATTCTCTCGTCATCCCAGAGCAGCACTCCAGTAGAACGATCTGCGGCATCCAAAGAATGCTTCTTCAGTCTGCAAATTCTAATTGTTCCTGTATTATAATAGTGATTGCTGATTCGACTGTCATTACTGTTGCTATTATAATCCGAGTACACTACAGCTTCTTCATTTCCATGCATCAAGATAAAATCATCATTCACAATCCATTACAATTGTAAACCGAACGTTACATAACTAGAATCATCCTACAAGCTACAAGTAATAATATATTATTATCTACTGAAAACATCGAAAAACTCGTCATCTATGGTATAGTTGCTGTTATAATGTTTCTGTACCTCAAAAACAGTTTGTGTATAGTTTAAATAATGTTGAAGTTTGAATATTTTTTCGCCAATTCCGTAAGAAAGATGAAAAGTTGTCAGTTGAAGCAAGTTGACTCAAACTATGCCTTCGAGATTACCCAAGAAAATGATAATATGAAAATTTTCCAAAGTAATGCATCTAAAAAAATTAATACACCACTACATCGTCCCTTCCAATTTCTACATACACAGTCATACGTGTTATATTTCTACGTACAAAGAGTACACGTATGTGAGCATGGCCTGTTGCACTATTTTACTGCCTTATATGGAAACATACTTTGATTTTGTGAGCTTGAATAGATTATGATGTTTGAAGTTAAATATGTTATTTCAAAAAGCCCTGAAGATAAGAAATTCAATATTGAATAGAGGACTCGAGAGAAAAATCTTACTATACGTTATTCATAAATTGTAAAGCAAAGATTTGAAAATGCGCAGATAAGGCAACAACAATTCAGAGATAATAATTTTTAATCTTGAAAAGTGAACCCGTAATGTATTTTCTCCAACTTTTCTTCCCAGTAGAAGAGCAGAGCAATGATTTTTACACCTGACAAAAGTGTTACGTGACTATTAATATTGTAGGTAACTTTCGTTGAAACTTTCTTCTACTGGATTCTATTTGTAGTAGGCCAGGTAGAAAGCCATTGCAAGGCGAGTATTGACTAATCACGGTTTTAGTACAACTCAATAAACGATTCCGCAATTCGAAGGAATTCCAACAATAAGTTGCGATATTCCTATTTTGATAGATATTATATTCTTGTGAAGAAACAGCCTGAGTTAAAAGTTTGATGGCAGAGCAAAAATGTAGGAGATCCAATCAATTTTACATACTAATTTTCAAGTTAGCATCCAACGTAGATGTTACTCATGTGGCATTTACATGCATGTCGAATCACAATTCCACAGAACATAAACTGCTACTATCTACTCGTATATTATTAACAATAAAGTACCGTACTTCAACTATAATTTATTGCAATAGTCTGATAATTGAAATCACTGAGCATGATGAGTGAATTTTATAAGTAATATTCAACATTATTTCTGAGTCTTTCTGCTAATAAAAACAATTAATTTTTAACAGGTATATTCTCAATTTAATAACAATTTAATCTAGCATGAAATTCATATCTATAATTTTTTGCACATGAGCTATTAATTTCTCTTAGAATTTGTTCTTTGGTAAAACGATTTTCAGCTATCCATCTCTACAATGCCGGTGATTTTTTTAAGGCCTGTACATAAACTATAAATAGTTCCTAAAAATTGTAACGGAAATGTTTTACGTCACTGAAATAAAGAGGAACAATCATAAGATAAGCACACAACCACAAAATTACCTCCTGACAGTAATGAAGAATTTTAAGACCTTGAGATCTCTATGAAGTCGGCTAGTAAGTTGTATTTCTAAACTTCTGATATCAATTAAGTAGCCTATGTCTATGAAAAAAAAAATACCGTAAGTATTCAAAAGATGGAAAAATTTGAAGTGGCCTGTAGCCGAGGTGGCCTGCTGATGAAAAGGTTCCTGGTTCGATTTACAATTTATAGATTTTGACCACTGACGGCCTCTCATCTTTCGGAGGAGACGTTAAGCCGTCGGTCCGGGCTGCCTAAAAATTAGTCGACATCTCTCATCATCACCCCTCCCATCCCCCACGCACAAGCCTAGAGCTCATGTGGGCATCACCCTTCACAAAAAACTAAAACTTGATAATCAACAAAAATTACAGAGGAAATGGAGAATTACAAACAATTGATCATATAATATCAAATAATTACAATAATTACCATTTTATTCTATATTTTTACTCAATTCTTGTATTTTTAATTCCGACTTGAATTTTAGTTAATTCTTCTCATACTCAATAGAGTATGAATAAGTCAGTAGAACGAATTTGAAAGCAATTGAATAATTGCATTATCATCTATAATTTCTTTCAACCGTGGAAATTTTACATTTCTGTGCAAAAGTTTTGGTTCCGGTAGTCGTTTGGTACCTATAGATAAAATGAACAGTCACATCGTGTTTATCATAAGCTGCAAGATGTGTCTAATAGAGCAGAAATAAGAAAAGAAAGCAAAAGCAAACGAACAATAAGAGAGAATACCAGCAACAGTGAAAGTGTCAAAATAAACCTTAGTACGGTAGTAGTTGGAAATTCGACAATTTTCCTTTCCATCTTTCGTTCTACTTTCGTTTGGCCCACATTTCCTTGTCCTTGATCGAATTATTCCATCAAGTTGATACTTTTTCATCATGATGTCTCTTCGCACACAATCGTGCATGTGGGAGATTAGCGATTATCGGCCATACACTTGAACCGATCATTTTTTACCTACAGAGAAATTGTAACCGATTTTCTATTTCTATTGTTTACTTGCACGTATACTACTCCTTTTTATCTATTATCTCCTGTTACTTCGAATTTTTTAGCTACCTGTAGTCATCAAAATAAATTTATTGAGTGGAGCATACTCGTCGTAAATCTCCCACACAATAGAATTACTCTATTGTTTCTTCGTGAAGATACTGCTGAAAATATTCTGCTCTAGAAACTCATTTTTTGTCAAACGTGAGTGGCAAATATCACGTTGTAACGGGTTCAGGGTTTGAGCCAAAACATCATTGTTTAGCTACTTTTTACTGTTTTTCAATACCGGTAGCATTTCCGTTGTTCAGTCGTTGACTCCTTCAACATGAATTCACCAAAACTATGAAACAGAGGAGCCCATAGAGATTGGTCATATTAATAGTGCTCCAAATTATGAATATGAATTATGAATACATTATATTATTATGAATATGTTTATGAATATGAAAAGTGTTTCACACCCATTTGTTAGTATATCTTCTAAACTAAGTGATAAAGCCAATAATCAAATTAGAACAATCAAGGCTAGAACTGAGGACTTTATTAAAATATACTCTCGTGTGGACTGGAAGGTTTGGAAAAATCTCTAAATCATCCTGGTGTTGTGGAACACTTTGGAAAACTAATAGCTTTTATTATTGGAATGAATATATCTCTAAAATAGCTTTCAATTGAACCACACACTTCTTCAATTGTGTATATACGTATTTTGTAATGTACAGTATTACGTTTATTCAAATTGGGAAGTCCGATGGTAGCAAGCATTTAAAAAGAAGTATCCTACTTGACGCTTTGGAGACGAATCAAGAAACTTGTAACGAAAAATTTTTATAGACTCTTCAAAAATTAAGATATTATTCAACTGTGAATACATGTCAACGACTTTTTTATTTTTATAACCATCATAATTATTAATTATCAATCCTTATTTCCACACTTGGTCGATTTTTATGTGCTGCTGCATGCTGTACAGCACTTAAAAAGCATGCGTTGCAGCATTCGTTTTTCCGCCCTATTGGTAGGAGTTGTATGCTGCAACGTAAGACGAACCAAACCTGTGGAGTGTCTTGCACTTTCAGCATGCTTGAACCGCACACAAAATCGACCAAGATTGGACGTAGCTATTAATCATCGGTGTTGAAGATGTATATTTTTCCTAATAATTGGGTAAATGCAACAAAAATACATACAGTACTTTCAATTAGATACTGTTAAAGTAAAAGTATCTTGGAAAATTCAGCTGTGTTGAAGTGCTAAGTCAGTCTGGTGATGCATTACACAGCAAGGCGAAACGAAGCGAAATTTCATCACTCATAAAAACGGCCAGTTGCACGAAAAATCAATTGAATTCAACCGCCGTAAAATGAAGTCATCTATAAGCTTCTGTGCAACGAAATCCCAACTGACCTCCCTAAAATTTCGATAATGGCACTTAATATCTATTGGATACCCGTGCAAAACAGGCAGAGATGATTAAATGGGAGTTGCATACAGTTGAATCTTACAAGAGTATCAGAAATATATTATTTTCAATCTACGATTCATATGTCATAAAATAAAACATTTGATAATAAATTTTGAAGGTGTTCACAATAAAAGAAATATATATTTGTGATGAAGCCCAATGAAACAGATTTCTACTAGATACAAACATCAAACATCTGAATTATTGAATTAATTTCTTTTTTGTTGTAGGAAAAGAAGTGATGGCTCCCAACGTATCAGGATCGCCTTCGCCCCTGTTTGGCGTGACACCATTGGCTGGAGCAGAGGTGATTCAGCCGAGCAGCATTCAGACCAAAACCGAGCAGCAACTCATCCAACTCACAAAGCTCAAGCAGCAGCAACAACAGCAGCAGCAGCAACAGCAACAGCGACCCAAATATAAGTTGCAGATTGTCTGGAGGAACGTTGCCGCTTTTCTCTACCTGCACATAGGCTGTCTCTATGGATTATACCTATTACTCACCACCGCCAAACTAGCTACAGTTATATGGAGTGAGTAAACGAATTATATTAATAATTTAATAAATTAATGACGGATGAGAAAGAGTGAATGAATCATGGTAAATGAATCTAAAATGAGAGAAGTGCCGAAGACAATATCATATGAAGACCAAAACAATATTGTAGAGCCCACAACTATAATGTTTTGGAAGAGTGATGCCCACATGAGCTCTAGGTTTGTACATAGAACAATCAAGGGTAGAACTGACCACGTTTATGAAGGCACATCATGTGAACATAAATATGGTCTTCTTAGTCCATGAGGCATTGTCAATGGTAGTCTAAATTTGTGAGATATTAAATGATTTTTATTCTCCAAAACTAATACAAATAAAAATTTAGGTGAATGGACCTACTGTAGATTTAGGTGGATTCTGAAGAACCAGAAAGCGATTTTAATTCTCATTTGTCTCTTAAGCCTGAGTTGCATCAAGATATTTTAGCTGCTAGTGAAACAATTACACTACATTATTGTGATATTGGCAGTAGCTTCTAGCAGTAGCTGCTATAGAAGCTACTTCGATACTTGACACTTAGTATTAGCTGTTTCACTAGCAGTTAATAAAAAAGAATGGTCCGTAGCCGAGGGCGATAAGCGCCGGTCTGATAATCCAAAGGTTCCCGTATCAATCCCAGTTGACAGAACGGATTTTGACAACAAAAACGGCCACTCCCGACTGCCAGAAAAGTAGTCGTCATCTCTCATTATCACCCCTCTCATCACCCTTCGCACAAGCGTAGAGCTCATGTGGGCATCACCCTCAGCGAAAAAGGAGCTTGGTGTGACTCAGGCTTTCTATAATACGAGCGATTACATGCCAGCACAACCTTCCCTAATAGGAATGCGTAGGTACCAGAGATTGATAAAATGTTATAACAATTGAAACAGCCATCTCTATATATAGTTGAGACACCCTCTAGTCTCTGATCTGTACTGGACTATCACACCCTCCTGCATCACACCCTTACTCCTTGCATCCTTCCTCAACTTCCATGAATTGAAAGCCTTCCTATATATTATGGCATGGATATCTATAGTTGGGAAAACTTTCCATTCACTACCCTTTTTCACCACAACTTATTCTTTTTTGGATTAGCCTTATTTTCTAGTGTTTTATTAACTTTTCTAGTAATTGTATTATATTGTTTGTATGTAATGTTGTTTTCATGTTGTGAGTGTGTGAAATTCGACACTGTATGTCTGATGGTTGGCTATTGGCATTGTATTGCAGTGCTATTGATCAGCAGTGCGGGCGCGACGGGCATCACAGCGGGCGCCCACCGCCTGTGGGCGCACAAGGCGTACAGGGCGCGCTGGCCACTGCGGCTGCTGCTGGCCGTGTTCCAGACGCTGGCCTTCCAGAACCACATCTACGAGTGGGTGCGCGACCACCGCGTGCACCACAAGTTCACCGACACCGACGCCGACCCGCACAACTCCAGGCGCGGCTTCTTCTTCAGCCACATCGGCTGGCTGATGGTGCGCAAGCACCCCGACGTCATCACCAAGGGCAAAATGGTCGACATGAGCGACCTCGAACGCGACTGGGTTGTCATGATGCAGAAAAGGTACGTGAACTGCTAAATTTTCAAACTAAACAATGTTGGTATTTTATCAAATCTTTTAGGGGCGATATTGATAAACGTCCTTGACAACCTTCTAATCAAAGTTTCATGAAAAAAATACTGATGACTACTAAATTTTCAAAGTAAACAATGTTTGTATTTGATCAAATCATTTAGAATTTAAAAATTATTGATAAAACTACTCAACACCAACCTTCTAATTTATAGTGTCTGTGAAAAAGTTACAAAATTACTGATAAAATCCCTCAACACCAAACTGCCAATAAATTATTTTAATATTGACTGTATCTTAAATCAATTATATGTTTATCATTAGAATAAATTTCAATACAATTTGAGGAATAACTAAATATTTGCCCTTAGAGTTGAATTGATAATATAAACAACTCCAGTTATAATCAAATTTCTGTTAAAAAAATACACTAGTTTTCATATTTGAAATTCAAGGTAAGGAGCACCTTAAGAACTTTATGACTATAGTGACACATACACTACACAAGCATTGCATGACGTGCCATTTTTACATTGGCGTCGTCAGCATCATCACTTTGGGGGGACGAATGGGGGAGTCACTCGCCCGGAAAATTTTAGAAAAATTGTGACCTTGAAATGACGTTTGAACACTAATTTAAACCCAAAATCTTACATTTGTACAAGCAGGTTTGTCATTAAAACCATTAGGTAATTTAACCTGAAAACGAGTCTATAGCGTCTCCCATGGCGGCGACGCACGTGCATTTTTATACTGGAATATAGAATGGCACGGCATGCTATATAGATATAGAAGCCAATATAAAAAATGTCACGTCGTGTAATGCTCAAGTGTAAGAATCGCTCAAGAGTTTATCTTTTGACATGATGGATGATTATCCGGTTAAATTAATGGTTTTAATGACAAACCTGCTTGTACAAATGTAAGATTTTGGGTTTAACTATTGATGTGATAAAGTGGTTCTCTGACATTAGATTCCGCTAATAACTCAGTCAAACAGCCATACAGTATTTATTATAGTAAATAAAAACGAAAATAAATTTTTATTAGCCAAATAATACCTTATAAAGAAAGTTGGCAGTAGTTAAACAATTGCAATACCTAATAATTCATTCCATCTATGTAACAATATTGTGATTTTTGTAAATTGCTAGAAAATCCAAATAATCCTACTAATGCCCGGTTTTTCAGTCGTTCAATAAACTTATTGAATCAATAACTTTTTTGCATTTGAAAACACATGGTTATTGATTCAATAGTGCTATTGGATCCATAAACTGTCTATTGAGCGACTGAAAAACCGGGCATAAGACAGTTGATAGCAGTTGCATAATTGCAGTATCTAATGATTCCTTCTGTACCATATAATGTTGTCATTTTGATTAATTTGTTTTTGGGACAGGTTCTACTTGATAGCCGTTCCGTTTTTCTGCTTCTTCATTCCGACCTGGGTGCCAGTGCACTACTGGGGCGAGAAGCCGTGGGTGGCCTGGTACGTGGCTGGCATCTGTCGCTACACCCTCTCACTCAACTTCACCTGGCTGGTCAACAGTGCCGCACACATCTGGGGTACCAAGCCTTATGACAAGTGAGTAATGCCACACTCACTTAATTATAATTTTCAATTAGTATTCTCCATTCTCTTGCAGGTATATTGTTCTTCTTTATTAGATTTTTTCACTAGTATTTTCCCTAGTATACTGTTTTCTCTAGTATTCTTCTTCAGTAAACTCCTTTCTCTAATACTCTTCTTCAGAATTCTCCTTTCCCTAGTATGTTTGTCCCGTAGTATTCTCATTCCCTAGTATAATCAGACTAATTCGATTTGATGTTTGGCATTAGATAGATAGAGATATTATTTCTTGACGTTGCTGATGACCGATGAGTACGATGGCAAAGGAATAATATCTATCTAATTCCAAGCGTCAAATTAAATGAATCTGATTATAGGCATATTCATAGTATAGCATAATATGCCTAGAGCTGGAGTAAAACGGTGAATCTTCTTTTACAGAAACATCACACCGACAGAAAACGTGACGGTGGCAATGCTGGCTTTCGGCGAAGGCTGGCACAACTACCACCACGCGTTTCCCTACGACTACAAGGCAGCCGAGCTGGGCAACTACCGCATGAACTTCACCAACGCCTTCATCGACTTCTTCGCCAAGATCGGATGGGCCTACGACCTGAAAGTGGCCACCCCCGCCATGGTGCAGAGACGCATCCTCCGGACCGGCGACGGGTCTCACGAGAGCGTCACTCACACCTCAGAGCACCAGGACGAGGTCTGGGGCTGGGACGACAAGGACATGCTATCAGAAGACAAGAAGATGATCGAGATTATCAACAGGGTTGAGGACTAGAGTCCGCCGCTGCCGCTACTCTCTGCAACAACACTCAACTGGTTTCATTTGGTCTGATAATAGTAACATAATCACAACGATTCTCAAATCAGCATTTTATAATAATACTGTATTTCAAAAATACTTTGGCCCTATTTGGGCACGAAAGCCAATTTAATTTAATCGTCGTAATAGATGAAGTCATTTTAAGGAGCTCAATAGGTAATTTTTTGCATTAGTACAGTTTCATAACATTATTTTATGGCGATATCACTTATGCCTATTTTTGAAGGCCTATTCAAATTAATCACCGTTATAGATGACGTCATTTTGCGGAGCTCAAACGGTTACTTTGTTGCGTTGGTATCGTTACATAACTTCATTCTACGGCGGTTAAATTTGATTTGCTTTCATGTAAGTGGCCGATTTAGTGGAGTTTTCAGTTCATGTCTTATTAATATTATTCTTCACTTACAAATACATTGGGTGGTATGCTGAATGTATTCAATAATAATCATATCTTATGAAAAATGATAATTCCCACTATATATCAATCATTATTAAGCTTCACATCTTGGAGCGGAAAATAACTTTAAGAAAAAATATTCAATCTAAAACAGCAAAGAAAAACTAAGTTGTGGACAGTATTTGATGAATTTTCTATGTTCCACTGAAGAGCAGGGACAAGTTGTGAAAAACCTTGATCTTATTTTCATGCTTCATATAAGATCAGTAGCATGTTCTTGTATAATGTAATATAAATTGATTATTAAATGTGTGACTGGATGGCATATCAGATCAGTTGTAATTTAGAGCATTAGAATGATACCTTCCTGAAAATGTGTGAATAGTTAATTATTATTATTTTAGAGTAATTATATTTTTAGGATTGCTTTTTATTAATTTATTGCTTGATAGAAGATCAATTATTATTTCTTCAATAGTAACATTCCTATCATATTCAAAATCTGTGTTCTTTCATTTATTCATTTCTCACTTTGATTTGAAAATTTCAAAGTTTACCTCAGTATCATGAAATTTCAATAGTGTGAGATTGTTCAATGGCTTATCAATTTTCACATCTAAAAAGAATCTACGTTAAATTTCAGTCTTCGATATTTTGTAATCTCAGAATATGCATTAAAATAACTACCGTAGTACTATCAACTCCTCTTTTGGAATAAAATACAATTTAATTGAAAATAGGTTTAAGTAATCAGAACTGTTAAATTAATTATTGCAATACTTGCAAAATCTTGAATGTAGTTTTTAGTTATATCTGAGTTTGTTTTAATAAAATGTTGAGCCTAGAAAAGTTTCATTATTTTCAAATATTCCAACCCAAGTATGTTATAGCCTACTCTCGCTTCATGAGCAAAAGTCTCAACATCTTAAATTAGCCCTGTGAAACGAATTGTAAATTCATTTGATCCTTATTTTTTCTTCTACGATACACAAATGATTTTTCCTATTCGAATATATTCGGTATCTGAATGCTTATGTTATAGATAGAGAATCATTTAAAAGCAATGCGAAAGTAAACATTGGTAGGCCTAAAAGGAAATAGTTTATTGCAAGATGTTACGGACTTATCTCGAATTAAATTTCCAATCCTCAGAAAACCCTTACCTTACTCTGCAAGGTAAATCTGTCCCAGGAAAACCCCTGATATTTACACCAAATGATAAATACGAAATGTATGGATATAATACTGATGGGGAGATACGTGTAATTGGTAGTAGTAATACATTGAATCCTTCAGATAACTAAAATTTAATTCTTATTATAATTAATAAAATATGTACAAAATTGATTACTAACAGCAGTAGAGCAGTTACTGTATTTCCATTTTATACTTTTTGATGGTTGAGTACGATGTTGTGCCATGCCTTCCATAACCCGACTGAAAGTTTTTAGCTCCAGAAATAGATTCCTGAAAATAATGACCTGAATGAATTTTCAGTGAATTGATTAGACCTGACGAATAATATAAGTGATTTGATCTAATGATATCAATTCATCAACATTCTTACACCTTGGACTATGAATTTTATAATGGAATTGATTTACTCAGTAGATTCAATAAAATAAAAAGCTGATAACACAGTTATTAAACAAAAAAAAAAAGAACATAACATAGGTCAATTGACATAACATAGGTATCAAAAAACCGTTTCATATCCAAGGAAAAAAATGCAAAAATAGCTTACAATTTTTGGGTTTTGATCCTACAAATTGCTGTTTGTTTTTCATATCAATTTTCCTTTATGATGCAGTCTTCACATACATGTAAGTGAAAAATGAATTGATAAACATCTTAAAAATAAATTAGACAATTAGACCGTGATAAACTTACCTCTAAAACTTTTTCTTGGATTTCGTTCTTCATTTTGAGCATTCTTTCTTGCTCCTCTATTGAAAAATGATTCAATTGGAGGTTTATTCGATCTAGCAACAGCGAGTAAGGTGGAAACTTTTCTAGCACCTTGGCTAATGTATGAGCTTGACCATATGCTGCAAAATAGAAAGATAATGTTTGAGAAGCAGACATAATTTCTATCCAGACTAGTTGAAGGCATTGTCCAATAGGACAATGACATTTCGATGTACTCAATTTTATGAAGGAGATAGCCTATTTTGTAATGCATACAGGATGAAATTAGAAGCTCTAATTAAAAAAAGCCAAATACAATGACATTTGTGGCAAATTATAACGATATATTTAATTTTATTAAGGATACATTTTTCTATGCTTACAAGCATGGAATGAGAAGTTCTTATTAAAAACAGCCGTCTGTAAAGACACTCAGTTCAAGGCGAAGTATAGATTGAATCCATACTGGGCACAAACAACAGTATAGTTAGACTATGATACTGGGTTACATTTTTATTAAATGGAAATTATATTTCTAGAATTCAATATTCATACTCAGCTAGAACTAAATTTGCGTTTGATTTTACATTAGTTACTATTGGGCAATCGTGATTTTATTTATTCATTCATTGTTACAATCACAAAAATTATAAAATGGTATAATATTATAACCTGGGGCCTATTACATGAGAAAATACCAGCTAGTAATACTAGTTGTCAGATAGCAATTTACTAGCTTGTATTTTCTCATGCAACAGGCCCCAGGAAAGAAAAACTAGGCTGAGCCTCAACTACTTTTTCCCCAAATTTTGATTGGAAATGCAGTCCCAACCCAATTTCACACACTTCACACAAGATTTTCTGGTCCAGGAATACTACAAATAAGTATTACACTTTGAATGACATACCTGTTCCACAGGCAATTAGTCGACTGGCAATGCCACAATTCAGAGCTTCCTTGCTTCTAACTGCCCGAGCTGTTAAAATCCAATCCATAGCTCTAGCTCTGCCAACCAACCCCTCTAACCGTCTAACAGAAGTTTCAGAGACAGGAACGCCTGAAAATGACAATTTTATACAATTTAAATAACATTAGAATGGAAATAGTCGAAAAGAGGCAATTTCATCATTCCATGGAAAAAATATAGTCACCTCAGACTGATGAGGGTACAAATGTTTGAGTGAGTAAACCCTACTACACAACTGAAATCTGATTCCATGATACAGAACAGAATTCATTCAACATTTGAAAATGGAAAAGAATTCGAATCTATTTAACACACATATCCTACATGCATGAAATAAGAATCAATCTGTTCAACAATGTACTCGTAGATTACCTCAAAATAAATACCTCGGCCCCTAATAATATTCATGACTGTTCATAAAGAAAATACACAATTACAACTTCAACCGATCTTCGATACAACAGCAACTATACCCTGTTCATCGAGAGTTGACAGGAAGGCTCCGCCTCCCAAGGCCTAACGTACCGGTCAGGCTTATTCACAAGCGGTCCTAACGCTATTATCTACTGCTCTACTCTGTCATAGGATAGCAATGTTTGTGTAGGCACGACTGTGACCTGAAAAGTGACACTCGTCGGACGATGACCTTGCTCTGTATTGGCCAAACGCTCTGTACCGTTAGTTTTTAGGTGGAGCCTTACTGTCAACTCTCGATGAACAGGGTATAATATTATTAGTCGTTCATTAAACTACATGCACCCATTCAAACTTATAGATGTTTATAGCTTCTTGCTAGAACAAACCTCATCAAATGAGATTGAATATACAAAACAAACAAAAATTCTATTCTAAAGAAAGAATGTAAAAAATAGATACAGTAAAAAAACGGCATGAGAAAACATAAATTATTATGATGAGATTATTATGGCTTACCCAGTCTCCTATTGAAATATCCAAAGATGGCGGTGTCCTCTACCACTCTTAGATCACAGGCCAGTGCCAGATCGAAGCCTTCACCAACAGCAAACCCATTGACAGCCGCCACCAATGGCTTCTTTGAAAACTCATCCAACAGTCTCTTGAAAAAAAGGTAAAAACTGTATCAGATTGCATTCAACAAAACTTGGAGATTTCCTGTACCATAACTAGAGCTGGTATTTACTGAGATGGATATTAATACTGGAGCTGAATATTAATACTAGAACTAGATACAGTATTAATACTAGAGCTGGATTCTTTCACCTAACATAGAATAGTTCTGCTATGTTAAATTACGTCAACTGAAGAGTTTAAAGAAAATAAGAAGAAGAAAGAACGCATTATAATTCCTATATGATACTGAAGCACAAAAGTCCTTCCAAAAGTCCAACACCACCATGAGATCTGGAAAATACAATCAAGCAAAAAAATGTTGCAAATGAGAACACATGTTGCTCCAAGATTGCATGTAGGCCTATAGAGGGAGGGCATCCTATCCAAAGATAGGAAAAATAGACATAATTATAAAAATATTCCAGTTATTAATAAATCTTCATAGCAAAGATTTGTTAGCGTGATCAATCCGGTTGTTTGAAGTTTGAAAGGATTCAAGTCCAGTCCTTGTACTGCAATATTGTGGGATGATTTTAAAGTTATTTCATAAGTAATTTCATATTGAGATTGTAAGTGTTTGACATGAGTAAGTGTGAGTAAACTCAAATATAATCATTACCGTACATCAATTACCATTACTCTAGTACCTTACATTATTATTAATTTATATGACCTATTTTCACTTCTATGAAGATATTGTGTACTTTGCTGTATTCAACTAATTCATGATAACTTTCTTCTCATGATTCTGGTCGATGGTCATTTCATGCTGATTACACTCACTTTAGATAGGTAGACGTAAAATATAAACTATATAATTATACTTACGTATCTGGAAAATATAAAGAAAAACAATAAATCATTCTAATCAGGACCTTAATTCATAGATAGATAGATGACTTTATTTTTCACGTTTTACATTACAAAACCTTGAGACGGTTGTAACTTAGCTCTACTAGAAAAGCAATGTGTAACATTAGAACATAATTTTCATGGAAATTATTCGAGATTTCCATCCTCAAAAGAAAGAATGCGGAGATTTGAACGATGGCATATGTGTGAAAGAATTTAACAGGCTATTCAAATTGATATACTTTTGAAAAAGTAGCATACTTCATGACTAGTTGAAAATTTATTTTCCAAGTTCATTTTTAAGGAGTCTTATGTTGGAATCATCTTCCATTTTGATAAGGTGAACGTTTTGTAACTTACTAAGTCTTGAAACTTCTTTAGAAACGAAGAATCAGAAGCCAATTCATTGCAATCCAATCCGGAGCAAAAGTTGCCACCTTCACCACATAAGACTGCCACATTCGATTTTTCATCGCTATTGAATGCGTGTAAAGCTTCTTTCAATTTAACAGCAGTCTGGAAATTCAAACAGTTTCTCGTATCAGGCCTGTTTATATGAATAATTGTAATTGATCCTAGTTGTTTTGAGTAAACCGTATCTGGAAAATATAAAGAAAAACAATAAATCATTCTAATGAGGACCTTAATTCAATTCGGAATATGGCCTGAAGAATTTTTCAATTTTTGTGTACCCAGAAAAAATATTGAATTCTTTAAATTTAATCATCTAAGAAGAGAACTAAAAATCAGCGTAAAAATAGGGGGTTTATGTTTATCATCTCATTGAACACAAAATATTAACAAATAATCTGCAGAGCATCTTATAAGCAACATAGAAAGCAATCCGACTGGACAAAATTTTATACGTGTTCAAGAATGTTGTTGTTGTCACGAAGAAAGATATTATGCAATATTTCAAACAATGGAGGATTTATTTTTAAAATAAAGATTTCTTATTATGGAATAATAATTCAGGTTGGACAAAAAACTTCTAACTTAATCAGATCACATTTCCATACTGTAATTATTTTAAGCGACCCATAAACTGTAGGATATGTTGATTAAAACTTGATAATCATTGAACCTTCAATCACCAGTCACCTCAGCAATTCTCTTACCAGCATAGTCCTCTACTAAAATATATTTAAATTTAGCATTGTAACTCAACTTAGTAACAATTTTGATAACAAACTATCATTTTACTTCCTGCAAAAGTGCAAGTGTAACTTGCCTTTCAGTCTGACACTTTCTCCATCCTCGATATTAGTAGAAAAACATTTTTCCCTAGAACGTTTAGTCAGCTTGAACGCCCCAAGCATTCCCTTGAAGTGAGCTGAGCTAAATCCATTCCTAATCCTCAGTGAGATCATTTCAAGCTACAACATAAAATGCTGAACACCTGAAATCATAGAAAATATAAGAAACAAAAAATGTCTTCCAATCTTCTAGTGAGATCTATTCAAAAGCATGACCTTGTACAATAATTATTGAATTCACTTGGTGAACTAATTTTATTTCATATTATGATACCGTACTGAAGAAGAACATCTCCAACAATTGTTTCTCCAAATGCCAGGTTTAACAGCCAGCTCATTTCAAGATATAATAGTTTACTATATTCTTTATTCAGTAGTTTATTCTTCAACAGTCACATCCAGTACGGCATCCTCCTTTGGGGCACTCTTCGCACGCCAAGTAATCCTTCTCCTGCAGAAGAAGGCCTTGAGAACTCTAACATTCAGTGAGTTCCGGGCCCACTGCGTAGGCCAATCTTCCAACACCTGGGCCTACTTACAGTGTATCATACACTGTATGGGCAGTAGCCTACATCTTGGGCTTCCCTCCTGTATGTGAAACGTCACCACGTGTCCTACACTACAAGGTGGCAGATCCATGAGTACAGCACAAGAGGTGCGGTGGGGGGGGATTGCTGAACCTCGACATACATCGCTGTAGGTTGTCTGGAGTGCGCGCGACAGTTTTTCAACCCTGGCTCAACCGCCTGCCAGTTACACTACCGAGTGCCTCGTGCGGTGCCTTCAAGGGGTGTTTGTCTTGGTGGCTGTTAAAACGTAGTTATTACGGGCTGGATGAGTTTTTGTGGACGACCTACTAAAGTATTAGCGTATCGGACGCGATCCCTCTCCCATTTACACAGACCTCCCTTGACATCTGCACCCAGATCAGGAGATGGAAATTCATACTCTTGTAGTCTATTAACCCATGCTAAGCTAGTCTGAGCTTAGAAAATCAGATGAAGCCAACTAAGTAACTGGACAGTTGAAATGGAATTAAGCCTCAACTCCTCCAGATAATATTTTAGAAATAGGCTACCTTGAAAATCAAAATACGATTAAAAATCCTTATTAGTTATTACCCTTTTGATGAGGTCATTTGATGATAAATCTATTAGGTAGTGCTTACCGGTTGGGCGGTTACAGGTTAAGGCTCTACCCAAGGTAAAACATATATTTTAATTTAATAGAAATACTGTATGCTCCCTTACCTTGTCATACGAGAAAAAGCTTCAGAATTCAAAGTAGATGAACAAATCAATCATTTTGTTAGAATAGTTCTAGAATCTCTATTATAAAAATTGAAACATTTCACGTCCCAAAGAGTGACAAAAACCATAACCTCAAATTCAAGCTGGACCCCCGCGTTATCGTACAAGGCCAAGCGTCACAAAGTATGACGTCACCGCTAGGGATCCAAAACCAATCTTGAAAAGCTTCTCACCTGAATCAAGTTATATTTTTTCTGTTTAATAATGTTGAATAAAAATAGCACACACTTGCTTTCTTTAAGCTACTGGTGCAATTTGACAATTGTATGAAATTCTTAAATATGAATCCCATGTAATTCTCATTAGGTAATATATTATGAGAACATTAACAATTGTTAACATAACAATAATTTATTGAACTCATGGATTGAATAGGCTTCAACTACCAACTAATAAAAAGAAGGTGGTTATTGTAGCCTACCATCCATAAGAACTAAACTAGGTATTTGAAATTATGATTGGATAAAATTAAGCAAGGGAGGAAATTAAAGCGCCTCTCTGATTTTTTAATTGGTTTCTCATTTGATTTTGATACGGAAATTATGAGTAGAATCATTGCATGTGAATAGCTTTAAACTAGCTCTAAATTTTTACAAGAAAATAATTTTCTACTGTATTTCAATAGTTCAACAATATTAGTCTTAACAAAAACATATCAACATTCTCTTCACATTGAAGGAGAGGAATAACTAAAATTCTTCATAAATACAAACCACATGAAATATTCAATATCTGTACTAGTCATATTTTTTGTTATTCTTCCATTTTCCGTACCTATTTAGACTCCTTACTCAAGAAATATCAGTAGGAAAGTTTTGGGGGTGACACATATTTCATGAGAATTAGTCAATGAAGGATTTTTGTTGCAACAAATTAGAAATCGATAATTATTATTTCTGGAAACCCTATATCTCAGTAACTGTTCATGGAGTTGAATTTTTTCTTTAAATTATAGTAATACGATACTCTAAAATAATTTTCCTATTCACTTTCACGATAAATTCAACATTATTCTATCCTGTTGAACATACAAAAAATTGAATTCTTCAAAGTATTTTTTTTTCAAATAATAATAATAATTCCGTGTAACCTGGCTGGCTCAGGTCTGGTGTCAGGTCAGGAGTTTTCAGGTCACTCCAGATCATTTCAGGGTCTCTGACGACTACTGTTTTTCACATCCTCCGAAGCACGAGGAGTGGCTCGAGCTAAAATCTCACGGTCTGACCGTGTATTTCAAATGAACTTCTTTGTATGTGATTTTATCGAAAAACGCCTTTAATGAAAGTTTTGGATCTATTCTTTCTCAATCCAATGATGTATAATTTTGTGCACCGATATTCAGAAATGGTGCTGTGGCCGTGGGAGGGAACCCAGAATATGGGGTTCCCCTAATCACTTATAATTTACCCTCAGTCGGTAGTTTCCACCCCAGAGAGAGATAGCTTATTCTCTTCAGCTTTTCAAAGCGTTTCAAATTCATGCATCAAATTTTCAAATCGGATCATAATATTATTACATCAAGTGATAATCTATTCACTTCAGCTTCAAGGCGATTCAAATATTCATGAATCAAATGTTCAAATAAGATCATAACGGAAGATAGAGAGGGGATTTAAGCTACCATGTGTAGAATGATGGCTCATTCTCTTCAACTTTTCAGATTTATATTATGTTATGCACAATAAGATAATTTGAGCTTCAACTAGAATTTGAACTCAATTCAAGTGTTCAAATGCTTGTATTTCTCCAAAAAACAAGTTTTCATACTGAAGTAGGTATTATGCTCTCAAACTAGACTAGGTAGGTACCGATATTATTTACATAAATGGAATGAAAATTAACACCAGCTATGGGCATAACTCGCGAACTACAATCAAGCGAATTCGTTTATTAACAATATTGCTCTAAATAGAAATTTGTAGGATTATTGAAGCATGGAATGCATTAAACGTTTTATAAAAAAAATCCTTAATGCACAGCATATGCAATGAGCTTGGGTTCAGAAAATTAATACAAACCATTAAACTCATCATGATTTAAAAGAGGCATTCAATTCCAGAAATAATAAAGATAATAATAATTATAATCTCTCATTTCAGAAATGAGCAATATAATATAATCTAAACAATCATTACAAATTCATATTTTCAACACTCAATCAAATCGAAATTCATTCAATAACTTCACTTTTTTCTTCAGCACAATATTTACAACAATAATGAAAAATATGAACACAGTAGAATAGAATAAAAACCAGACATTTTCATTAAAAATGTTTTGAAATGAAATAACATCTCTTAGGAAGACTGACATATTTATTTTATACAATACAATAGAATATTTTATACATTTAATTAGGTTTTTAAACTTACTGTTCATTAAAAAATGTAAAAAGAAAGTTGGAATGAATTATATAACATAATCGAAAAAATATGTTTGGAGTGCTACACTGCTAAGAAGTATAAAAACAGTTCATTATGGTAAATGCAATATTGTGGCAAAAAAAAATAATAAACAGCGATTCTAACAACTCAGGTTCATAAATTTATATTTTTGAAGTCTTTACTACCGTTGCTCAAAGTCAGAGATAGAATCTATTTGATCGTCTATTACTAAAGAAAACTAAAATAGAAAAACCAAAGAGTACTGAGTTAATATGAAATACAGATAAATTATCTGTGAGATCAACAATTTACTGTACAAAATAATTGAAATCATCATTCCTAATTTTATAAAATTGAAATATTGTAACAAAAGATAGAAAAAGGAAATGGCAAGATAATTTTAAAATATCCATAGTTTCATTTTCATGTAGACTTCATCATGAAAATTCTATTCCCTGTATACAAATGTATTCAATACATTGCTCTGCATTCTGTACTATGTATTCACTGCTTACATTGTAATTATTTTCATTTATGTAACAAACACAAGTCATTGTAACTGTCTGAAATTGACATTTTTGAACAATATTTCTCAATGGGCACGGTTTGAAACCTACACTTAGTAAGGATTCAGTGAGAAATATTAATAATTTATTTGTAATATTTGTACATGACTGTGATGTGAAACGAAACATTTACGTTTCAATCACTACCAATATTACGTTTCACTCATCACTATTGTATGTAGGTACTATTTCAGTCACTGTGACTCTTCTCAGTTTTTCTATTAGCTCAAGAAAAAAGAAAGAGTAGGTTTCAAGTATTAGACTCAAAAATGATATCACTCAATAACTATGTAACAATTGAACTATGCAACAATAGATACCGACTGTTATGTTACTATAGATGGCATAAAGTTCACCAACTGTTATTGTATTGGTCATTTCTACTATTTCACAGTTCAACTGTATAATCGCAGTTTGTAAAGAAGATCGAAATCATACAATAATTTAATAATATTTGTATAACGTTCTACAAGATTGCCCAGTTCAGAATAGGTACATTTTTCAACTTCATTCAATTTGGACATTTGAAATGTAAGAAAATAGAAACTTGAATTCAGCATGGAGAATACTGTAGAAAAGTATTTTCATGTACCAGTACAAAATAGAGCTCGTGGTTAACAATTTTCATAATAATTATTTTGTTCCTACTTTCTGAGCAGTGCCGAAAGAATTATGCTTTGCTTCGGCTGAATTGATAGACGAAGGAACAGCATTCAGATGAGGAATGGCGTTGGGATTGATCTCTTTCGAATTGGGATGCTGCTGTGGTACGGGCTTCTGCTGTTGGATGCTGTTCAAATCGTTAGCATGCTGTGGAATGTAATTTTGTTGGAATTGTTGTTGCTGGCCTTGAGGCATAGCATTCGGATGCTGAAAATTGCCTTGATTGTTTGGAGGTGGGACTCCTTGATTGAATTGTGATGGATTTTGACTGCCCATATTTTGGGCATATTGCTGAGGTGGTTGCTGAGGATATCCTTGCTGAGGTACATTTCCATGCTGAGAGAAACTGCCCTGAGGTAATTGACTAGGAGGCTGACTACTTGGAGGATTTTTGAGGGAGCCTTGCTGAGGCAGTCCAGCTTGAGGCTGATTGAGGGAGCCTTTCTGAGGCATTCCGGCTTGAGGTTGATTGGGAGAGGGTTGCTGAGGAATGCCACCTTGAGGAGGATAGTTAGGCTGTTGAGGAGGTTGATTCACTTGCTGAGGGTAGTTGCCTTGAGGAGGTTGACCACCTTGTTGAGGTTGGGCATTTTGCTGAGGATGCATTCCTTGCTGAGGTTGGGTATTTTGCTGAGGATGCATTCCTTGCTGAGGTTGCATTCCTGGCTGAGGTTGCATTCCTGGCTGAGGTTGCATTCCTGGCTGAGGGTAGCCTTGCTGGGGATGGCCTTGTTGGGGGTAGCCTTGTTGAGGACTTCCACCTCCATGCTGTTGATTGAACTGATCAGGATGTCCTTGATAGTACTGCTAAAGACAAATAATATGAAAAATTATAACCATTTTTCATAAAATAAATCGATCAGCACCATATCTATGTTTTTTATATGGGAATTGACCTACTCAACTATGACAAGCCATTTACTAAAATAGGGTTTACTCAAGTAATCAATATTTATTACCATAAAAAGGAAGTTCGCTTGGAATAATTCATGGAAGTGGTCTACTGACACACTATCTATGGTAGTTTTGCACTACCGAATGCTGAGATTTCAAAAGAGTATTAAATGGAGGAAGAAATAAATTGAAGATAAAAATTCATGAATAATATTTTGAATTTGTAATATAATAATTCTTAGAAATGGTTTACCTGTCCTGGATGAGGTGGCATCATGCCCTGATGATGTGGCGGCATCTGAAAATTTTAAATAATATTTTTTTATTTAGAATTACTATTGACGTGATAGAAAGAACCCCGTTATTGAAAAGCTGTAATCATGATGGAGAAAATCACATAGAGCCCAAATTATTGTGAGTAGATTCATAAATATCTGAAAAAGCTTGACATTAGTTTCCTCCACCAGTTCCATGAACCATGAAACATTCAACTCACTCAATTAGTAACCAATAACATTCATCTTTTTATTGCCCTAGCTGCGTTGAAGCATGAATGAATATTTATTGAATGGGTTGATGTCATACAATTATGCACATTAACACTGAATCTACAATCAATGTTGATCAAGCTGTACAAATCCTCTTCGATCTTGACAGAATATAGTATCAGTCTTCGACCTAGAGGGAATATTGTATGAGTCTTCTATTCGAATAAATTACAGGATATATTACTTTATTAGCAATTTGAAATTTCAAGACCATACATACTCACTTTTGTGACGCATTGCAATTGTTTCCAAGCGTTTTCAATGCATGAGATTTTATCATCTCATTCTTCTTGCTATTCCCGAAATTATTACCCACAAATAGATGCAAGCTCTTCCAAATTCAACAGAAATATCACTAGAAACTTTAGAGTGGAATAGATTTGTTGGAAAAACATCCATGATATCCATTCCATGTTATTTTTTATTCTTGTCAGTTATATCTATTCCAATATTAATATTAAACCTTGTTTTTGTGAGTAGAAGAAGCTTCTAGGATCATCTTTCTTTACATGAATTTTGTTTTTTAGTTACTTATTTGCGAGTTGCTAATCAGAACTTTAATTTAATTCTAGGAGTACAATATGTTATGGGGAATCAGTTTCACTGTTTTGATAAACAGTGTTTTTTATTTTAATCACAATTGGGGAAAAGACACGAAATCGATTGGAGGCACACCTCACACCTCTTACAGTAACCCAAAAGCATTTCAGTGAAATTGATCTTTTACCTGTCCTGGATGAGGCATCATCATGCCTGGATGTGGTGGTAACTGAAAATTCAAGTAACCAAAACTCGTCAAACCAAAATTGAAAAGTTTTTGAAAACATAATGTCAAGTAAGAAAAACTGTGATAAAGTCACAATTACAATGTCTAAAATTTCTTAACAATATAAATAAATTCAAAATGTTAAAGAGTGAAAATGAATGTAATCAATCAAATAAAGTACAATATAATCATGAGCATTATTGTCTAGATAAGTAAGATACAATAGTTTTCTTGAAACTTCTGATATTGAGTACAATATTGAGTACAACCATATTGGGTAACCTTCAAAACATTTATTAGCTTCTTCAAAATATCGCTCAAGAAGTTTCCTAAAACATACAGATCGGATGAGAACAGAAATTCCGTTTTCAATATCTTTCATGGATTTCTACACAACTCTTATCTATACTATACCAATATAGTTATTACGTTATTAGAATATAATTTGTAACTCTATTTCTATATAATAAAGAGAAGAGAATGTATATACGAAAATCAATTTTATGTTCATGATAATTATTCTATTTTGAGATTCAATAATTTCATAAATCATTTAATGAGATCTTCTGTTCTGTATTGGACTTATTGGAAACAAAATGAGATAGGCCTAACGGGATATCACTTTTGATTCATTTGCCAACATACAACTTGAGAGGGAGGAATTCAAATTGCTACGAGATAAGTTTGGAATAATTAAACTTTCAAAATTATTACAAATTGTAATTTTTAAAATTTGTTACAAATTCTTAGTTTGATACATTAATTTTGAAGCGGATACAAAATTAGCAATATTTTTCCCACCAATGAATTTTAATAATAGATCGAAGCAAATGTATCTTTGATTTCATTTGAATTGCAGCACAGCAGATACTTCAGCAACAAGAGTTGGGGAACCTTGCGTAGGTTGAGATCTAGATTCAAGTATTTACTCTACTTCTTTACCCCGGTTATTATTGGATGATGTTTGACTAAAATACACTAGAAAAATATGAGAATTGAAAGTGGCACTTACTTTTCCTTCTCTGATAAGTCTCTCAATTTCCTGTTGCCGCCTCCTTTCGAACTCAGCATACTCTTCCGGTGTGTACATCTGTTGCTGATCGAGAGGCTCCCAGCCATCATCTCTCTCAAACTCCGGCTTTTTAGTCTGCTCCATGAATTCTTGGAAACTTGAAAACAAGTAATAAATTAATTAATATCTTCTAGTGATTATTATTCTTAATCATTGTTGAACCTTATCAACCAGCTGGAAGATTGACAAGTTGCAAAGGTATATGAAATTTAATTATAAAATGAGACAGATGAATAAATATTTAAATAATTTAATAGATGAATGAAATTTAATTAATTCTATCATCAACAGTTCAAAGTATAAATTTCAATGACTAATGTTTCAAGTACTGATATAGTTACACAAAATGCAATAATTTGAAAATCACCTGATGAGGCCATCTCTATTGGTGTCACTTTCACGAAAGACATGCTCTCTCATGCGCTCCATCTCTTCAGCTCTCTCCCTCATATCGTCTTCGGGCATTCCATTCTGGTACATTTTGTCCAACTCCTTCAAGAACAGCATTTTCACCTCCTCTTGGTCCCAGTAACCGTTACCGTCAAGATCTGCTCAACAGATAGTTTATTATTGGAATTCAGTTCAGAATTTCAACAAGTTAAAAATAAATGTGAGATTCCGTTAGCCTATTTGCAATTCTAAGAGAATAAAATGTATATTCAAATTTATTAATACTAGCAAATCATAGCAAATGAAAATGAAATTTATAATTTATTAGGCGGAGTTAGGACTAGAGAGTCCACTCGACCTTATAAAAATTATAGTTGAATTATTACACTAATTAAATTATAAAAACATCATAGCACGAAAGATATAGCCTACTTGCATGTAAAAATTCAGTGTATTCAAGTGGGGCGATAGGTGAACACAATGGTTTCGCATATCATTTATTACCATTGGCAAAACAGTTGAAACTCAGAACAACAGTTTGATACATCTCCACTACTTAGGGCCTGTTGCACGAGTGTCTGTTGAGCTTAATCTCCAATTGTCAATGTTAATTCTTATGCGTAATCGTAGATTTTTCTTGATCCACTTCTGAGCAACCGACCCTTGGTCTGTCAGACAACAACCTAGAGATTTGACGTACTCAATAGTTACAATATCTTGATCCTGTTGCAATCACCTCTAATGTAGAAGAAAGTTTTGGGGTTGAACTCCTGGTTTTCCATATGATCTTGCTTCTCCCATACTTCTTCCAATTGCTGTTTACTGCCAGGATGATGTAGCTGTAAGAGAAATTAAATTATTCATAAAAAACATTCAACAATAGCTCTATACAAAAACAGATGATAAATGATGAAAACAACAGAATTTTATACGCTACAGAATTTTAATTTTAATTAGATATAAATCACCTAATAAGCACAGTGTCGCTATTATTTCCATTTCATCTTCATTTTCTTCTCAAGCCATGAAATTAACATGGTAATTCAACATGAAATTTTCATCACGTAGCAATACTGAAGCAATATTAGAAGTAAATTGTAGAAAAATAATTCAACATCTATCACTGTGCGTGTATTCACAGAAATACATTGAAAAATAGACAAGGGGCCTGTTCCGCCTGTTTCACAAATATCAGAACTCATGTAAAACAAAAAAAGGCGATCACAGATTACACTTGAAAGTTTATTGCATATTACGTAGTAAAATCAATGACTAGTGTGTGTAAGCTTTTTTCCTGTTTTCAGAACTTATGAAGCAGGCTCCTGAGTTCAAACAATTATCAAGATTTTTGTACAGTTGCACTCATCGAATCTCCTATTGCTATTAGGTTCTGTGTCAATGTTTACAGTTGCATAGGACTTCAGAACTATTTATATAGCTTTCTATAGATTTTCGAATCACTAATTTATTATCAAGATACTTGAAAGTTTTGGAAATTTGAAAACAAATACTAACCGGTTCGTGTTTTTTGTGCTTCTTCTTCATTTTTTCCAACTCTTCTTGGTACTCCTTTTTATGTTCTTCATCCATTGTTTTCAGTTTTTCCTCTTCTTCGAAATGCTTCTGCATTTCATACTGTTTGAATTCTTCCCGCCTCTGCTTGTCGGCTTCAGCCAGATCTGAAGTGACCTATAAAATTTAATCCAACGTTAGAATAATCGAACTATGTCGAATAATCGAACTAATAATCCAACATTAGTAATAATCACGTATTATGCAAGCAATACAATGAATAATCAAATATGATTACAGTATACAGGACAGACTACACACTTCAGTGTTCTTTGAAACAAATAAAAAGTTTGTAAATCAAACGTTCAAGGTTTATTATTTCATCCAGGATTTGGTGTTCAGTAATATTTCAAATGATAGGCCTACATGCTTTTCATCATTGGATCCTCTGAATCTGTTCAATTCAATTAGATGAATTTTATGATTATCAAGGAAGCTAGGATTATTTATCGAAGGACATAGAATCAACTTGATAACAAATAATGGTTAAATTATTGAAAATATCAAGAGAATGAACAACATTCCTCTATATATATAAGGAATCGCCTAATGTTAATAACTCTTCTAAACCTAACATTTTCAATATTATATTAATATTGAAGACTTTTCACAGCACAAATTGGCTCTAGCATGAATCCTTTTTACCATATAATAGAATAATAATCAATAATCAATCAAGGAGTAGAGGTGATCTAGTTCAGAAGGAGAAGATAAGAATAACAGTAATACATAGAACCACATACGGGCATCAAATGTAGTTTTAAATCATATACTACATAATGAAAGTAACAAGTTAATAGTCGAGGAAACCAACCTTCTTTATCAGTTTTTGGAGATCAGCCACCTCAAAACTGTTGGGATTGCCATGGTCGAGATGTTCGGGAGCCTTCAAGTGCGGCGAGTCGTGATTGTTATCATCCATTGCTTTCTTCACTAGACCGCGCAATCTCACCAGTTCCTGGCGTTTCAGTTCGTCTAGCTTTGTTCGAACATGATGATTCACAAAGTCTAGTTCTTGAGCAATTTTTCCAGACTGTAAAGAAACAATCACTCTTGAAAAACTATTGATAAAGACCATCATTTACATTTGATAGAATTATAATTGATTACACGAACTAAACGCTTCAAATATATGAGCGGAGGTGATATTCTAATTCACGATGGGTTCCTGAACTCAAGATACTAGCGCTGCAGATGAGAAATAATAAAATGGATTTTCCAAATATGAATTTCATCATCAATAAATAATTAATTTACTTGTAAATGACGACGATTTTGTAGCCGTTCAGTTTATTGGTGAAATAGATACTGTTCGTATCTGCTACAACCTATGTTACAATTACTTAGTAGCAGCTAGTAAAGTATCCTTGTGTGACATACGCTTATCTGTACAGAACTGATTGGTCAAGTATAATAATTTGTTAGCTGAAACTCTACTTAATTGTGTGTTTATAATAATTTTGTTTTTTATAAATTATTATTATTCATTATATTTATTGAAACATTAAATTCTCTATCATTATTCTACTTCTACAATAATCAATTGTATAAGTTGTAGTTACTCCTCCATGGTCTGAGGAATGCCAATCTAGTTTGTACAATATTACTGCTCCACAATTCAAATAATTGTAAGTGCACCTTAATAAAGGAATCTAATATCAAATTGAATTTGAACTTACTCTTATATCTGCTTCCTCTGCTTTGTCAAGCTTTTCCCTGAATTCTGGATCTTTTTCCAAAGCATCGACGACTTCCCTCAAATACCTATTATATTCTATTCCCATTTCTTCCTGAAACATTGAAATGTCCAAACAAAATAATAATATGTGAATATGTAATATTGATAATAAAATAATATTTGATAATATATAATTGATAAATTTCCTTGAAGCGCATATAAATTTGTAGCATTGTAACTAGCAGTATTAACAGGATATTGAAATTCATTCTACTTGATAAAACTAAATAATGAGGTAGATTACTCAAAATATACGGAGTTCCAACAAATTGAAAATAATATTAGCACCTATGAAACTAGGGGCCACGAATTGAAATATTCAAGTTCCTAATTATTCCTTGTGAAAATTTTTGGTTATTTTGTCTGATTTTTCATTCCAATGTTTTAATCATGTAAAGAATTTACTGTTGGTATACTTTCAAAGCATGTTTTATTTTTGCGGGGTCATTGACTTCCAGCCAACAGTAACAAAGATACAAGGTTTATCTACAAAAGATCAAGAGTTCAAAAATATTCATAATATTATGATGAAGTATAATCATGTCTTTTTATAATCTGTGCATTCTACTATTCTACTTGTTTCATGGCAGAAATGAAAAGAGATGCTCGATATACGAGGTAATCAAATGACGGTGTTTCAAGCAACACAAATATGCTTAATTAGTATTGTCTCAAACAATAAATAGTCTGCTTTGTCACAGATAATGTCACTGTATGATTTAAGATGCTTTCACATTAGAACAAACAAAAAGGTCACATATGTTGGTATGCTAACAATCGATGAGTAGAACGTGTGCTCTAATCAGCCGCTAAATGATTGACAACAGTGCTGAAGATCCATTGTTAATTTTTTATGAACCTTGAACGTTTACCAAAGTCAATTAAAACTACTAAACATTACATTTAATTATACATTTATGTTTAATAAGTAGTAAATTCAGAGAATGTATGCTAGCATTTGATTTTCTTAATGGAATTATTCAGAATTTCCCATTTCTTGAAAATGAATTAATGAAAATATATTATTCATAGATAAGAGACACGCCGATCTCTATACTGTAGGGCTGTAGGTTATGGAAAATGTTTTTCACCAATGAATTATGGATCAAATTGAATGACTTTTAAGTCATTGGCTTTCATGTAACGGACTAAACTACCAGGTAATTCAATTTATGGATGATGAAATATTTCTCAGATCATTGCAAACATGTTTCTTAAAATGTGTGACAAACAATCTGTCACACCATTTCAGATAAAGAAAATTATTCTCGGTTTTTTCATCTGTACTGCCAACAGAAGAGAATTTGTGTGATGGAAGTAACTTACTAGTAAGTGGAAGTAACTTATCATAACTTGAGTTATTAGTAACTTACTTCCATCGAGACTCTTATGTCTTACTTTTAATTTTCCAATAAATTACTGAAAGACAACCTGAACGAGGAAGATATAATTCAGGTTGAGTGGTAGAGAGGATTCTCTACAATACATTGTACTAGATATTCTAGATCCTAGATTATTCTTCTCCAATAATCTAGCAATGGTGAATTATAGAATAATTCAATTTCAATGTTACTAATCTCATGAGATGACGTACAAGATTAGAATCTTGTAATACATGAACTTACCAGATTATCCTCTCCAATTTCATTCTCATGAGTTTCAACGTTTTTCTCATCCTTCGGTTTATTGGGGTTTACGGGAAGACTTGAACAGAGCTGTAAAGCTCCAATTAGCAGGCAATATAATTTGAGAGTTTTCTTCATTGTACGGGAAATTTACTGAAACAAAGAAAAATCCCACAATAATAGCAATGAAAAACGAGCGGAAATGTTTTCATTGAATATTTTTAAACATTCAACTAAAAATACGAATTCATGATATGCTGTTTACAACTTTTTCCAATTACACGTTGAAGAGAGCTATTCTGTTTTTAAAATTTGTGAATTTCATGACACATTGATAAATTTCAATATGTATTTCTCATCTCTATTTATAATCACTGCAATAGAGGTTGCTAATGGTATAGTCGCGCGCATAAAAGAAAAAGCAAACTCTCTTGAAACACTATCTTATCTGTCATTGAAAGAAATAGAAACAATTTAGTACGCCTATGATTTTATTGCAATTACTTCTCCCATGATATTAGGGAGCACGGTAATTGATTGATAAAATCACATCATTGGAATCCACCGTTCTTTTAAAGATAATAATTCAAAGTGTAATGTGAACTTGTAGACTGTAAAGCTAGAAGTCTTTTCAACCAACTGATAGAATTTAAAATTGGGCATACTGGAAATGGAATAATATAAATCTACCTACCTCTAACAAGTAGAATGATTACAATAAAAACTAGAGAAACCCCCAGCGCAAACAGCGTTTGCTTTGTTCAAATTTGATGCCATCTTTATCAATACCGTACCGTATCTTATTTTATCATGTTCTTATTCTATAGCATGATTTTAATAAAATGGAGTGTACCGTTGAAATTTGAATATATAAATAAATAACGTACAGTATTACATTTCCTGTTTACTATTTTCATCCGCTACTATCTTCGTATTTTTATTATGTCTAATACAGGTTATTAGTTATCATGACAATGGCAATATTATTGATGTGATAGCTTCACTAAAGCCGGAGATTAATAAATGAACACCTCAATGTTTTCAAATAGCTGATAATGAGTTTTACAAATTCTTTAGCGTAGCTTCAAAGTGAGGTAAAGGTAAAAGCATAGGCGAACTATACTAACTATTAGTGTTGTTCATGGTAAACGGTTTCAAACTGATCTCTTATGTGACAGAAGAGCTGACAAAAAAAAAGCTTTAATGAGGGCCCCCATATTTCATTTGTAAATAATATCATTGTGATATTTATGGTGGTATTTGGTAGCTGTACATATCGTTCTCTTAACTAAAGTAGCTAAGTAGAAAACAAGAAAAATAAAACACTTGGATGAGTGGCACAATACTTTCTCCACATAGATTCATCAAGAGATCAATTCGTTGTGGTTGTTGACAGTTAACAAGCTTTATTTATGTTAAACATACTTCTTTTACATAAAATCTAGAGCAACAAGCACTCAACCATAATACTGATCAGAACAGATGATGCAGGTAACGATAATATTTATAAACTCCGCCTACCACAGTAAACAGTTGAAGAGTTACTTGAAGGACCACCGACAAGCTGTTAGTATGATGAGTGCTGATGATACCACACTATTCAGTCGTGGAAATGGACTTCTTGAAGAATAAAGCACAAGACCTTTTTAAGGAGGCAAAAGAATTGCTCCAGCCTAACAGACTTGAGGGTAAAACCCAGGAAATTATGAGCACTCTTGGTAGATCCTGTTTGAGTGTTGCATCAGTTACTTTGCTGAATTTCAGTATCGATAACAAACTTAGTTGGGAGCAGCACATAAGTAAGGTATGCAAGAAGCTATCAAGGGTAATATATCTTCTTGGAAAAATGAGAGATCAACTAAGCATGCAGCACCTGTTGATGTTGTATCATTCAGTGTTTGGCAGTCACATCAGATATGGCATCCTACTCTGGGGATACTCATCTCACGTTAGGGACATCTTGCTTCTGCAGTAGAAAGCTCTGAGAATATTGACGTATAGTGATTTCTACGCCCACTGTAAGCCTATTTTCCATCGTATGGGCCTACAAGCCGTCTATGGGCAGTATATTTTGGCTTTGCTCCTGTACGTCAAGACTCGCCAGGCATCCTTTACTGTGAGAAGGAAGATTCACGCCCACAATACAAGAGGAAGAGCAGATATCGACCTACCTAGATGCAGACTCTCAAGGATGAAGGACTGTTTCCCTGCGTTGGCAATGAAGATGTTCAATAAGTGTCCTTTTCTCTTCAGACGTTCAGACTGCTCGGTTCAACAGCTTCAAGAATGTGTAATGACGCGGTGACTGATTGAAAGGAACGGAGTTACTACAGTGTGAACGAGTTTCTAATAAGCGACAACTTGAGTAACCTGTCCTCAACAGCATCGCCTCTTGCCAATCAAGTGACATGAATTAAATAATTTTAATTGTTGGCAATTAGTGAAAGTATGACTATTCAGTTAATTGTGTTCAATACGCGATCTATCCAGGAATGCCTGGGCATTGGTCGAGAAATTGGAAACACTGTTTCAAGCTACAGCAAAAAACGCCCAATTCAGAAAAACTACTGTATCTATTATTCAACTTCCTGGTGTTGTAAGCTATATGATATATTTCCATGTTTATTTCACGTCCATTTTAAATACTATCATGAATTGGAATAAAGGCCAGTTATCCACCAAGGTGGGTAAAGTTAATCTTCGATTACTCGTGGATAAACTTTGTTAATAGTTAATTGGAGACCAACAGACCTTAGCGCAACTGAGACTGGGTTATAAAGTAAAATGAAGAAATGCAATCACTAATCAGGAAGTCTTACTCATCAAATGTGCGAGTCTCCTAAAAATGATAAAATAAGGCCCCAGAAAGGGACAAAATTTTTAATGAAAATGATCTGCTTACCTTATTATATGGAGAATCAGAGAAACAACTTCTTCAATGATGAAATGCAAGTTGACATTAATCTTTTCTTAGTTTGTATAAAGTACGGCAGTGTCAAGTGAGTTGTGGATTTTTATAAAGTGTAACAAAAGCAGTACTAATTTGATGAGATCTTACCTAATCACGTGCAAAGGATGAAAAGGTTAATTGTATGAGTTCCTGTTTAGTGTTTACTGTTTTCTCATGATCGTGCACCTATTTTTTGAAGGCTAGAACCTTGACAATCTTGACAGAGTTTGTATCAGCTGATTTCCAACATATCATTCCAGAACCACGTAATGCATCAAATCAGCTGATAGAAGTGAAACCGAAAGTTTCAAACTCCAGCCAATTAGCCGGGAAATTTGAACTGTTTTCTCAGACCCATGAATGGATGGAATTCGTTTGCAAAAGGAGTTGATTTTATTTATTTTAAGTTTATGATCCTGCGATTATCATTGGGTAATAGGATATTGAGCGACAATATAACCGTTTGTTGTCTCCTTTGCGAAAAGGAACTAAAGAGATCATTTTAAAATAAAACGAATAGAGCTAGTGAGTTTGCAGATTGAATTAGATTGCAAAACTGTATTGATCACATGTTTTTTAAGCAAGATACTGTCAAGAATGGTGAAGTAATTGGCGCAGTACTGAAAACAGCCATTACTGATCATAATACTACTACCCTACATATAAGTAAAACTAATAACAGAAGTAAACCCAGTCCTATAAGTAATGTGACAAAAAGGAATATGTCCAGTATCATGTTGGATCTGGGTAATGAGACATGGGAAGATATTTACAACGGTACTGATGATATTGATTCCCTGGTTGATATCTTCATTAATAAGTTGACTAATTATGTTGAGAAACATTCTTTCACTGTCAAAATTCCTCATAAAAGGAAACCGTTAAAAAAATGGATTACTGGGGGTTTAGTCGAATCTATAAGAAAAAGAGATAATATGTATAGAAAACTGAGTAAACAACCTTTTAATAACAAATTGAAGGAGGATTATATATTGTATCGGAATGTATTAAATAACATAATAAAAAAGGCCAAGACAGACTATTTTAAGCTTAAATTGGAAAATAGTAAGAATAATTCTAGAAAGACTTGGGATTGCATAAATGAAATGCTGGATATAGATAAAAAAATAGTTCAGCCAAATATTGATCCAGATCTTTTGAATGACCATTTCACAGGAATCGGCGAAAGATATGCTACCCAAATCATGGATGATGTTCATAATATTAGAATTCCCAACTCATTATCCACAAACCCTAATAACAGTATTTTTTTCAACCCAACAAACAGTTCGGAAATACATGACATAATAAAAACTTTAAAAAATAACTCAACACCTGGTGTTGATGGTTTGTCTGGGGAGTTCTTGAAAAAATTTCTCAGTTCATAATCAAGCCATTGGAATATATATAATAAATAAAAAAATGTTTTCTTTCAGGCTACTTTCCAAAGAAGTTTAAAGTTGCAAAGGTGATAGCTCTATACAAGTCTGGTGATCATGCACAGCCTGGCAATTATAGACCTATAAGTCTTTTGAGTAGTTTTTCTAAAATATTTGAAAAATTGATTAAAGTTAGATTAGTTAGCTTTTTAGATAAATTAGATTTCATTGATAACAACCAATATGGGTTTCAATCGGGTAAGTCTACCACTGATGCTGTCCTCCATTTAACTAACATCATAGACAATAATTTCAAATCCAAGCATAAAACCTTATCAGTTTTTAGATCTAGCTGCTTTTGATTCCATACCTCACAAAATTCTTTTTGCATAAATTATATATAATTGTGGGGTAGAGGCATATCAAATGACCTACTAGCAAGTTATCTGACAGATCGTTCCCAATATTTAACAATAAACGAGTAAAACTAGCTTGAAAAATCTTTCTGCATTTGGTCTTCCCAAAGGCACAGTCCTTTCACCATTGCTTTTTTGATTTATGTTAATGACCTTTTAAAGTTGAACGTACCAAATTGCAAAATAATTTCATTTGCAGATGACACTGCTCTTGTTTCTCTGGGACGTCATGGAATGATGTATATACCAATGCTAACAAAGGTTTAAGGACTGTAAAATGCTGGTTTGATAGTCATGTTCTCACTTGAACTTGAGTAAAACTAAATTTATGGCGTTTCTCCAACTGAGAATTGGTCAACCACAACAAAATTTTACTCTACAGACTCATACTCATTCTTTGTTTGATAATATGAGTAATTGTGATTGTCCCCATATTGAGAAGGTGAAATCCATAAAATATTTGGGTATAATGATGGATGATCACATCAAATGGGATGTACACATAGAATATATATGTACAAACGGCTTAAAAATATCTTATTTATAAGTTTTACAAAATAAACCAAATGGCTGATCTGGAAACGATGAGAATGATATACTATGCTTATGCTCATTCTTTTTCAGTACGGCATTGAAGTATGAAGTGCTTTTGATATCCATTTGAACAAAGTATTCACATTACAAAAACTTATCTCATTAGAGCTGCCTTATGCAGACGTAGATTGTATCCCAGTAGGCTCCTCTTCTCGGAATTTCAGGTACTTACAATAAGACAAACATATGTTAAAAAAAATCATATTATATATTAATAAAATAGTCATACATTTGAAATAAAAATAATGCATTCCTATACAATTTACGTACAGTACAGTTTGATATTGATTTTAGTAGTTTAATGGTTTGTAGACGTCAGTTTAAATACCAGTGCCATTTGTTTCTTAATATAGTTCCAATACAGTTTATTGTAAATAAAATGACTAAAATACGCAATTAATGCATACTGGAATGGATTAGGAGTAATATTTATTTCAAATTATCTGTATCTATAATGTAATATTTCCTTTAATTGATAAGTTCATTGTTCAATGTTTCTTTTTTCCTTTGGTTGATGAGTTTCACAAAGGTCACGAATCTTAAAACACTTCTTAATTCAATTTAATTTTGATTTTAGTTTTTATTTTATTGTTTTTAAAGTTTAATATTTAAATTTAATTTAGAATCGAATTTAAGGATTGATTTAATTCATTTGGCTTCTAATGAATTATCAATTCATTATTTGCTTTTCAAATTCTTTTTTAATGCTGCAGAAGCCTAATGCACTTAGTTTGAAATTTTTGTTACTTCTGACCTCACTACCGGCGCACAAGATTATCTTTTGCCGGTAGTGCCATAATAATGTTAACAATACTGCTGATGTTTTAAAAAAATTTATTCTCAAGGTAATTATTATTATATTTTTTTGTATGTTATTCTAATGTGTACCAATTTTACTTTGTATTGTTAACCAATATTATTGTTTTATAATTTCTTTTTGGCAATAAAAAATATTGATTGATTGATTGAGTTCAAGTCAAAGGCGTCCAGACAAATATATGGCATTATCTCGATTTTCATTTTTCATGTAGGCCTACTGGTATCTTACAGGTTACTATGAAAACAGTGACATGATAAATTTATACTAATAATTATATACAATAATACTGAAAATTTATAACATTGTTCAACGCAATAGATTAAATATCAAAAATCAATATTGATTGACTACACACAACAGATGAAAATAATATAGCCAGAACAAATAAGCCAAAATAAATAAGCCGTATTGACACACAATATTCAATTTATTATAGATATTTTTTTGGTACTGATAAAAGAGGTAAGGGAACTGTTGTGGAACTGGCTCACCACTGGCCCTCCCCCGGTACCTCCTGCCTGAAAAGCAGTCATCATCACCCTCCTATCACTCACGCACAAACCTAGAGCTCATGTAGGCGTCACCCTCAATAGAAAAAATATAAGTGACGTCTTCGCTTCTTTTGAAGCTTCTAATGCTGTCTGCGCTATGAAAGCGCCTTTACCTCCAATGAGTAATTTTCACAATATTTTTTGTAGAACGACTATGCTAAAATACTACCCCAATTCCAGCTACTCAAGCATCGCATGTGGGCATTGTCCTCACAAAAAAGTGATTATTTTGTAGAATTTCGAATAATATCTTCATTTTACTTTTTGTCAAGGGTTAATTATCGGCCTCAAAATTCCAATATTTCCAGGAAAATTATTATAATTTATTATTATTGACTTGATAATATAATTATGGTATGCTGAGAAAAAAGGGTACCCAATAAGTCTGAAAAAAAAATAAAATGTAATGAATCCTTGAATGTAGTAAATAACTTGAAATAAAATTTCAACACATTATATCATCATTGATTATGGTACGATAACAAAGTCTAAATTAAAATAAGTTGTGAATTCAGGCTCTAGCATGGTAAATATGAAGAGCACTATAATTGATAGCTTCAAAAATGTAAAAGAAAAAATAAGCTTTATTTCTACTACCGGTAACCTACTTTCTGATTGTAGCTGAAAAGGTGAAAACCCTTGTGATACTCTGCAGTATAAAATTTATTTTGTACCTACCGTATCTAATGTAGGAAGGGAACTATTTCTCAGCCCTTCCCAGACACGCTGAACCAATGCTTAGACTTGCCACTGTAATATCAAGTACCGGTACTTATGTTTTGTTAATTATTTATCACCTCTTACAAGAATTTTGAAAAAGAGCAGAGCTGTAGACCACACTCACTATTTGGGTTAACCGCTCAGGAAAATAGGAAATGACAGTGAACAAGAAACATTCAAACAACTGATTCATTCTTGCAATAATGAATAGATACTGTCAATACAGATATTATGATAGTTGAAAATTCAAAGTAAAGTTTGAAATTGCTCTGATCAAAATTAATTTTCTGTAACTTAACATACATGTTCAGAGCATATTATGCTCTAATTCAACTGTTGTAATTTATTCAATTGTTCTCAAAATAAATACGGTAGGTAGGTAGGTACCTACGTTCTTGAATAGAAATTAATTGGAAGCTGATCACGTATTCATCACAGTGCATGTTTCTTGTTTCACTCTTTATTTTGCATTAGTCTATGTTTTTTGCCTGCTATAGTTTCGTCTGTTAAACCTGTTTAACTGTGTTGAGGTAAGGTGTTGCAAATCAATCAATCAGTGATTTCACCATATACCTGTAAATGCATGCTTTTCCAAGGAATTGAAAACAATTTTCAATTTAATTATCAAGTTATTATTGAGAGAAATAAGAGAATAACACAATAATATAGTTTTTTTTTAAATATTTTTAACCCTTAATATAGAAGTACCTACTGTATCAAAGTGTAAAATCATAAGAAATACTAGCTAGAGGGCATACACTGTTTTCTTCCACAAATTATTAATATTAACTTTTGTAGAAAACAATTCAGGTTTCTGATGATACAAATTAAATACATCATTATTCATGAAATACGGTACAATAAATTTCAGAACTTAAGAAGGAAGATACATTAATCATCATCCTAATAATACAGTGAGTTCTTAATAGGATTTTGTTACCTATGTAAGCTCTTCCCATTCTGAGTTGAGAAAATATGAGCAGTGTTTGTTATAATTTAAGTACAGGTAGAATAGATTTAATTAGTAAATTTCATTTCGGTATTTTCAGTGTATATATACATTCTATTATTATGGTATATTTTTCTCGCTCAAATTGTATTGTATAGTGAAAACTTATATTGAGATGGAACTTGATAAGAAGTAGGCTACTACAGGTTTTCATTGTTTGTGCATGTTTGATTATCATCAAAGATTTTTTGTATGATAATAAACCGATACAACGGAGTATCCAAGGACGCGATATTGTAGTGTACAGATTAACAGAAAAAACAGGACAGTACTTTCAAGAATTGCTCGAGTAGTCAACATTATATTTATTTTCTGCAATTGAGAGAAACGTTTCAACATTTGGATTACTTTCTTAAAATTAGAATAGGCTATTGTAATAAATAATAAACATAATGAATAATTTAAAATTACCATTAATGAATTTATTACAATAAAAATGTATGGATAATTGATTAAAACTTGAAATTTGTTAGCAAAAACAACTGCCCCGTATGGGACTCGAACAAGCTTCTCGGAATTGAATCTGGCTTCAAAGACGAGAACGTAGCCTTTACCAACTGCGCCATCAAGGCATTGGGATGTGAGGCTGAAATTTTAGTAGTTCAATGTCATTATACTTCTCTGTAACAATGTATTTGAAATCCAGTACCTATTTTTTGCTTTTAACTTTTTTTTAAATTCAACCCTCAATATTCAAAATCAATACGCTTCTTACTTCATCTATGAAGATATTATATTCCTAATCTCAAAAGTGTACGATCATGCGTTTGTTAGTAATCGTGCGTACAGACGGACACCAGTACGATCGCATTAAGAACCCTATCGGGTTCTTTAATAATATTTTTAATATTTTCTCATAATAATAATAATAATTATGAATAACTGATGATTTTAATAACCATGTCCTAAATTTGAAAACTGTTCGCTCTGACAATTGATATAGATCTGTCAATTTATTTATTTAGCGTATGGCTTTTAATAGTGGGGAGACCCGAGTAGGGTTGTTCCACTTCACCAACATAACCAATTCACCAATCATAGGGAACATGATCTGTCAATATTTCTTATTATTGAACGAGTAACATTGATCCATGAGTGAATAATAAAAATTCATTAATTAAGAATAAAGATTTCTTCAAATTTATTTGGGGAAAGCGAAAGGCTATATTTACGTAACCTTATTTATTATAGGTGTCACATCTTAGTGTTAAGATGGGGTCGAAAATCGGTAAATGTTTGATAAGGCAGAGACAATCTGTTTACACTATGCTGAGCAAACTGTGTTCGAAAACTGCAATCCTTTCAGTGTTCATGGTAATTATGATGATAACTGCAATAACTCACATGAATGAAAGAAGAAACATGTTGAAATTATTGGGTAAGTTGCCTAATTATCAATTTTTTCACCAATAATGTATCTAGGGTGCTAGGAGGGGAATAGAACCAATAGTAAGTTTCATTTTTCAACTAGCAGGAACCAGGAAACTCGTGCTTCGCAACGTAGCTCCACAGGACAGAGCTAGATTAAATTTTTCTCTCCTATGTGTTTTGAAGCTAGAATAGAAATTTTCAAAAGTCATTTAATACAATATTTATATTATTTTGTTGACAAAAATGTGTCGCAGTAAACCCATATTTCATATTTAAGATTTCTTTTAGAATCAGTTTTGCAATTTGTTTCACTGCTATCAGTGCTAAGCTTAACAAATTCAAATTATATTTTTATTCTTATATTCTAAATATTGTAACAGCTCAATGTAGAGTAATAACAATTAAAATAATTGCTTCAATGATGTTAAGAGAAAATATAAATGACTGATATAATTTCATATTGTACTAAATAGTGTTTACACATAAATCTGTACCTCAGTGTAAGAAGGGCGTAAGTCCATTTTTTCTCAAAATGTGTTTTTTCATGGGTTTTGCTCAATTTTTCAAGCTGCATCCAACAAAAATAACGTGAGTCCTCTAAGATGAATAGTTTTGAAAGTACCAGTGGGTGAAAGAGCGTAAGTCCCACTCATGTTCCTTGCTAAATAGCTCAACTCCTTACGTCATTCTAGCTCACTAACTTTTCAGCTACCGAAAAAACGTAAGTCCAGCAAATGGACGTAAGTCCAACAAAATTGTGTTTCAATTTATTATTAGCCTTATTCATTATAGCCACAATAACGTAAGTCCATAACGTAAGTTCAATTCAAGAGAATTTTCAATCCCTAATCAAGAAATCTTCAATTTTCTTGAAGTTTTTAATTTGAGTCACAATAACGTAAGTCCAATATTTTCAATAATCTTGAAGTACCGACATTTTTAAGAACAGAAGTGATAAAGCATTATATAAATAGAGTATTAAGAGGGAAATCAGTTTTCTTCGTTGACTGGAAGAGCAGTAAAGTCAAAAAATGTGTGTTTTTTTAGTTTTTGCGCTCTCCTGTAAAATTTGCTTTTTGTGACTTAAGTCCTTTTAACACTGAGCTACAGAAATATGCTTAGAAAATTGTGAAGATAATTACGATATACTCTACATTGAGTCTACATGAATGAGAAAATGAATTAGGTGAAATTAAGAGATAGGTAACCTTATTATAAAAATTATTCCTTTTCACAAATAATTGATAAAAATTTCGATAAATATATTAAATGACAACTATTGTAACAATATGTATAAAAACGAGAATTATCTTTGCTTTTCCTTTTTCAGAAAAATCTCCTCCGAAGATTGTAAAAAATGAAGTCCATAGCATACTCAAACAGAAAGGAACAGAAGTTGATACAGATAAAGAATATCCAATGGTAGTAGAAAACGGTAAAATTAATTTTCTAATAATTACTGTCAATTTATCTTAAATTCTCAATTATTCTCCATTATAAATAATACCTAATACTGTACATACATGATAGTCAACTTTCTTTCAAACAGTGACGTACAGATTCACTTATAATTCGGTCTAAAATTACGACCTGACAATGCAAAATTTATTGGTATCACACTTTAGAGAAATCTCAGATGGGACTTGCACATAGAAATGTTATGTGGAAGATTGTTCAAGGGAATTTTCATCTTAAATACATTTAAATTCATTGTACATATAAATGTGCTCTTTCCAGTGAATTTTTCTCATCTTTATTCTCACTTGTATTATTATGTTGTCACTTACTAAGAGAATATAAAATATATATTAATTATTGAAAAGTGTACATTCAGCAAAGAAGACTCTTTGTCTATGGTATGATTGCATTACGTATTGTATTCTTTTATTTTTCTATAAATGATTTATTAGAACGTGTCTGTATTTTTGTTGTTGCTCGACGATGCTATGTTGAGTTAATGTTATGTTGTGTTCGACGGCAATAGAGACATCATCAATCTTCACTAATTATAATAGAAATTTCACTTGATCTGTCCTGTATTTTTAAGGTCCAGTAGATAATCTATTGGAGGTGGCATTCAATGGAAAACAACGCTCTCAGATGAAAAGAAAAATAGGAATTAATCATGATGCCTTGCACAGGTATACTATTTTGTAAATTATTCAAATCAGTCATTTAGGTATTTGATGGACGGGATGATACAAATCTGTATAATAATAGATTACACTTATAAGTGAAGATATTGGTAATTCTAATTTGTGTATAAAAGTAAATGTATATTTAATTTTGCAGTTTGATATTATTACAAAAATATTTGTTTGAAAGTTCAATATTTTGATAACAGAATTTTCATGACAGATAACATTGTGTTTCAAGTTCAAGTTTGAATTACATTTTATTTCTCATTCTATGAGAGATTGAAATAATAGAATATATTTATGCAAGGAAATAACTAAAATAGAAATTCTCAATCAACTGTTCATTTTAACCACTTTTCAGTCTAATTGTTCAAAGTAGGAAATAATTATTTATTACTTAGGTCTATATGAATGATGCGTTTTTGGGCAATAGATTTATGGCCCATAAACAATAGTTACCTTACTTCAAGAGTTACACTATGATTTCGTTCACATAAAGTGTATAAAGAATTAATAAAACATGTACTAATGCTGCTAGTATAGATGAAATTTTTTACATTGCATCCCTCCAGATACACAAACTATTCTTTGAATATCGTGAGTGTCTCAACGCGTCAAGATTTCTCAGTTATCAACATTCTCTCATCAATTACATTTACATATAAATTTTGAGTCTCGTTTAAAAAACATTAATTATATTTTATATATTGAATTGTATGTAATTGAATAATATTAATGTTATATAAATACAATTATTGTGCTATACAATAAAATTAAATCATAAAATTTTGTTGCAGGAACTAAACTTTAAACGCCATAGCGATGTAAATACTAAGAAGGATTGGGACTAAGGGAATGGAATTCAAATAATAATAGAAGTTACTGTTGTTGAGAAATTTGAAAAAGATTGACTTGTGGAATATGAGATGTTTCTGCTGCCCATTCGAAGTAATTTTTAAGGAGTTGAGAAGGATCTTGTCTAGTCGGAAGTGATGAAAAGACTGAAAAACTTATTTTTGAATCTGGTTTGTTACTAGTGCGGTTGTGTCTACAAAAACTGACTGATTTCCTAGAGAGATGATTTTCTGTTTTGCTAACTTATATTTCAAACTCTCATGGATTGACTATATTTTCTTTATACTAATATTTGATTTTTTTCCTTGGGGATTTTTTTTGTGCTGGGTTGCCCCAACCGGAATAAACTATTTTTAATCAGCTAATCCCATTGTGTTGATCCTGGATCAAAATTGGTTCAACCCACGGTTTATAGAAGAAGACGGTATGGGTCACGAATAGGATGCGCAGTGGCAAACCGGTCCTCTGACGTCATCCCTACCCAAACTTGCAGCTGTACTCGAAGTCACATGCGCGTGACTCTTACCGTCTTCTTCTATGTACCGTGGTTCAACCCAACCGGAGCAATAAGCAACTATATCAGCAAGCAATACGATATTGCTATCGCCTATGTAGAGCAACATAAATCGCTAGCAGCACAACGTGTCTGTTCAAAAGCAACATATTGCCTTATCGCCATAACATCACTCATCAAGTGTGATACTTATCATCATGATTCTCTGCCTAAAACCCAAATATTTTATTGTATGTATTTTTCCTTTTTTCCATTGTCTGAACAAAAGTATTTTAGTGAGTTAAAATGTTTTATATAATTTAAATATTTAATGAAATATTATCATTTCGTCTTTATCATCGGACGAAATTTTGAAAAACTAATTTTTTATTGCTTTGGTGTGCGAAGTACAACAGAAAAATGTTGCCTGTTGCTTATTGCTCCGGTGTATGAGCTGCCTAAGGTCTTTGTAATAAAATTATTTTTTAAAGGAAAAATTCAAACCAACCAAAGTCATATAATAATAATAATAATGCACTAGGCCAATTTTAATTCGAATTGAAGCAAGGACTTGGTAGGATATATGACAATAGAAGTATTAAAAATAAGGACCTATAAAACTTTCAAGATTCAACCGATGAGACTATTTTTTATAGGCTAGATTAGTTTTTAAGGCCATTTATTATAGTTTTTTGTGACGTATTTCACGATTATTGTTCCCTGTGATCAACCAAAAAGAGTCTTTTAATCATTCAAACAGTAACAATTAACTGTTGTAATATGTTGAGTTTGAGCATTAAAAATTCTCAGCTTTGTTGAATATAGAAAATTTTGCTCATTCTGGAATAATTTCAAGTCCACAATTTTCTTATAAATCTTTGTAATAAACTCAGCAGGTAAATGTTATGAAATCAGTTTGCCAATCACTGGAGAAAAAATGCAATTTCTACAAGTTTTAAATATTTTTTTAATGCATATTATACAGATAAATATCACATAAAGGTTATGTTATTAATTACAAACTGTTTTTGGACGCAAATAAGTCTTGAATCAAAAGCTGAAAATGATTGATGAAGACCGTTTTCACGTGGAAATCAATAAATTTAATTAATAATATATAAATTGTGGTAAGAATCATGTTACTCACACAGTAGTCATTGACAAAAAATTGAGGAATTTCCATCACTCATCGAATTCATCACAGTCTGCATTGAAATTCACCATGTTGTATGGAACTTGAAACTGGTCGAGTACTTGTGCCATTGACATGCTGAATCCTTTTCCATTGATAAGAGATTGAATCTCACGCAGAGCATCTTGGCATCCAAGTTTCCACCTGATTATGAGTTCTCTTAGTTCTTCAGGATTGTGCTGAAAAAATGAGTAGCTTGGATGAGAAGGGGCCAAAAATTGAAAGAATATCGAGAATAAATATACAAATAAATTTGACTCAAAAATGTAAGAATTGAACATAAATGGATTATAAATAAGGTATCCGAAAACTAATCTTAATACTAAAGATGTATTGACATATTCAACGAAGTAATCCACTCTGTATGAGCAGAGAAAAATTTAGAGCACCATCTCCATTTTTTGTGGTATTGAAATAATACATGACTAAATCATACTTCATCTGAATTGTAGATAAGGTCTGAATTTTCCTCAGCGCCTAAATTCTATGTAGAAAATTTTGATGAACCTAATCTATAAAAACTAATCAACTTGTTCACAAAAGTTTTACAAAATGTATGTCGGTCTTCTAATTTTGGTTTGTTACAAACGTTTCTTTGCTCGATGCAAAAGAAGTGAATTACTGTATTACAAATTTTCAAAGATCTTCTCATTATGAAAGAATAAAAATTGTAAAATATTTTTCAACTTCATACTCAAATCAAATGTATGATAATCAGACTACTCTCAGGTATGATGGTTAGCATACAAGCATGTGACACTCAGCAATCATCATGAATGTTGTGATCGAAAATTTTTCGAATACTTGTAATGTACCTAAGGAAGCATGTATCTTCTCCGGATAAATAACACTATTTTACACAACAGAATAATTTCATTTCAGTATGTTCAATAATATTGAACAGCCTTACCTTTTTCGCATAGATATGTGTTTCTTCTAAAGAACGAAGCTTCAATTCTTTTTTCCTAATGGTGTCAACGAGATCCAAAAGCATATCATTTGTGATTGCAGAGGGGACACTACATTTCTTGGCAGAAGTATTCCCAAAAATTTCATCATCTTGATTGGTCTTCTTTGAGAAATTGTTAGAACAGGAAAGTCCTGAGTCTCTTTCTTTTTCAAAATTTTTCTCGATGCTTTTGGTCTCCGGATTTTCACTTGAATTGTTTTCAACTAAGTCGTCATTTTCTTGCTTAGTCTTCTTTGAGAATTTATTAGAACAGGAATATGTTTCTTTTTCAACATTTTCAATGTTTTTTGTCTCCGAATTTTCACTTGAATTGTTCTCAACTAAGTCGTCATTTTCTTTCAGAGAGAGTTCAAGTTTCCGTTTTTTCAATTTATCACGAAAACTGGAGCCAAGATGTTTCCTACTTATAGTTGAATTAGGAGTAGACTTCAATACGGTAGGAGTTTTAGTTTCAAAACTGCGAACAATTGGGGAATCTTTTAAAACTGGAGTATTTTTCTTCAGTGAGCTGGATCTTCTCTTCAGCCCAACTGACCTGCACGGTGTCAATAATGTCTTATTTATACACTTGTTGGAAAAATCTTTGCAAGATGATGGAGTAACTGACACTTTATCACAGGATTCCATTTTCTTCAAATCATTTGTTTCACTTTCTATTGAACTATCTGCGTTCGCATTATCATATTTGAATTCATGAACTGTAGCATGAGCCTGCAATAAAAAAATATTCACTTTCAGAAGTTTAGTATGAGAAAAGATGAAAAACACATTTCAAATTCAAAATTTGATTATTATGGATCAGAACTCATTCAAGCATTTAGATGTATGATAATTGTGACAACAAACTACTCTCAGAGAAAAGTCTTCTGGTATTCTTGAGATATCAAACTTCCCATGTCAATAGCTTATTCAAAGATAAACTACTAATTTTCTAACAAATTTGTTGTATTTTATTTTATTGAACTTAAGAGCATTTTAAACAAGAACAAGATTAACACCTAATGATAAAGAATGGCTAATTATTCAATTTTTACTATCTCATGAACCCAGTAATGTAAATTTTGTATTCAAGGTCTCTACAGAAGTGATATTCATTATTTAGGTTCACTAGACTTCTAACACATCTACCTTAATATTAGAAAAGAGTATTTTTAGCGAGCAGCTTTGGTTTGGAGTCATGTTAAAAGATACCTAGCCTATAACAAAGGTGTAGTGGCCTACAAGTTTACGTAGTAGGTATAGCTGGGTTAAAAATACATGCTATTATAAAGCAAATAATATGATAATCACGTCTTACTAACGGAAAGCCTTTCTTGCAGGTCTTCTATCCAATCGTAATCGTGATAGTGTGCGTTAAATAACAATATAAACTATCCGGTTATAGCAACCGGAATTACCCAGAGCCCCAGACGTAACTTTATCACTCGTCAAGTTTATAAACAAACATCTTCAATTCTACATGGTACATCCATACGGTTTCGTAAAGCCTTGATTGTACGGTACCTCCTATGATTTGAGAGTGAGGTAATTTGATTATTTTAAATCTTCAAAGAACAACCGAATGAATAAATAGTTTATTTAAGTTAAATTTAAAGAAGAACAGCACGCTCACAGAATCCACGACCTGTAGCAGAAAACTTTTCCAGTGAGTTTCAAAATATTTCAAAGAACAAGGGGTTAAGACCAGCTGAGTACAGTGTTGCCATCAATATTACTTTTGCTATGAATAAATTTGTAGAATAGGTACTCATTGCGTTGAATAAAATGATACATTGATTAACGCATTTATCTTTTATAAAAAAATCTATAACCTTTCAATTGAAAAATCGATTATTATAATTAATCGAGTTATTATTGAGTGCAACTCATCAGCTGTTGTTTCACACCCCCTCCACATCAGAGCTTCACCGTGACGTGCAGCAGACTACAATCAGCTTTTGCGTTTGTTCCCAGTCGGCATTTAAACTTTAACAACTTTTAGCAACTGTAAGCAGGTTGTTTGCTCCTTTTGTCAGCTCTGGTTATGTAATAGACTTATTCGTTTCAAACACCATTATAGTTACACCCTTTGTTAGAAATCCCCCAATTTGATTTCAAAATGTTGAGAGTAGGTCTTGGATTGGTGAAAAGGAACCTTATCACACTTCGTCAGTGTACTTCTTCATATTCTTCAGCGGTACCTCAACCAATTGTCTCACCAGAGATAAATCTAACAGGGGTATGTGATTTAGAATATTTATCAATTCTGGTCATTATCCACGTAGAATTTATTGCATTTTTGTGTTACTATTTTTCCAGGATGAGTCAATTTAAGTTTGACACATCAAAGTTCCCGGTCGGCAGAGAGCCGGCATTTTCTTTGCTGTGTTATCTAGAACTGCTTTATTAATCTCTCCATCCAATTTTTTTTGTAGTCACATGATGCATGTGTTTGTATAGTGAATAAGTTATGGTGACTTATGTGAATTGAATGTTTTCCTTATCAACTGGGTATACTCCTTGACTTAACTATCTAGACTCCAGAGAGTAGCTTATTAACTTATTCAACGTTTCAAGATTAGGAGAAACTATAACTTAGAAAATAGCAACAATAAAAAATTATTTAGTCGAACTAGCCTGTAGTTATTCTAATTCAATTGCAATTTGGTCTTTACATGTTTGGAATTTAAAATATTTGGTCTTTACATAGTATGTATATATGATTTTTGGCACCGATATCGGTAATTTGGGGTTCTATCAATGAAGATAACTAATACACCCAAAGTATAAGGTGCTGTATGTCATCAACATATTGCATGTTTCATAGTTTGTTTGGTAAATCAGAATAGATGGGAAATTCAGTTGGTAGTTAAAAGTTGCAACATAGAGTTGGAGCAACATGGTTGCAGCATGTATAAAATAAACTATTGTGGTAAAAGATAATGATTTTTGTTTGGAAAGGATGAATGGTATAAGGTCTGTTAAGAATTGTTGTTGCTTATCTACCTCAATAAAAGTTATTTAATCGTACCGTAACTTATTTGAAGTGCGCGAATAAAATTATCCTACATTAGCCTATTGTTCTGAATGTTGGATTAAAATTGTATTGAAATAGATGATCCTAAATATTTTTTCTCCTTCTTTCTGCTCAGCCTTTTGACCTTTTCTATTTTGATTTCAATTTAATGATTAATAGTTTATTGCTGTTGTTCAATAATGAATGATTCACAAGTTTTTCATGGAAATGTACTAGGTACTAAGCAACAATCATAATAATAATCATATAAGTATCTTGCACATATCAACACAAAAGTTTCATAATGAACTTCTGATAAACTCAACAAAATAATATAATAAAAGTAGCTGAGAATCATCTTCTTACATTCCGTTCAATCCTAAGAGAAATACTTTCTAAATCACACTACTGTATATTTACTTATTCAATTCAATTATTTTCAGATTTTTATAAACAATGAATGGAAAAATGCAGCATCAGGAAAAACATTTCCCACTATCAATCCTGCTACAGGAGAAATAATAGCAAATGTTCAGCAGGGACAAAAGGCAAGTTATCTACTATCTTTTATATTCTGTATTATTTTAGTAAAACTGTTATATTCTAAAATATTTATTATTAGTTTGAAAATAGAATAAGAAAAGATAAAGTAGAGTAGGACGTAGTGAACTCTCTATATAATTATACTACTAGACTATACTCTAAATAACTCTATTACTATTACTGTATATACTACTATAATGTTCTCTACATTCAATTGATTCAAAGCGTGAGAACTGTTGAAAACTACTGATTTAATTCAAATTTTAGAAAGAAGATTGATAAGTGTGAAACTCTCTTTTCTCTGGTCTGCTTGCTGAGTGTGTCACTGAGTGTGGTTGATTCAGTTCAAACTCTATGTTAAGGTGACCCAACTGGACGCAAACATGATTGGAAATTTGTAATAAATTATTGTAAAATGAAGTCGATATAATTAGTTTTATAGTGTAGGCATAATACATGTATATCATACCACATCATAGCTTTCTCTATGATCATACCTTGCTCAAATAGTTTTTCCGTTCCTCTAAAAGTGGATAAATTATCTCTCATCTCTTATTTCTCTCTCTTATATCTCTTATCTCTAATACTCTTATTGAAATTAATGAATGATTCTAAAAATCTCTCATATATGTATGCACAAGCTGTTATATAACTCGACTGAAGGTCTCAGTCAAGTCCAAGATGATTGCTATGTTTAAATTTTGATCTTCATTGTCTTGTTTTTTTTAGAAAGTTTCTTTACTCATTCATTAGGCCTACTGAAGACATGATGTTCACTTTTTTCGTTTTAATTAATCTCCTTTCTATCTACAGTATCTACATTTAGCCTATAAGACAAGAGGAGTTACATTTTATCTATTTATTTGACTACAATAAGAACAGACTTTAGCCTATTGAAAAAAAACAATTAAAAAAAAGAAATGCAAAAAATGTATTGCTAAAGGAGAAACAGTAGCGAATTTACAACTCCCAACTACAATACAACTGATGGACAAAAACTCACATATCAGTCATTAGTGGAATTACAGATAAGACAAGAAGAATTTTCCATGTTCAATGTAATAGCAAAGAACAATATCAGAAATATTTCATTCTGTAAATACTGTTCACAGCTTATTATTGCCTATAATCTTTGTTGTCTCGTTCTTCCAAAACTCAAGTGCTCTGTTCCTATCAATTTTAACTTTCCTAATCTTTCCATTGAAATATTAGCAATACTTCGTACGGTATTGTAAACTACTGTCTTCAGCATACAATTATTATCCCCTCTTATGTTGTTTTCCCATTCTTTGAAAACTCAATTATTATTTCTCTTCCTATCAGTTTCAAGAATCTTCCCATTGAAATATAAGCTATATTTCGTATTGTAAACTACTGTACTGTTTACAGCATACAATTATCATCACCTCATGTTGTTTTACCGTACTATAGAAACTCAATTGTTTCTGCTCCTATCAGTTTCAACTCAATCGTATTCAATGTATGCTGATTCATGCTGATTCCAATATTGTACTTTTTATGCGTGTCCTCTAAAAGTAAATTTAATGTGTTGCAGGCAGATATTGATAGAGCAGTTGAGGCAGCGAACAAAGCGTTCAAACTGAACTCACCATGGCGTACAATGGACGCATCAGAGCGCGGAAGGCTGATCTACAGGCTGGCTGATCTGATTGAAAGGGACGCCACCTATCTTGCTGTAAGCAGTCAACATTTTCTACATCAACCTTTCTCAGTCTGCATCGAGAAGATTTGAATAGAAATTTGGAATTCATTGAAAAGAAACAAAATTCATTACATTACATATCAATGAGATTTTAAATGTACGGTACCGTAATGATTTAATCATTACATAGATTTGTGACCCTCCATAGATTTGATCCAAATTTATTTGTTGTAGAGTCTAGGTCTAGAGACTTTGGAAAAGTACAATCTTTGAATAATGTCAATGATAAGGGAAGTTATCAAGTAGGTAATACTCGTACAATAATAATCTTATGAGTTACCAAGAATAATTATTCTAGAAAAAAAATACTGGAAATACTGTGAACACTTGTATCCAAACCATTGACTATTTTACTGTCTTTTGACAATGCTAGCACTCAGTTGATAATTGTTCAAAATTTTAAATCCTTATTCACAGCAAAGATTACAATTTTTTTATTATTTCAATCCAAGAACATCCATTGAAATTAGAATTCCCAACTCCAAAATTTCTTTTTCATTTCCAATACATTTACGTTTGGTTTATGAGCTCGGGATTCACTAGTCCACCTAGTTTATCTTTTAGACTCGAGATGATCTGTTGTTGGACTCATAAACCCAACTTTTAAACCTCGGGGTCTTTCCTGCGATTATATTGCTCTTTTACGCCTGGGACTTGCTAATCTTGAGCACAAAGCCCCGATTCTTAACACTCGGCACAAAATCAGGGTTTTAGCCTCGAAATATAGATAAATATAATTGTATTTTAGATAATTGTATTTTAATATAATTGTATTAGCCTCGAAATATTATTGTATTTTATTTCTTTTCATTTCATTTTGTGATTTAGAGACTGAACACCAATTTATTTTATTTGTTGCAGAGTCTAGAGACTCTGGACAACGGCAAGCCATATTCCCAGTCATATGCGGTTGACATCAACCTCAGTGTGAAAGTGTTGCGCTACTATGCGGGCTGGGCGGACAAGAATCATGGCAAGGTGGTGCCGATGGATGGTCCGTTCTTCTCATACACCAGACATGAGCCGGTTGGTGTTTGTGGCCAAATCATTCCATGGAATTTCCCCATCCTTATGATGGCCTGGAAGCTTGCACCATGTCTTGCCACAGGTAAGGATCAAGATCAGGCGCCTGTTTAGGAAAAATTGAGAATTGAAAAAAGGCAGAAGGCGAGCTCACACTCAACTTCTAGGTGTAGATCTTATTAGTTTCATTGATCTTATACGTCTTATATTGCATAGTACCTCGTGCTATTCAAGTATAGTGTGTGTCCGCATTTTCCTCTATTACATGACTTTTAAATTCTCATTGAATAAGCCCATGAATTAATGTTGAAAAGTGTATTCAATTTCAAATACTGTATTTAAAAACGATATAATTAAATTGATTTATAAACTACAAATTATCAAGTTATTAAGGACAAGGTTTATTGCTTCTACAATTACTGACTAGCTAGAAAGAATAATTTTCAAGATACAAAGATTTCAAGAAAGATAATAGGCTACAGTGGAAAAATTAAATTCAAATTTGAAGAAAAATGATTCGACAAGCCTGATTAGTAGTTAAATTTATAATGCAAATGAATCAACTATCATTATTGTGAAGGAACTTATTTTGTGGAGGGTTTCCTGGTTGAAGGAATCCAGCGTTTTTACTATACTAAGGCCTATCTCTCAGTTTCTGTAGGTATTTTGTTGAATAAATCTTTTTCATTTTGTTATGTTGATAGTAATTCTGTAACATACATTTCGTAGTGCTAGAATCACTAATCAAAGTCATAAATAGAAATAATAATGATTTTCAAATACTTGAAAATTCAATGAATTTGTTGATAATTTCAGGAAACACGTTGGTGCTGAAGCCAGCTGAGCAGACTCCATTGACTGCTCTCTACATCGCGCAACTATCAAAGGAGGCTGGTTTTCCAGATGGTGTCATCAATGTTGTGCCAGGATTCGGAGATGCGGGTGAAGCTCTAGTCCAGCACCATCATGTCGATAAAGTCGCCTTCACTGGATCTACTGAGGTAACGTATTTGAGTGGCTGATTGCATAAAGAATCTGAATGACATCTAAATATTTTTCTTGGCCCTCTGCTAACTGAGAATTCATATCTTTGAAAATCAGCATTTTCTGTATTTCATTGGTAGGGAGACTGTTTGGGGTATGTCGTGGTGATCAAGATCCATTATTTTTTTCAAGTTGATACCTTACACCAAGGCAAACAGTCTCCACTCATATTTTGATTTAATTTGAACTATATTCTGTTCAACAATCTTACATGTGTACCTGCTATCTATTACTGATCTTTATTTTAATATTCACACTGATAGATGTAGTTAAGTTGTGTCAACTGCTACACGCACTGATAGATTTTAGATGATTTCAATCATCTAAATCTTTTCTCCAAATTCTCTCGTCCTTTAATAATCCTAATCATCCTAATATACTTCCACTCAAAAGTGAATAAAATTATTTTAAAGATGATAAACTTAATTTAAGGGTTCATCACTTAATTCAACGGTCCAAATCCTAATATGCTTTCTCAATCGCCTGAACTCGAATTATTTATCAATCAATTTTCATTTTTGTGTTTTTATAGTGTACTTTCAGTAAATTCATTGTTCAAATTCCATTCATAAATTACAATGAAACTCTGTTCATATTCAAATCTTAATTCGTGTAATTTTTGTTTGCAGGTTGGAAAGAAAATCAAACAGGGTGCCGGAGCCACAAACTTGAAAAGGGTTACCCTTGAATTAGGAGGAAAGTCCCCCAACATTATTCTGGAGGATTCCGACCTTGATTTTGCTGTTGAAGGAGCACATTCTGCTTTATTTTTCAATATGGTACAGTACATTTTATACCGTCCTTTACTTCTATCATGGTACAGTACTTGAAATATTCCAAAAGAATTCAAATCAATAGGCTACTCTTCAATGCTTTTGAAATAGACTCAACCCATAAGTGCCAAAGTTCAAAATTGCTCCTAGTCCTTTAATCCTTTTCAAAAAATCATCGAAACATGTAGTGTATAATATCACATTTTTCCTTTTCTCTATTCAGAGTTTGCCTTGGAATAATATGGGTATTATTTGTGTTCAGTACATAATTATCTGTTAATAACATATAATTTTTCTTATTTCGAGTTATCTTGTATTAGCGTTCACAATCAACATTTGCAAGCATTTTAAATTATTGTATGTTATTTTGTGTACAGGGTCAGTGCTGTTGCGCTGGTTCGAGAACATTTGTCCAAGAATCGATTTATGACGAGTTTGTAGCTCGCAGTGCTGCCAGAGCCAAAAAGAGGGTTGTTGGCAATCCGTTCGATATGAATGTCGAGCAAGGTCCACAGGTAATTTATTAATACTAATTTAATAGCCCTCCTATAACTACAACTATTACTATAACTACTAAACATACATTTAACTTCATACTACATAGTTATAACTATTACAATAATATCAGTCTCAGTTTTGGTCCTCTTTTTCCTCTCTGCCTTAACTGGACTTTTTGATTGGTTCAAATTTACTCTCTTTTTTATTATTTTATTTTTTTAATTTTAGCACACTAAAAGCTGGTTGCACTAAAGTGCTTAAAGTTAATCTTTGATTACTCTTGAGAATTAGTATTGTTAATTAACAATTTAAGAGATTGAACTTAACAGACATTCGTAGAACTGGACCGAAAGTAATAAAAACTGAATATTTTCTAAGCTTCTACTTCATTGAAATGTTTTCTCTTCTTTTTCATTTGTTCATATCGTTTATTAGTCCTATGTTCGTGGATAAAGTGCTCCAAATAAGTTTTCATCTTGCATTAGTTTTAAAGAAACCTGAGTCAATTCTTGAGATACCGTATTCAATCTTATTATCATCTAATGGTTTTTTTTATGAATCCTATTAGTCTATTACAGATCGAACTCAGTGTGTGATTGGTGGAGTGATATGGCTATAAATCGTGGAAAATCAAACATATAGTAATAAGAATTCTTAACCATTCAATGATCACTATCTTAATGTAATCAAAATGTATTATTCATTCTGTTTCACTATTATATTCAAATTTTTAGTTTTCAATGATAAAGTGTTTCAGATGCTTGGTCGAAATTGATACTCATTAAATGAAATTGGTACTCATTAAATGTTGAATGCTTGTTTCCATCTTAGTTTGCAAGTTCAAAACTTAGTTGTATCCATAAATGAGTGATGTAATTAAGGATGTTAAAATAAAATACAAAATAAGGATAGCTGTTGTATGCTCCTGTTACAGTAGTAGCTTATTAACAGTAAATTTCAATAGAATTTTTTCTATTCAGTCAATCAAATCCTTAAATTTCATTTCAGAAGTATTTTAACAATAGTATTCTTTCCAATTTGATTAAATCCTAAATCTTTATTGCAGAAATTTGTCATTGAAAATCTTTAATAACTTTGTCTGGTTTCAGGTTGATGAAGACCAAATGAATAAGATCCTAGATCTGATTGAAAGTGGTAAAAAGGATGGAGCCAAGGTTGTTAGTGGCGGAAATAAAGTAGGCTCCAAAGGATACTTTATTGAGCCCACAGTATTCGCCGATGTCACCGATAACATGAGGATTGCACAAGAGGAGGTTTGTTTAGAATAAAAAGGCTCATGAAAAATTTGCGTTTGGTATGATTTGATGACAAATTTCAATAATATGTATATTGCACTCTTCGTGTATGCAATTGGCTTTATCAGAGCAGATTTATTCAAGCTTTTTCACTTATTTACTATATCGCTTATCACACCTCCTCTTTTGAATGTCCATCAAGTCTTAGAATAATGAGGTAATTAGTGGTATGCTTCAAGGCTTTATTCAATCTATCTCTGTGAAAATTGAGTCAAACATTTTGGGTGGTTGATTAATGATTTATATTTTATTTATATTGATGGTTAGCTCACTTCCACTTCTTATCGTTTCCACCTACTCATACTTGATTTACAAACAAAAGACCAAAAAATAAGGTAGCAAAAAACCAAATCAATTGAAATCTCTACTAACATACTTTGAATGCCAGTCTTCCTTCAACGATCGTTCATTTCATTCTGTAGTTGTGCTTGCAAAGCTGAAAAATTTTGGCACATAAGACATTCAAGATCAAGCAGAAGCTTGCTAAGAAATTGAAACAAAATCGACGTATTCCTCAATGGGTGAGAATGCGCGCTGGAAATACTATCAGTTACAAAGCTAAGCGTAGACACTGGAGAAGAACAAAGCTGAAATTGTGAGGTGTTGGAGGTTTATTGTATTCAAACATGATGAGGTATTTACAAAATAATCAAATTTTTTTGTGAAGTGAAAAAAGTTGTATAAATCAAGATCAATCACAATCTCTGCTATCAACTTATCAATGACATTTATCAAAATATGGAGTAATCTACATGTAGTCAAAATGAATGTGTATCATTAATGTTGAGATTCAATAGTTGAACCAAAATCAATCTTTAGGTTGTTCTTAGCTTAGAGAGATCTCAACATCTGTAGAAAGAATCGGCGTTTGTCTTCATGTTTGGCAAATTTGATGTTTAGAATCTACAAAAATCTTTAAAATGTATATTTTATAATATTGGTATGTTTGAATATTAAATCAAGTTGGAGTTCATAGGTCGTCTAATCCTCTCAATTTGGTAGGGTCAAAAATTATCCTCTATGTAGAAGTCTTGAAGTTATCAGGAATGTAACGCTAATATGAAAATTCTTGTTTTTAATAGATATTTGGGCCGGTGCAACAAATTTTGAAGTTCAAAACACTGGATGAAGTGATTGATCGCGCCAACGATTCTATCTATGGTTTGGCAGCTGCTGTCTACACCAATAACATTGACAACGCGAATACTATTGTTCAGGGCGTCAGAGCGGGTACTGTTTGGTGAGTTATATATTTTTTCGATATTGCAATACCGAAGTTATTTTACAGGTACCTATAATCTACGTTTGATGAAAATTATTATTGTTATATTTTGATATTATTGAGCATGAAGTTAACTTTGGCCGAATAATAATTTTAAGGTTAAGTGGTGAAAAGGACTTTCTAGTCCTAACTCCACCTAATAAAGAATGTTTTCATATCCTGATTCAGTCCCTTTTCCATTAATTCAGATAATTAACGAGCGCTCCAGGCTCCTTTGAAAATGTTACCTCTTTCGATATTACTTTCAATCCGTATAAACTAAATTTTAGCTGTGAACTTGAGAATTAATTCCTATTAGTTTGAAACATATCTAAAATTGTAGGTTGATACATCATTATTCAAATTTAATATTTACCATTCATAGGTACAGATATTATCATCGAAAAAAACACTGGGAATAACAAATGAATCAAAATGATCATAATCTAAAAAGATCTCTTTTAAGTTGAATGCAAACTTTTAAAAATAAGTATGATAATTCAAAGGTTCCTGGATCGAATACAAATGACGGAATGGATTTTGACAAAAACGTTATCATAAAAGTGATGTACACAAAACATAGAAGATAGAAGTGTGAAATATTTTTTTTCATGTTGCAGGGTGAATTGTTACAATGTTATTGAAGCCCAAGGACCATTCGGTGGCTTCAAAATGTCTGGAAACGGAAGAGAGCTGGCTGAATATGGACTGCAAGCTTATACTGAAGTTAAAACTGTGATAACTAAAGTGCCTACAAAAAATAGCTAAACTCGATAGTAGGGAACGAGAACTACAATCAAACGCTACAAAGATGCACCGACTGGAACCTTTTATTAGTAGAAACTATTTCTAAGTACATGTGTACTTTCTCTCTCTGTGTGTAAGTACTATATTTTTACAGTTTGGGATACAACCGCGTACCCTATATAGCTATAAGCACTGAATGATCAGGGAGAATGTTTTTAATTACATTTACTTTGTACATAAATTATACATACAAAAAATTCCTTTCCTATAGTACCTACTCCTTGATTCATCTCATTTTTAACATTTCCAAACATTTTACACTTTTTATTTTTGATGAGAAAATGTTTGTTGAAAGATGTGAGTTATGTTATGAATGTTTGATATCTAAGCTAGAAATAAATCCGACGTTTTTACAGAGTCTTTGAATTTGTCAACACCTTTTTCATGTCCCCACCCACTCTGAAATTGGAAAATGCTTGAAGGCTGAAAATTTGACTTTCTCACCACCTCTTGTAATCAATAATTATAATTATCGCCGCTTCTTAAAATTTATTGACGATATAGCGGTCATGCAGGCTTATGTATTGTACTGAAAATAATTAATTCATATTAATTATTGAAAAAGGGTCCAAAGGAAATTACCGTATACAAATAATAATTGATAAGATTTTCTTATCAAACGCTTGTTGCGATGATTTATTTATGTCCACTTTGTACGAAGTGCTGGGCGAAGCAAGGGTGATACAAGAGTGTTTGAATCTGGCTGTTATTTATTTATTTTTTTTTTTATTTCACCGTGTCCTCTATTTTTCTATGGAATATTACACTGAGACAAAGATAAACCTCATTATGTTACTAGTTATGAAAATGATTGCAAAGTTTTCAACTTTGTTAAATATTGATTACTGTGTAATGTTAGTTAATCACATTTGAATAACACATAATAAATAATTTAGGATAGGCCGTCATTACGTCAATATCTGGCTGCATCTTCAAATTTTGAATTGAGCGCTTTACCAACTTCGATATTGCTAGTCAAGTCGACTATCGATTACAGCAATCGCACAACAGCCAACTTGTCGCTTGTCGGAATGTGAATCGAAATCGAATGAAAGGGATTTTGTATGGTGGGGGCGGGCATTGTTGTTGTCGTTGTCAGTTGAGAGTTGAAACAGAGCCGGCTAATCATTTCTGTTCCATGAATGAATTTCGTTTATCACTCAACTTCTGAAAGGAGTAGTTGTCGATCCCAAGAGATAAGAGATTGTCTTTGTCAAAACCTGCTTCGTGCCAGAGTAGTTGTGAAAGTCGTTATCCATATGTGTGATTCTGTTATAGGTTAGGTGTAAATGTAAACATATCTGCGTGCTAAGTTTCATAGTTTTGGCGTACCACAAGCCAATTCTTTTACATTACGTTGCAATTCTTTCAGGGAAGTGATGGAAAAAACAGCGAAAGATAACGTCTTCATTGGTGGTGTTGAGGGGTAATTATCAAATTCAGTTACCTGCATTCTGCCAGTTTGCGTACGAAATACTTTACGTTAACGTACTTGATGTAATTGTACAACTTAAGTACAGCTTCAACTTATTCTTATCAATGAGCTTGTAGTAATGCAATCTGTTTTTATTAGGTATAATTAATTTGTCTAGGCCTGTATGACTATTTTTACCATTGCTATATTAAAAATGCTAAGTCCATAACTTGCAAACTAATTGATAGATTTGTCTCATATTTGGTGAATGTAAAGCTCAAAGTTCAACTTAAACATACGGTATCACTATAGGTGTTCGAAATGGCTACCATTCACATCCACACACAAACGATGCCGCCAAACTGCAGCACAAACTACCTACTGTCTGCAACGTGTTCAGTTGGATACTTGCACATTAATGTACGATGGATTCTCTTCTCGAAGTTCATCCAATGTGCGTGGTTTTTGTCGATAAACGACGTCCTTCAGTGTTCCCCACAGCTAAAAGTCCAGAGGAGTTAAGTCTGGAGAACATGGTGGATATGTTTAAGTTGGACTTTGAGCTACACTTTCACCAGAGATGAGACAAATCCATCAATTGGTTTGCAAGTTATGGACTTTTAAACAGTTGATGAATTTTTTGGACCACTCTGTATATTAGGCTATGTCATATTATTGAAACAAAAATGAACTATTCACTAATCTGGAATTTGGGCTGAGTTATCATACCCCGAAATGTCAGATGGTTTTCAATAGAAGGGTATAATGTCCAGTCCATGTATGCAGCATTCATGTATACTGTAGCTAGTTAATTTTGATAAGGCAGCTGGATTGACAATGAATTTCCTCATTACAACTTTTTGCTATGTTCAAAGTTTATTCACCAACTATGAAGCAGCTATTTTGATTATGAATAAATTAATATCTAACTTATTAGAACATTTGTAATGAGTTAATTCATTATTTTTAATCCAGGTGCCTTAACAAACTGAACCAGTAGTAAACGCATTACACGTTGTCATTAATGTAAAATAAACTATTATTTAAAAAATAATAATTAAGTTATCTATTGAGTTTGATAATGTCGGAAGAAGTGTACTCGTGCTGATTTTTTCTTTGTAGATGTTGGTATGAAATTAATTTTGATTGCTCAAATTGTTCAGAAGTGTAGTAAGTTACTTGTATTGATTTTCTTTTCTCCTTGTACTAGGATGTAATATGTTGTGTTTGATTAATCATATATAGTTCATGAATATTCTTGCAGTATAAAAATAATACGTCCAGACTAGAAATTGGTACGAGAAAAAAGGGAAATTTCTCAATTTAAAAATTTCCACTCATTTTTGAACGTAGTGATCTTGGTAGTGATCATAGTGAAACAATGTTGTTTTTGTTTTATTTTTGATATTATCGATCTCAAAATTTTTTGGAAAACTCTGATTGGCAGGCCTACTATCTAAAATAGATTATTCATAAAAGCAATGGCTTTCATCACCTAATGCAGTGCTGCCCAATCTACGGCCGATACTAAAGGTACGTTTCCATTACTACAAATCACATGTTCCCGACATGTGCCCGGCACAAATTTCTAATTTGTAGTAATAGAAGATTTGTGCCGGGCACATGTCGGGAACATGTGAATTGTAGTAATGGAAACGTATCTTAATGTACACAATTTTTCCACCTTGCGACTCTTTTCGTGTGAATGTGAGATTTCACTAAGCCAAGTAAATGTAGATAAAAAACCAATTTATATTTTCAAGGTCGAGAATATCGCTCCTTTTATCTGCACTTATATTACTTTTTCAATTATTCAATCGCTTATTCAGAGCTGCTGTGCTGTGCCAAGAGCTTAACCAAGACCTCACTACAATATTAATTGAAAGTTGTCTTGGCTTGACTTTATCAGAAAGTTTTCTATTGCGTATTTTTATTGCGCTAGTCCACGAGCGATAAAAATATCAACCTTTGCTCTCCAGTCCCGACAACAGAAAAATAGTAGGATAGGATCGCTTCTTAGTTATTGCTTTTTAGAAATAAAATTGGTTTAGAATTTACAACCAGATAAAGACAAATCTAGGCTATTCGATGTTAATTCATTATGATAACGCTGTCATTTTTAAAACAAAAATATGATATACAATTCCGCTTGGCGTTGGATATAAAATAATGAAAACTACATTATGTCTTGAAATCCTTGATCCATTAAAAAATGCGAACTCACCGATAAAATCATCTGTTGTTAGAATTATGTGGGTTTGTTTCTTACTTTACCACCAACATAATACTTCTCATTTTTCAATTTCATCTTGAAGTTCAGAAATATTTGCATAGGAAAATCGATTTTTTTCTCTGTAATATTTAAAAAATGAATTAAAATTGTGGAGTAGAGTTCTCTGGTAAATTGATTTTTGTTCAAGTACGAATTACTGCATTTATCTACATAGAAGGATGAGGATAACTTTGTCCATTCAATGTTTCATACTTATCATTATTGTTGTTTATACAAATGAGCATAATTCAATAGAATAAAACATTTCCAGTTTCAAACGTTGTCTCGGTTTTGTGTGTATTCCACAGATCTTAGTGATTTAATTTTTTTTTGCTGTGGTGATGCCCACATAAGCTTTTAGCTTGTGCGTGGGTAATGGGAAGGATGATGATAAGAGATGAGTAGACCTACAGCTTTAGGTGGATTTCGAACCTCCGGGAAGCGATTTCTATTCTCATGAATGAATGACATTCAGCAGAAAATGCCTTAAACTCAAGTGGTCACTCTTACAATGGGTGTAACAGGTGCAAGACTCTTATCTTATCTTGCGATTAGACACCGGCAGAACCACGAAGCGATTCTGGCAGGTTTTGATTCCTGGCTGTACCCAGTATATTTCCATACAATCAGTGGACTTTGGTCTTTTCTATCATTAATAGCTATGTGATCCTATTGATCGCAACATTTATTATTAAATACCCACTACGATAATCTCCTAAAGTTACTCTCAGCTATGTCTCTATCCTGTAATAATCTACATTCATTGCAACTCTCTATATTATTGTTTCATAAATTTTCTAAACTGTAGTCCTTTTAAATTTCCCAGATTGATTTTTGAAAAGTTAGTTGCAGTTTCTTATTTTTTATTTCCTATTTTTAAAATCAAATTAAAATAGGAAAAATAGCACAAATCTATTCCTGTAATCCTTCTTTAGTGCTAGTAGTTAGGCTATATAAAATAGCGAAAATATGAAATAGAACGATTAAAAGCAGAATACATTTAAGAATGTAATTTCTCTCCTGTCCTTTGTTTTTCCCCAGCAGCGGTCAATATTTCTCGTAAAATCGTGATTGGTCACAGTATCAGTGGGCTGTAAGAAGTATTATAGTAGGACGTAATTTCTGATTTGTCAATACTCGTGGGCCATTACTTTCTCGGACAATAACTAACCAGCGATTATTTTTGTAGTTTTTTTTACTGACGGATACCTAACCGTTAGTCCAGTGCTGGCCTCTTTGGACATGGTTTATTAGTTCCACTGTCAAAATTTTGTATCTATTTTTTGTGTGTAAACAGCTTTTTATGAGCTTCGGTTCATTGCTCATTCGGCCATAAGGTTATAACGAAATTTTATTGAATAGCATAATAACAATAGAACATAAGCTTCTAAATAAATTACTTTGATAATGTATTTGTTTTGCTTGATGATTTATGCATTTATATTCTAGTGCGTTGTAGTTTATAGGCCTAGCATTGTATATTTGTAGATTTTAGATTTTTAGCATTGTGATTCGATATTTTATTTCAAATAAATGTTGAATTAAGTGAGGTCGGTTCTAATATGAATTTCAATAAACAGTTGTGTAAAGCCTTAAGCCTCTTCCAAGCAGAGAAAATTTATGATATACCATTCTCCTAGAACCTAGCTTCTAAATAATCACTATCTATTGGTAATAGTGAGATGTAGGTAATTATTATCATAATTACTACTATCACTCCTCTATGTTATTATATTATAATTTGTGGGCTAGTTCTCACATAACTGCTTTGATAGTAGTGACATTTGTCTCACTTGAAAAGTGAGCTGCTAAATCAATTGATATTGATGACCAAATGAAATCAACAGTTAATATTATTTATTCAATCACACTATTGAATAACATAATGAATAACAAGTGAGCTGTACGAACAAGATCAAATCTTCCATACAATAAAATAAAATTAAAGATCAACAACTTGTTGATTAATGACTTGACAAGGCTTCATTCAACCAAAGACAATATTATTATCTATTAAGTAGTTAAATTTTTCGTTGGTTCAACGTACGGGACTGTGTATAATAAGTAGAATTTGATTTATAAAGATGCGATTGAATGGTTATAGCGTTGAAAATACATAATACCAGACTCGACTTTAACCTTTCAATTGAAATTTTAAATCAACAATGAGGCTGCTGGATAACTGGCTTTCACTATTTGATCGAATGTTAAGTATGTATTACCATGGACTAACCACATATCTTATCTTATATTAGACCAAAGAGGATCATAGAATCTTCTAACATCCTCATTGATTAGACTAACCATATAGACTATGTTTATCTCTGGTATTACCATACAACGGTATTCTTGTTATTAGTGATTGATAATGAATTTATATGTTCAAAGTTATTGTTGTTTAATGATAATGAAAAGCAGCCAAATTCATTTACAAGAAAATATTCTTATCAAATACATTACAACTTCTAGACTGTTGTTTAATGATAATGAAAAGCAGCCAAATTCATTTACAAGAAAATATTCTTATCAAATACATTACAACTTCTAGACTGTGAATGATTAAACTACGTTGAAAAGTTGGACTGCAATGTCGTTGATCAAACATTTTACTGTGGACTAAAGGTGCAGATACACGTTGCCTAGTATGCATGCAAACTATATCGTGTGGACCGACTTTTCCCCATTGAATTAAATGCATGCAACGTGTATCTGCTGCCAGTCATGGAAAACCATATTGAACAGATGAATCTAAAAGCGCTATTATTTATTTTTAAATCTTATCCATTATCAATGTACGGTAGGCTACAACTGTTCCAATATGCATGTAATTTGTTGAAAATCTCCTTTCCCTATTACTCCGTTTAGTGTTAGAATAAATTCTTAAGACCTCAAATAATTTATCTTATATCGTTTATATTCTACCTTATATCAATGATTTCCTTTTATTTAAATTTCAGGGGCGCCAGTTCGTCTACAGCTGTAATTTATGATGGCAGTGGGAAGCTGTTATCAGAGTGCACTGGGCCAAGCTTAAACCATTGGGTAAGGTCACGGTTACTAATTTAGAATACATTCTAGTTTCTAGATAAGATCGCAATTGTTTTCTTCTCCCTCAAATTATTAATCGTGCATTGGTTTTTCACTGTATTCATTCAGATTTACATAGTGTAGGGTAATTGTTGTGTTGTACCGGCACTCATTTTTTCTTGGAAATTAATTTTCAAGCAAGGAATGTAACGACGAATAGTGTCATTAAATGAAATATAATTGTACCTGCAAAAAAACAATTTCTCAACGACATTTAATCGCAATTCATAATCTCCAACGAACAAAAACTGTACCGTACAGTTGCACAAAAAAGAATACTGAGTTTGACCGTTGTAAAATGACGTCATCTAGTAATGCATCTGAATCTCTATTGAGCTTTGTAGAATGTCGTCATCTCGTGCCAGTTAAAGTTAATTGTTGCAATCGGCCCTTACAGTTTACAAGTCAAATGATGTGAACAAACATTGATATTATATTTATTATATTTTCATATTTTGACGTGTCACATGCTGTGAGAGCTTAGCTCAATTACTACAGCTTCCTGTGACAAAAATCAAATACAAACATAAGAATGCGACTTCCTGACTCATAAATGCAAAAACGAAATCCATTGTTCGCAGATAATCGGAATGGAAGAGTGTCAGAAAAGAATAAACGATCTGATACAAGATGCCAAACAGAAAGCCGACATTCCACCTGAGCGCTCGTTGAACTCTCTGGTAAGTGCGCAAAGAGAGAATGCTAATTGCACTATTCAAATTTCCTCTTGTTCAATTGAACCTTGTGGCCTTCATGTGATCGATTTTTCAGCTCGGTTCGACTTTGAAGTCATTGAGGTAGCTTCTGTGTCTTTCATACTGTCTGTTGGGAATTGAACAGGTTCTACTCCGTCAATAATTTATGTTTGAAATGTAATGACGCTTCGGGGATGAAATTCTAATTGAAATGGAAATACTAGAATGTAAAAATTACCGATACAGTAGAAATTTATTAATTGGTATGGAAATTGATTGGAAAATTACCAATAAAAATTCATTCCATGACAAATATGAATGAAAACTTTTGCTATTGTGAACAGTTATACGACAGCTTATGACAACAAGACACCCAATTGAAATATACTAAGACTGTTTCTCATATTGATCAATCAGCCTGAACGTGCAAAATTACGCTCTTAGAAACTCACTTTCAGCTTTGTGTCCTTCAAAATTTGGACGTGCTTCAAGTTTTCAAGTGATCTACTTCACATTATCACCTATTACCGCATCAAATGAAATGTGATTAACCTCAAACAAAATTTGGGACTTACTTGAACGTTTTTCTTATCAAGGACAATGTCATAGTATCTAATACTTATAACAAAAAATGTCACTGTATAATAAATTAGATTCAAGTTCAAGTCATACTGTTCTCATTTTGATATACTGAATAGTGAATACTGTCTCATTTTGAATACTGTATACATCTTTTCTTGACAAGAACATCTATAAAAGTTGAAGTATTCATGTATGAAAGAGTGCTTGATAAAGTAAAAAATAATCAAGTTCCCTCATCTACTTATAAATATATAATCTCAGATAACTGTAAATATATAATTTCTTTATCATTATAATAATATAATATAATGAATACCCTTTATATAGTACCCCTATACGTTTTTGTTGTATAATGTACATTTTATTATTTATTTATTCCTTCACAATGCGGGATCATACGGGGAAACAGTAAAATTTGCACCCCAATCAACATTATTGAAATACAATTAACAAATTACAGAAAACTGGAGAAAGAAAACACTTCAACTAGGAAACTAAATATAAAATTAAACAATTGTATATTAAAACTATAAACTGAATATTGAAACTAAACAATTCAATAATTTATTATAATTAGAAAAAAAAACAATATTAAAACTGAACAATTCAAAATTATAACTAGATAAATAGAAATTAAAGATGGCAAGAAAGAGAGTTGAATATGATGAGTGATAATAAAAATATGTATTTGAAGTTGTTTTCTTTTGATAGATTATGAGAATTTAAGATAACAAATGTTTTATTATTGCGTTTTGTTACCAAGATTATGAGGGGATATAGAGGAGAAAATTGAATAAAAAAGTTGACTTCTATTGTATTCTCTTTTCTAATAATAATGAGTATCGTCTTAACTCTGGTACACTAACAAGATGCTTATAATATTGTTTCATCCTTTTAATGTTTTCTTCTTTTATTCAACTCTCCACTCTCAACGCCTGATCTATATTATGTTGACTACATATTACATTTTCAACTCATCATTTTATTCTCTTGTCATTCCATTACGAATTGCTCATAAAGTGTAAATAAATATTTTCAGGGCTTGAGTCTAAGTGGCTGTGAACAAGAATCCACCAACAACGACTTGAAAACAGGATTGATAGAGAAATTCGATAATCTGAGCAAAGCTTACTTTGTTTGTAGTGACACTATAGCGCCCGTGGCCTCAGTTAGTGATGAAGGTAAGCACCGAATACATTATATTATTTTTTCTTATTTTTATTAATATGAAAGTTAATGTTAGCTATTTTCAACAGTTTAGCCTTTTAATTACAGTTCCTCGACAATTTTCATTCAATCATGGATAATTGGTTATTTTTATTATTTACTAGTTCTATTATTTATGCACTGATAATACAATAATTTTTGGTGAGACATATTTGATTATAGATAGATAGATAGATGACTTAATTTTTCCCACTTTGTACATTACATAAAATTGCTGAGGGCGAAGATGAGGCATAAGAGCCCCCTCTTCCACTTAACGTAATGATGTTCTAATTTTTACTGTAATAAAATATTTATATATGTGATCATCTCTCATTATTCAAATAATAAAAAAATGTGACGAATACATAAAAGTCAGCTACCATAAAAAATTCTCAGGTCTTATGCTGCAGAATATGTGAATAGTTTCAACAAAATAGCCTACTTATTTCGTTTAGTGTAGCCTAGAGAATTTCGTATAGCCTACACATGTCAACGTAGTGTATAATCTAGGGAAATCTTGTAAATATATGATAATTTGTCTATCAAAACATTTATAAACTGAACAGGAGAGAAAAACAGGCAGAGTCTAAAACAGTTTCTCTCTAATTTTGATCAATATACCTATTCTAAATGAAAGTTGCGATTCACCTTCTGTTGTGTATCTCTAAAGTTCATTAAAGTTTCCCACTAAGGAAAAAATATACTTAATCAATTAACGAATTTTTTATAAAAAAATTATATGCATTAAAGTTGATTATTACGTTGAAAAAAGATGATATGAGAACCAAATATGCAACAAATTTCCCAACGGAAGGCAAACATCGACCAACTCAAAAGCTACAGTTGTGGTCGATACATAGTTACGTTTCATGTTTAAAATGTAACAAAATTAATAATAAATGTCAAGTTTAATGTAAGAAACTTAATATGAAACCCTTATCTTATACTTTGAAGAATTTTGATAGGTACTGTTACTATTGATAGTAATATAAATATTACTTTGCAATGATTTATCTCATATTAATGTTCTTCTATATATTTTGTGATATAATCCTATGATTTTAATGTTCTAATTGGATGGAATTTTGGGAAAATATTGATTTATTCATGGCAATTACAATGCTTTTAGGAGGAATGGTGATCATATCAGGAACAGGTTCAAATGCACTTCTCAGAAATCCAGATGGAACAGTTCACCAATCCGGAGGTTGGGGTCATCTATTGGGCGATGAAGGATCAGGTATGTTTTATTTTATAATTATCAATTCATTCATCCATTTATTTATATCTGTATCAATCTGTCATGTTGAGATTTTTTAATTTTGAAAATAATAAATCAGTTTTCTTAGACTAGTGGTTATAAAGATAAAATTTATTTCAAGGTATCCGATGTCTAATATATTAAGTCTGCTTTTCCACTCTACACTCTCTCTTCACACCTAACGAAACTCTAGCATGGCATATCAAATAATTAAAATTACATTTTAAAATGTTAATGAACTCTGAAACTGTCGGATTTAAAGGATCATCTACTACACCCTTATATAAAAAATCATGCCTCACAAAACTCCAAGATTATTCCTTGTCAAACAATAAGCTAAAGCCCAACTTTCAAGAAATGAATATTTCGTAAGCTGCTTTTTTAGCAGAAAAATATTGGTAATTTTCAGCGTTTCTATTGAACGTAAAATGAACCTAAAATGGGACTAAAACTTCGATTAGGGGATGAGTTAGTTATCAGAGAATTAATATTTTTTCAAGTTAATTTTTTGCTTGTAAAGATGTCTACTTTAAAAGTTTGAAGTTAATTTGTTAGGCTTCTCTGTACCAAAAATACTTTAATGTACCATCTGTTTTTGATTTTTGTTTTTTATAAATTTTATTGGAGCTCATTTTCTTGGTTCACTGTTAATCTCTGTCCAGTATAATGTGAAAAATTTCTTCAAACCTACTGATTGATAATCTTGTTTAGTGATTCGAAGTATTTATTAAGCCATGATTATTAAAAATAAAAACGTTTCTGATCTGAACTAGATCGGAACCATTGCAGTCCATTTTTCAAAAATGGAAAATATACCTGGAGTTTGTGCATTAATGGCTCTATTGAATAATTATTATACTATTATTAATGTTCAATGTTCAAATATTCATGGTATTTATTTTTTTTTCAGCTTACTGGATATCATGGAAAGCAATTAAAATCGTGTATGATGAGCAGGATGACTTACAGACTCCACCCGCAGATACAAGTTACGTTTGGAAAGCTATACAGAACTACTTTAAAATCTCTTCAAGGTATTACTACTACAATTTTCTCTTATACTTAGTATATAACCTATTCTCACTGGAATTATTTAGGCAGAATCTACAATCTGGTCTCTCACCAATATTTTAAAATTATATAGACAATTATATAATATTGTAATAGTTAAAGATGAAACTTACTTTACTCTTTACAGTTTGTTTAAAGTGCAAACAAGTCAATACCAGTGAATTATTGGTGTTTAGTATTTAGTATTATTTTAGGTATAGAAAGAAGTAGGCCTAATAGACTGCAAGAAAGATCACAAACTTTCGTATTCTATTGAGCTCAGTTTTTTAATTTTTTTAAAAAAATTTTACTCATGGCGTTTGTAAGGGATAAAATATTCCATCAAATTCTATACAGTGAAATAACTTTAATTAAACAGCTAACTTTGTAAGTTACCAACATACTAAACATGCTCTGTTATAACGCAGCAACCATGATATGTGACTGTGTTATTGTGTTTCTCAAAAATTTTGAATTGTTCGTTTAGTGTTTTGCTTTGGAACTTTAATATAAACTAATTTCATAATCGACAATGTACTTGTTTTCAAAGTGCAAATTAGTGATCTATTAATATGTATGAAACATCCTGGATTTGGACTGGGCTGTTTATGTGAATCGGAATAGGAACAGTTTTAGGCGTGTTGTAGTCTAAAAATAGGCTATATATTTTTTATCAATTTGATGAAAAATTGATCGCGTTAAAACCCTTCACTTATAGTATTCCAAAAATTGGCATTCCAAAATTTGATATAGACTACTTGATTTATTTTCAAACTTTATAACTATAAATTGAATGAAATAAACACTTCAAGTGAAATATTGATCACGTTTTGTGCTGAAAATATTGTTTCATGCTGGTATTGCACATTTTCAAGCATAAAAGAAACTGATGTTACAGACATAACCATAAAGTTTCTGCCTCTTTATAAGCATGAAGAAAACTTCAGTTTGTGTTATTCTCAAAAATGTGCAATAACGTTCAGAATGTCGTAATTTTAAAATTTCGCTCACAAAACATGAGTAATTTTTCACATAAAATTATTGAAACAGTGTATACAGTATTTCATTTAACTCTATGTATCAGTGAGAAGAAGATGAATAAACAACAATTGATAATGTTTCAATTGGAATTGGAATTTCAAGAAAATCACCTCAATCATCGCAGAGCTCTGATTTGAAAGTAGGTTTAATAGGAGTCAAAAAGACATGGATAACCACAGAAAAAACATGTCGAATTCAAAAAGACATGGGCAACCGCAGAAAAATAATAAAATATGGTTTTATTATTTGTTTGTTACATTTCTATTCTTACATGGAATTTTTTGTTTTCCTCTAGGTTTGATATCCTTCCACACATGTACAGCAGCTTCAATAAATCCAACGTGGCCGGTCTATGCCAGCACCTCGCACAAGGAGCTGAAGAAGGCGATGCACTTTGTCTATGGATATTCAGAGAGGCTGGAATCTCACTAGCCAAGTTTCTTATTGCTTTGGGAAAAAAATCTCACAAAGTGAGTATGACTTTTCTCAATAACGTAATTTAAATCCTTAAAACTCTTCTTCTTGAGACAGGTGACATTTTTCTCCTCATAGAAAATTTTGAAAGGCTAATTCGCCCAGAGTATAACAGGGTTCAAATTCGCAATATTTTAAAGCTAACACACTAAAATCAAAACATTTTTTTTTCGAAATGTATCTCTATAGTGTATCTATAGTATTTCTAATGTATCTCATCATCCCGTTCTGATGAGCGTTATAAGAAATTGAGCAGTATTTCTACTTATTGAGGGTAATAATGAGAGAGAAGGTACATGATGTAAATTAATTCTTTCTCAAATAGATTTATCTATAGCCCTAAACGGTCATCTGTATTATGAATTCAATATTATTCTTCATTCGTTATATTGGTCTACAGCTCATGATACTACACCTTAATTACTATACTTTGTGATTATGATACCTATACATAATACATAGATATGTTTTTCATAATAATGTGATCTTACTGTCCTATAGCAATTAAGGTATTTCTAAGTAGTATATCAGTATATGAGTTTAAATTTTATCATAATGTGTAATTGTACTGTTGATAACTCGGTGTCCCGCACAGGTTTTTCAAATCTATGTGGCACCAAATTCCATTGTATTATAATTTTTCTACTGTGTATTAATGATCCGATATCAACGGGGTTTCAATATTTTGAGCCAAAAGATTGGCTGTATTGAAACAATATGAGCGGAAATTCAATAAAATCATCTAACTATCAATAATATATTGAATTCTATCAAATACAATTCTTTCTGTTAAATGTAGCTTTTCTATAAAGTCTTCATATACATACCTAATAATATACCCAATAATCGATTTAGTATAATATATTTAGATCAAGATAACATTTTTATTGTAATAATTCGTAATTTTGAAGTGTTTCCCATTAAAACTTAATTTCATTTTCTCAGAGCCTGACGGAGAAAGATTTGGGACTACCTATTGTTTGTGTGGGCTCTGTATGGAAAAGCTGGAAGTTTCTCGAGTCTGGCTTCAAACACGAAATGGACACAAATCCTTTGGCTGTGAAAAAGTGTTCTTTGATTCGTTTGAAAGTGCAAGTAGCCACTGGTGCTGTTTACTTAGCGGCGAAAAACATCGACTTTGATCTTCCAAGAACCTACGAGAATAACTACACTCTGCTCTACAAATACATCAAGAAAAAGCCTCTCTGATGTAAGAATTTTGTTTGTTCCAGTCTTTACTTCAGAATTCTTATATTCCTCGACTGTCGTAGAATTTTATCATCACATTTTACTGTAGTTTTATCATGAAATTCTATCCTAATTTTATCATGCCTATGAAAAGAGGGGTTCAAATAAAATATTCTTTAAGATCTTTCAAGAACCTACGAGAATCACACTGTTCTCTACAAATGAATCAAGAAAAAGCCTCTCTGATGTAATAATTCTAAATCATTACATTCTTCGATTACTGTAGAATTATTTCAAAGAATATTTTAAAGTATTTATCATGAAATTTTATCCTAATTCTTCCATATTCTCTGAAAGAGTGGTTGAAAGAAATTTTGCCTCGGAATTTGTATTCAAAATTACATCAGAGAAGATATTAATGAGATCTTAAGTGCAAAATTCTTGATATTTCATTTGAAATAGAATTTCATGGATATTTTTGTATTTTCAAAATTTAAAAATATCGGAGAAAGTGCAGTATATGGGCTTCTGTCAATAAATTGCAATCTTCAATCTAATCAGCTGTACTGTTTAACACAGAAGCCCATATTATAATAATTATATGGCTATGATATTAATGTATTTTAATTTTTCTGAAGCTCTGTGATTCCTAGATTATATTCTCTAAGACAATAAATATAGTTTATATCTAAATAGTAATTTATAATCGAATGAATTTATTTATCATGGATATTTCTATATTTTTAAAACTCACCATATCAAATCTTCAACTAATTTTTCAACTTCTGAAGCTCTGTGATTTGTAGATTATATTTTTAAAAGAGAATATAAATTTATTCATTGACTTGTTATTTCAATAATTGAATAGTTGAAAATTCACCAAATAACTATTGACTAGACATATAAAAAATCACCAAATAACTATTGACTCTAGACGCAATCGACTCATGCAAGACCCAATCGAATCAGAAACTGAATTTAGAATCTGAAACCGTTCATTTCAGAAAACGGGGTTTAAAACATTTTTCGATATTAGAAAAGTCAGGACATTGGTATTTACCAAACTATTAGAAAAAACACACTTATATTTTATATGTAGATGGAATTACTCCTGAGTTTCTCTAGTTTTGACTTGGTGAGACTACCTATGAATGTTTTGTATTTACAGAAAAAAATGAATTTGTTTTCTGTTATCACGCATTCCGAGATCATCTTTAAGTAGATCCTACAATAAAAAGCTGAAATAAGTAAATATAACTCAAAAAGTATTTGTAAATTTAAATGTAATAACATTTTCCAAAAATCAATTCACGAAGTCTATCAATCACTTTGGTGTTTCAAGGCTGCTTGATTATGGCGAGTTCGTTCGTTCTTACATTACTTCGTCATTACGTCATCAATGAACGGCGTGGAATAATTACATACCAAAATAGCGATGGCCTAGTAAGACTTGTTTCAGTTGATACAGTTGGGGATACAGTTGTTGTTTTGCACTGCCACAGCGTACGTGGAACTGTTTACATTCTTTTGAAAAATACTACTGTTTCAGTATTTTCAGTATAAATGACAAGCTTCATTCTTCTTGCAATGCTAGCCATTATTGAAGAATAATAATATGTAGAATAATAATACCTATACATTTCAAAATTTTTGAATTGTACTTCCACGAATAAATTGATCAGTAGTACAGAAATAATAAATTGATCAATAGTACAGAAATAAAATGCAATTTTACGTTCCTCGTATCATTACAGTTTTACGTTCATGCTCCATGAATAATACTCATATATATGTACGGAGTGGTCCAAAAAATGTATCCACTGTTCAAAAGTCCATAACTTGCAAACTAATTGATGCAGGTGTCTCATCTTTGGTGAAAGTGTAGCTTAAAGTCCAACTTGAACATATCACTTTAGGTCTTAGAAATGGCCACCATTCACATCCACAATTAAACGATGCCGTCAAACTGCAGCACAAACTACCTACTGTCTGCAACGTGTTCAGTTGGATATTTGTACATGCATGTACGATGGATTCTCGATGTTCATCCAATGTGCGTGAGTTTTGTCGATAAACGACGTCCTTCAGTGTTCCCCACAGCTAAAAGTCCAGAGGAGTCAAGTCTGGGGAACGTAGTGGATACTCCACAGCACCTCTACTTTCTATCCATTGCGGTTCGTACTGCAGTTCGGTGGCATCGTTTGTGTGTGGATGTGAATGGTGGCCATTTCGAACACCTAAATTGACATGTTTAAGTTGGACTTTAAGCTACACTTTCACCAAAGATGAGACACCTGCATCAATTAGTTTGCAAGTTATGGACTTTTGAACAGTGAATACATTTTTATTTGGACCACTCTGTATATATGATTCTATCTGGTGATAAAATTATCAAGTTAATCTGTATCTTCGTGTATAAAGAGTTGAGATTGAACCTAGCATTGATGATTAAGCTAAGATTCATTCAAAATAACTGAATAAAAATATGTTCGTATGGCTTTTAATCGGTGGGAAGACCCTTTACGGGTAGGTTCCACCTTGCCTCATTTTTGTGTCGGTCACCCATCCAAGAGCAGTATTGGATGTTTGTAACTTAGCCACATGATCACTCAGCAACCGCTCAATAACTGATTAATTAACTGACTAATTTTCATTGTTTTCCATTTCATTTGTTCAAATAACAAAATTTAATTAGTAAATATTTTTAAATAAGTGAATTTTATTGTTGGAAGAGCTGTAAGTACTGACTTCAGCTAAATTCACAGTCAAACGATTATTCAAAACGAAAATAATAAAAAAATATATCCATATGATCAACTTTAAGACAATATAAAAAAGACTCAATTTAGTCTTTTTGGTCTTAATCTTGTGATTTAGTTACAATCACAAATTTATTAGAAATTAATTAATTAAAATATCGAGGTAGCCTACAGGTTTCGGTTGTTACACAAATATCAATCGCTGGTAAACTCTCTGAGAGTTTCCATTCTATTTTAATAAATTTAAACTTGTGGTTACAACAACACACATTTTACTTGAGAGGTAACTCTCAGAGTGTTTACCAGAGATTGATAATGGTGTAACAACCGGAACCGTTATCACGATTTTTTAATAAATTTGTGATTATAATAAATTCGAGTCTTTTCATTCAATATGGATAACTACCTTCACAACTGCACAAAAAGTAAGACAATACTCTGTCGTATTCGAAGCGCTAATGAACCACTATTTTTTACTAGGCTATATTATTGTGATCTCAAAGTTGAAGGTTGATTCCAGAACTGTGGGCTAGCAAAGACTCTTGGTAAGAGATAGAATTGTATTCTATCTTGAAAGAGATAGAATTGTCTGTGGTGCTAGTGACAATGAAACATATAACATTGACCCAGACCTACCAAGGTCACCTGTCCAAGCGCCGACTCAAACGCTCGTGACTCAACATTCATCTCCTGAAGATCACACTGACCGCTTGTTGGTCGTTTACCTACAATTCTGTGGATTCAATTTTTTTCAAATCCATTCCAGTTTAGAATTGGTTATCAGTTCATCAATAAATATATATTTTCCTATTAAAATATTAACAATGGAATCTATGAGATTTTCGTACTTTTTATACTACTCCATAGAAGGAACAAATTTTATTCCCGGTAGAACATATTGTGGTACGGTAAGGCTTGAGCCTACTATTTCTTCCAATATCAATAGAAGTTTTACTTAAGATTTCCATAACAAAAAATAAAGTAGAAGTGTACCTTAATCCACAATAGAAACTGTGATAGTTGATGAAGACTAATTATTCAGTCATACTCCTAAACTTGAGAGGTAGCCTATCTCATGATTCAAACATGAGATCTCTTTTTATCATTTTTTACTTTCTATTATGATTAATCACAACTTATTCCCACAATTTGGAATACCGCTATATCTTACAACTAGACCTATGTATATACTGTGACAGTACGGGTATACTGCCTCAAAAATATATTCTTTTACTATTTATGTTTATTTTTTTCTGAGGGTGATGCCCACATGAGCTCTATAAAAATCTCGTGCGTGGGTAATGAGAGGAGTGATGATGAGAGATGACTACTTTTTTTAGGCAGTCGGGACCGACGGCTTTTCGTCTCCTCCGAAAGACGGGAGTGGCCGTTTTCTGTCAAAATCCATTCCGTCAACTGTATTCGATATTGGAACCTTTGGATTAATTATCAGACCGGCGCTTATCGCCCTCGGCAATGTGTTACTTTTATTAGTAAATACAGTACATCCAAATATCGGAAATCGTGGAAAACAAAGTACCTTTGAAGTGAGCGCGGTTGCCTAATCCTAATGTCAATTTATGAACACGTTAGCCCAGTAAAATAGTACATTTCACCTTGCATGAAATGGGATAGTGGGTTTCTTTTTGTGCCTACAATAAGGAATTTGGTCTCGAATTGTAGGTAATTTAATCTACCCACTTTAAAACTTTGTTGGGTGTCCTATATGAGAAAGTGATGAAAATTGGCCAAACATGAAAAAAGTGCGAAATTTCGCAATTTTCTACGGTGTTTGGAGATGATCTGGAAGTTATCCGAGGTCGAAAACTTGGATTTAACATCCCAGGACTATCACAATCAAATACATTTTTTAAAAAGAAATGGACTACCCCATTTCATGCAAGGTGGACCCTACTTTTGATAACTGTTTTACTGGGCTACGTTACCATTTTAAAATGATATGAAGCTCTCAAAATTTAATTTTGTGTTGGCGGTGCATCAATAATTTCATCCAAATCTTGTGTAATGTGGACAACTTTGATTGAATACCGATAATTATTTCGGGTTCAGTAAATCCAGATGCAGTAAATAATGGAAGAATTTTTCAAATTTGGTTTCTACTCCATTATTATAAGTGATCATTTACAGCTCATTTAAAGTTTTATACCAAACAGTGTGTGGATACTGAATGATCGTTATTTAAGGAGAAATTAAAAATAAAAATTTAGTCGATGGTCGATGTGATTTTCTTCACATTTAGAATCATAGTTCCTTTCTTCGAACGTTTGGCCAGTACAAGAAACACACCTTGAACCTGTAGCCCTAAGGAACGTTTACCGATAAGATCAATTTTGTAGCTACGTGTCACCCCTCAGAACAGGCTATTTTAAGGCGAACAGGCGATGGCGAGGTGAGGTGAGGTGCTTGTGCAGTGCGAGTGAGGTTCAACAGAGCTGCATTCCTCGTCCACTTTTGTTGTTCAAGGGCGTCAAGTGGTCGTCGAAATGAACCTCTTCTCATCCTCCAACAAAAAACGCAACCTAGACCTTATATTCCTTCGTTGTTCGTGATACTATTTCCTAATGAGCTTGGTACTGTATAAGTAAAGCCGAGTAGAAAAAGTCGCGCAACTCCTTGTTGTTATTATTTGGTCAGCAGGCGAAGAAAGAAAGAAAAACGAAGTAAAATGGTTGAAGTTGAAGAGGTGTGGAGGGTCGTCGACCCGCGCCGGAACTGTTATTAGGAGTGTTTACATGAGGAGCTGGCCGGCCGGCCGGGTCATCGACTTGCTCTTGAAGCGTGGTATTCGTGACGTCATCAGGTGTACCGCTAGTCGAGAGAGGCAAGGCAAGACGCAGGGCAGGTCACCTGCTGCTGCTGCTACTGGCGCCGCCTCCTCACTCCTCTCCTCTCTCGCTCGCCTCTCAACTCTCCACAGCCAGCTCTTCAGCACAGCCAGTCCCCAGTTTGTGCTATCAACCCACAACACGCACAGCACATCAGCATCAGTCGCCAACACCGCGACGTCGAGTTTCTTGTAGTTCACTAGTCAAAATGCGACACTTCTCACTACTGTTTTTCTTGTTAGTGGCTCTGGCCTCGAACTCGGGTTCATTCGCGGAAGAAGATGACGAAGCCAATCCTTTTCTGGACGCAGCCAAAGCGCTGCTGCAGGACTCGTTGCAAGGGGGTGGCGACAAGAGTGGTGGGTTGGCAGGGCTAGGTGGCATGTTGCAAGGCCTGCTGTCGCAAGCGGACGGTGGACGCCCGTCGGGAGGCGTTGGGGCGGGTGATCTGCTGGCTGGCCTGGGGGCAGTGCTAGGGGGCAGAGGAGGGCAAGGGGGTTTGGACCCTCAGATGGTGTCCAAAGTGGTGGAGATGTTTTCGAGCTGGTCGGGCGGTGACGGCAAGGGTGGCGAGGGCGGGGGCGGCGACGGCGGCCCGCTGGAAGGCCTGCTGAACCTGCTGCCGCTGCTGGCCAACACCGGGCACCTGCACTCGGACGACCCGGCCGTCGAGGACGCCGAGGAGCACCAGCGGCACCAGAAGAGCGCCTCGCTGCTGCCGCCCTTCCTCACCGGCCTGTGGGAGCACTTCGCCTCGTCCGAGCTCGGCCGCACCCTCTGGGCCAACAGCGGCCTGGCCGCCACCCTCCGTCTCTTCCAGGACGAGCACGGCAACTTCCAGCTGGAGCGCATCTTCATGTCCATGGAGAACAATCAGTTTCGCCGGCGCTGGGTGCGTGCGCTCTCCGCATTCGTCGCCGATTGGGTTAAACACGTCGCCGATCCAGCCACACAAAAAAGGTCAGTCACATATCCCTTTTTTTTTCATCAATTGAAGAAAATGCTTACTGAAATATATGAGAGCATCTCTATAAATGAACGTGCTGGTATCCAATTGCCCGATTATAACTTGTGTGTGGGCCTATATATTATTGGTTTGAAGTGCAGTGCAATCATTTAATCTAGTGCAGAATTCATTTGATCTTGTTATGAAGATAATAATCATCCTTTTATGAGTAATATTTGTTGAAGAAGACCTCGTGTTATTGAAACCGTAATTAAGGCTTGTTAATTAACTAAGCATTGGACTTGCAATTATCATTGCTTGTATAAATTACGCATTGCAATTTATCAAGATAGTGCTATATTAATCTGAAGACTTTATTACTACTAATGAGGCGGTTTTTTCATGTAGTTACGTTATAGTATGCTGTTAAATATAATTTTGACTTGAATTCAATTTAAATAAATGTTATAAAACTGTCCTCATCAAGGTCAGGTCATCATGCACCATCAACATTTTGGGGAAGCGGTTGTCCCAGTGGTAGCAGGCGATATTAGATAAAAGACGGCGCCTACCACTCCTGTTGTAAAGGTGACCGGCTCCTCTAAATACAATTTATGAGCTTCAAAATCGCTTCCCGGTGGTTCGGAACCCACCTTAGGCTGTAGGTCCATTCATCTCTCATCATTACCCTTCCCCTTACCCACGCACAAGCCTAGAGCTTATGTGGGCATCATCCCTAGCAAAAAACAAAAATAAACATCGAGACATAGCCTACCTACTTTATTTATCATTTATTAATAGAAGAATTATTGCAGTTGCTTTAAACTCATATTTCGTATACTACCTATTTTTCTATATAAAAATCTAATTTTCAATAGATGAGATGCATGACTGTAAATTTTGCTACATAAATTCTTGAAAAACCAGCTCCAGATCATCTCATCCAGGATTTGGTTTAGTTACCTTGTATGCAGGTATGGGTACCGGGAAGTTATGCAATGGAATGATGAATCATTTCTTGTAACGGGAACTCATTGGAGTGAGGAGTGAGTGTGATACAGGATTTGGTAACTCGACAATTATATTCAGCTCGTAGAAACAGTCATTCATGAGTAATATTGGACTTTCATATTTTAATAAGATACTAGTGGAATAATAATTGAAACCCTATTTACTCAAATAGAGTAGGTATAATATAAATTGTTTAAGGTGTAAAAACTTGAAGATGTACCTGTGACAAACTTTTGTCAATTATTTCAAGTTATCGGTCAATATACCCCTTTTTGAATTTATAAAACACTGGAAAATTCATTTCTACATTTAAAACATGGCTGCCAGTTTTATTGCTGAAGGCATTGTGGCAATTTCTCCGCAAAGGTAAACTCATCATCAGTATTCTGGTAATAAACTGTAACACAGGAAACCAAATTTATTTGTCATGTGCTACTCGGCTCCTAAATTACAGAACCTTCATCTAAATTTTGTAGAATGAAATATTTGCGCTCAGTTAATAATTATATTTTAAAACCATCACCTATTTATTTATATATTGCTCAAAACTCATATTGATTAAAAAACTTACGAATGTGGAAAATCTTTACAGTGATGCAAAAGAAAATGCCACTCCGAGTTTTTCATCCTAAAATAGGGTGTAATAGTTTATCTTAAATAAACAATAAAAAAAACTTAAATGAATGTTATAATAATGAATAATGATAGGACCAACTCAAAATATTGATACTACCACAGATTTATTGAAATTATGAGAAATTTTTATAATTGTTTATGGTGGATCTATAGAAACTATAGTCTCTCATTATTCAAACATACATCTACAGTATATGAATGTGGAAACATTCTATTATTTCATTCATTATTAAACCATTATGAGAAGTTGTTTTTAAATTGTTTATGGTGGAAACTATGGAGGGACTACAGAAACTATAGTCTCTCATTATTCCTATATACAGGTACATCTATACATATATACCCTTTATTTCATTTTAGTTTTATTTCATTAGCAATAACTATAATCATAACGTTGGATGAAGTTTACTACAAACTCTACCCATTTCCATCCTAAGTAGTCTGCTGAGCTCTCAATAGACCTTGACCTCCATGGCAATTCTTCCTCTCTTCGGTCTCCAGCTGACAGTCCAAATTGCTTGTACCGTATTTCCTCTTCGGTCCTCCATTCGCTTCTTTCCACAATCAATTCCTCATGACTCCTCAATTCGTCATTTTGATATCTTTTATTTTTGTCTTCAAAGCAACTTATCAAAAAACTGTCTTATTGCGGTTCTACTTCTACTATCTATAAAGAATATTTTCAATCATTCAGATTGATTTTCTCTATGGATTATCCAAAAAATATAAGCTATTGGCCGAAACTCCACGAATTTCTATATAGAGGAGATATACCGTGAATTTCTCTCAAATATTGTAGCATTTATTGCCGTTTGAATAATTCACCGAAGTGTTCTAAATATACAGTCTCAAGTGTCAAGCGTTACTTATTAACGTTTATCAGTCAGATAACGGTTTTGTAGAGTGGGATAATAAGACCTAGGCCTATATTATTCCATGAATACGTATATCTCAGAAAAACAAACATCACCACCACTGGGTCAAGTTGACTGATTGTTTTTCATCTATGATTTTATTTTTCAACTTCATGTGCGAACAATACTGGACTCCTACATGTAATTCCCCTAATCCGTTTATCATTATTTTTATTCTTGTATAATAAATTTCGGTTTCTAGTATTATCCTACATATCCTCATTAAACTACAAGTTTTTCATATTAGCCTATATCTACATCACATTGTAATAAGCATTGAATGAGGTTGTCTAGGATGTCATTCATCAAGTAAACATTGTGATGTGATCATTGTTTCTGATCTCTAGTTTAAATTTATAACTTATAATCTGAATATTTATTTATATTGTATATTAATAATATGAATCACATCAAATATGAATAGGCTATTTCTATAATAATATGTGTGGTAGATTTCGTTTGACTGTGGGAGAGGAAATCAGAATAAATTTCAACACACGTTAATATTTTTTTAATGTTGTTATGTAAGCTTTGCATAAAAGATTCACCTTGCATATAGGACCGATAAACGAGTACCGTATACGATATACTCGTACATCGTGCATTTGAACACCTTCAGCGGAGTCAGGGATGAATAACCTTCCAATTCAAATGCGCTGAATGCCTTTTTTCTTCTTCTGTTCTTATAAATAATGGTATTGAGAGGATGGAATCTGAGGCAACCTCCGCAATTTCATCTATAGTTTGTACCTCTAGATTAGGTTTTGAATCCCACATCATCAAACTCCGCCCTAAATGTTTCTTTCATTCTGTCTCTCCTTATATTTTCATGATGCATTGTACCATTCTCTCTATTCAGTCTCATGTCTCACAAGTGATCCGCCTATTCAATATTTTTTTTTTGCAAATTATTTTATCCCAATCACCCACTCTTATTCAAGCGTCCTATTGTATGTTGGAAAACATTCATAGTAAATTATCTATTGATAAACTGAAAACTTCAATAAATAACATATCATTTCATTAATATGCATTGTTGCAGTCATAGTTGTATGCCGAATCTTATTTCTCTCGCGTATTCCCTCCTCGAACATGAACGCTTAAAAAATATAGATTAAATCTATTATATTAAAAGAGTTTCGTGCCCGACTTTGGAAAGTTCGTAGACAAGTTTGAGTGGACAGATTTTGATGCGGTTTGCGCCAAAATAAAGATAAAAAATTGAATTTCTGCAGGCTCTATTTGTTGAAAAAAATAATTTTAAATGGGAGAATATTGATAAAAAACTAAAATAGTTTCCTGTGGCACTGTTGGCATAAAATATACTAGATTATTAAATCCCTTGTGTCAGTTTGTTGAATAAACATAGATAGACCTTGGAAAAGTTTTTCGAAAAGTAGTACAGTGACGAGTAATCACTGTACAAGGTAGGATTTCATTGATATGAATGAGCTGCTGTCAGCTGCAGATAGTCAAAATACTGTAGCAACTATTTAAAACTCATAATTTTAGAAAATTCAAGTGAGCGGTGCTTTGCGCTGCACGGGGTGAACTCGTTAGTACTGAATTTATTCCAGACTTTAGTACGATATTTAATTGAAATTAATGTGTATTAGTTGTATGGGTTTATGAAAGATGAAAGTTGTACTATACGATTTTTAATGCTTATTTGAGAAGAACAAGTTTTGCGCTTCGCTTTTTGTGAAGAATGATTTTATCTCTCATTGTTCCGTGATTTTTATTGGGCAATTGATTGGTTCCACTTGAGTCTGTGATAAAAAAGACAACGCTTTAAAACAATGGAAAAGATAACACGTAGAAAAAAGGCATCAAAAATCAATTATTATTTTTATCATGTTCATAGACAATTTAATTTGCATTTATTTTTTGATTTTCAACCTTGAATTGTTTAATTCTAAATCTTTGTTTGGACCGTGGTTCTACTTTGCCAAAATCAAGCAATATATAGGTAGTAGGTTTACCGATTATTTGCTATTATTATATATACCAAAGACGATAAGAAATAGTAGTTTCTATAATAGTTTCTTATTGTCTTTGGTTATACAGTAGGTATATGTCAATCTTATTATTTATTATTGTCCTCTTTCTAGAATCATTCGGAAAATATCCGGTCACTTATTGACAATCATAGAGTCTATAAAGACTACGCAGTTTCTAACAAAATTGATTGAAATAGAAGCAATGAAATGTTTTCATTTTTCTCTTGTCTCATACACATAGTGGTTTCTACACGTAGCCTTATCTACAGAGAGCCTTTTATCTGTTATAAAAAATTTGATTTTTTTTGTCTATATGATTAATTTAAAGTCGAGAAAAATCTAAAGTGAATTCAGGGATTAATGAAAAATTGACCCAAAAGTCAACGTACAGTCTGTGATGACATCGGTCTAATGATGATATACCGGTACTTTTATGAAAACACTTGTTGAACATTGAGCTCGACCGTTTTGTGTCGTTTGAGCGGAAATTAATAATTGAAGCTCAAGTGTTTTATAATATTTAGGCGGAAAATAATTGAAGTACAGGCTCCATTTATTATAAACAATTGTTTAATTTTGTTGAGGCACACAATAATAAATAATTGAGGCTTTAGCTGTTCAACTGACAAAAAGTAATTTTCTAGCAAGGCTGGCTGCTCGCGTGATTCAGAGGGAACTTGCCGGTCTTGTGGTTTGCTGATTTGTCTGAAGAAGTGTGCTTTGTCAGTATGCTCATTACGGCCGTCTAGCATCTAATGACTGGGGTTTAGCGGCCCAGCCATGCAATTTCAATTCACTGCCAGTCGGCTGCTATTTCTCCAACCAAAACAGAACATTGACCCATCAGCATTAAATCTTAAAAAGCAATTCATTATTAGAAGTATTACTTGAAATGTGCAAAATTCTAATTTCAATCTGTTATACCAGTGGCGAAGCGTGGTATATGCTTATTTGGTTTGCTCATAGGTAGGGACCTATCATAGATAAGTGATAGGCGATGACCAAATAAGCATACCACGCTTCGCCACGGGTTATATCGTATTTTAATATTTATTTGAACTCTTAGACTTGAGGCTGTGATATGAACGTTCCTTTCGTAAGATTCTCTTTTGTAAGTCAAAACTTCGGAAAATGGCAACTTCACGCTAAACAGAAAATACGGCCCTTTTATTCTGTTATGAACGTTCCTTTCGTTAAATTTTCAAAAAATGGCAATCATCCACTAAACAGATATGGTTTTCTGCTGTATTACGGTACTGTAACTAAAACCAACTTGATCATGGAAATTTTTGGATCAAATTTTTCAAGTATTATTCAATATTTGTAGTCTATTAACATTATATCAATATTACATTAATAATATTTGTATTGAAGGCTCATCTTATGAGCGCATGCCTGAATTCTGTAATAATATATAGGCCTATATGGGTTTAACCAGTTAAAAAAGATAATTTGTTTTGATCGATAGTAAAGGTGCAAAGAACTATTTTATTCTATTCAAAGTGAAATCTAAATCCTCACTATGAGTAAGGAGGATTTGTTAGTAGTACTGTATAATAATAATACTAAGTTATTCTGAATAACTGTAATCTGTATAATTCTATTGTGTAAAATACGCTACAAGAGTATTAGAATATTCTTGGGGTGCTCTTGCAGTTGATAGAAACTGGTTTTTGGCTGGTTGGATGGAACGAGAAGTTTGTTCACTCTTCTATAAATAAAGTAATTTGAATAATAAGCGTTAGTGGCATGACCTGCCACATCATCAGCTATTATCCTTCTAAGGTGAATCACCGTTCTGTATCCTCTTGAACTTGAATATAGAATTCTTAAAACTTCTGAATTCTTCGGTTTTTATTTTCATTATTTTTGATATCTTACATGCTTACATCCTTATACAAATCAAATTGTAGGAATTTTTAAACCACTGAATTAGTCGTAAGGAAGGAGCGCTACATTCTTAGGCTTTTTTCATATAAATTTAATGTAACGTAAATTAAATATGAATTTCATTTACATTACAGGTTTCAGGTTTTATTATAAATTGTGGTTTTTATTAATAGAATAGGGATTTCCAATCCATATCCTATCCATCCTCTTATTCCATGTATACATTCAATTACTACAATAAATAAATTTTTCAAAAATTAGAATTCAATGGAACTCTGATAATATATGCCAGAGAATAAATAAAATTAATTTATTCCATGTATATAATACAAAATACCAAAACGATAAATAAAACTTTCTCTAATATTTCCAAATTTAGGAGTCTCATATGGAAATCATGGTATCAAGAGACATGAATTATTTCACTTTCAATATTCATTTGTATAGAATGAAACATTATATTTATTTTTTGGAAAAATAATATAGATGATGCCCATACATAATGCAGAATGATTACATAGAATGGACTACCTTTATACCTCTTCCTCCCCATAATTCTTCCTCTACTGCTGATATTTCAATATACTGAAGTTTATTTCTAAGACTAATGAGTCATTTCTTTCTAATCTATAATATTCATAAAAGTTTAGTAGCTTGCACCAGGACTAGGTCTATTTGTTTGTAAAAATATTAATTACCCGTACATATATCACGAAATGATCGACTAAGCTTGCAGATAAGTCTATAATAATTAATCTAATATGTGTACCTTTCAGGTACCTCACAACAGCCCAATTTGTTGGAAACGGTTTCCTGAAGGCGCAGGGCTATTCGAAAGCAGTGCTGTTCGACCCGGCCAGACCCTCTGAATCTCTCAGTCTGATGGCAAATGCAATCTTGAAGAGGAACTTCGGCTTGAAAGTGAACTCTGCAACTTACATCAAACCAGCAGTGGCTTATGTTCAGGTAGGTTGAATTTTCTATTTCAAACAATTATCTTCGAAATAGCACTTAAGCTGTGGCCGCACTGCTGGGTTGTTATCTGAATGGTAGATGATTTATCTATAGCTCATACAACATACATAATAATAGAATATGAAGAAAGTTATCACGGCCTTCTTGATAAACGGTGTCAACCATCCACCATCCACCTTCTACCCACCTGCAGTGCGGCCTACGGTTAACAGTGGATATGAATCAATGAAATTTCAACTTCAGTTCCTGACTAAGTTACTATTGAATTTTAAAACCGATTTTGGACTGATGTGTCATCAGCCCTGTTGGTAGTTTTGCTTTCATGAAAAATTATATTCTCATGATAAATATTAATGATAATGATCAATTCCTGTCAGCTTAAAGTAGTATGATCATTGATGTAAATTTCAATCTAGGGCCACCCAGAGAGTATAGAAGAAGAACTATGGTACTTCTATTCTATTTTATTTTTCTGGAGCTATAATAATAATGACTATTCAGAATCAAATATTTATTATAATATCAATTTATTCAAAAATAATTTTATTTGATTTTATGAAAATATTTTTATAGTTTTGCTATATTAATTCTTTATAATATTAATTGTATTTCTGCAGATAAATTATTGTTATTTATAAAAAGTCATTCTCAAAAATGTTAATGATTTTATGTGATATTCTATGTTCAAATTAATATTATGATTAATATTATAAAAAAGAACATATCAATGCTGTGTTTGGTAGTGAGTAGATTGGTAAAAGTGAGCCTTAGTGATGAGATTTTCAGAGTAAAAAATATTATGACAAATTTGAACTTGAAAAGAGAACTCAATGTATGCTTGTGCAAATTTGGCACGAATATGAATAATCATTTTAACATCTAGAGATTTTTTCTAATTCAAAAAGAATTTTGAAGTGAGTATTGAACACTATAGTTTTCGAGAATTATTATGAATTTCTTTCATAGAATATATTCATTCATAAGTATAATATACTTTCGATTCAATGCCTTTGATTGCTACTGAATAATATTTTCTAATTTCCCTCCATTTTCTCAATTCACAGGAGCTGTTTCACTTGGGGCAAACAAGAGGAATTAGTTTATCTCGGCTGTCTTCGCAAGACATCGAAAGCAAACTGTCCGAAACGGTGAACAACGAAATAATCGAGCCTGTTCTTCGAGTATGGAGAGCGTACAGATTTGCAATGAAGGTGCCACAATGCGATCGCTACCTGATCTGCACAATAAACCAACATGAGCCGGGCTATGAGGGCGCAGCCGGTCTCAAGCCTGGTGTAACAAAACTGGCCAGGTGAGCAAAAATTTATTCATTTTTTCCAAAAGAAAAAAGATTCTATATTTTCACATATTTCAGATTCTACCACATGCAGGAACTGCATCGAGAGGCGCTTCTAATCCCACTTTTTCCTTTCTTAGTCTATGAAGCCTATGAAGGCTCAAAAACTCTTCCTTTTTCCCTTCTCCCAGGTTCGGAGACTTTTAGTATGTTTAAGTTACCTCCTAACTATACTCAGAACGAATACTCAAAGTAAAAAATTGTCGCATATTTGAAGCTCTTTATTATAGAATTAATTTACTACTGGACTATTTTACCACTTGCACTATGAAAAGTCTTTTGGTAAAATAGTTCAATGAACGACTGAACCAGTGGAAGACATTATTGTGATTGAGTGTTCTCTCCCCTATTGAATCAAAGTTTGAAGTCATTACTCAAATACATTCTTCTGTGTTGCTTCAAGTTTAATATTATAGCCAAGTTCATCTTTAAAAATAATTGAAGATTAATTGATTTACCCTAATTAGAAGCCAGGTCTAGAAAAACCTATTGTATGAAGTGGAGAGTAGTATAAAATTAATCAATTAGGTAAAATAATCGACAGAATGATGAGAAAATGAAATTATTAGATGAACATTGGAAGAGAGGAAGAAATATGTGGTCTATTAGATATCTGATTCATTTTTGTAGAGTTAATGCTCAAATTGCAGAAAAATGATTAATTATTATTCTTTATCTTGCACTTTTTGAAAAACTGGTTTCTACTGAGTTGAGATGTGATTTATAAATTATATTCTATTCTCAAATAAATTCTTATTGCTATTCAAACAGCAGATTTAATTACAGTACTACCTGGAAAACTCCACTTACTTCAATCACATTATTTTTGAATAATATTGATTCAAAATAGTATTAAAAATATTGGAATTCAATGAATCTTCAGGCACCAAAAAATAATTTCTTGATGCAATGCTGATTCTAATGAAAATTTGAATAAGGCTCATTCTATTTTGCCATTGTTTTTCATTTTCAGTTTAACAGCATCGTGGTTCCTATCAGGTTACACAGGAACGCCATTTTGGAAATTATACAATGCAGCAGTGGAGGAACACAAGTGTCAGGTAAATGCTTAAAATAATTTATCAATATTTCTATCTAAAATTTTTAATAATTCAATATAGATTTATCTAACAATCATTCCTATTCCAAAATTATTCATCAACAATAACTAAACAATTATCTCATGAATAGCTCATCCATTATTGATCTATAATTTCAGATTTATGAAGAAGGAAATAATTTCTAACTCATGTTGAAATCATCCTATTGTAACCATAAAGCCAATTTGATAAAAGTGCTGAATGAAGTTACGATAGAACATACAAGAAAGCCTCGTTTAAATTCAATCACCATCCAAATGTAATATTAGCACATGACAATAGTACATAATAAATTATATTTGGTTGTCAATAATATCATCGAAACTGTAATGTACCTATAATGTATTGTCAAAGAACGAAAAGGTGAAATTTATAATGAGTCATTTATATCTTATGAAGCTGTAGTTATTGACAAGTGAGAAGTGACATTTTACATTATTCACGGTATACACATACCAATAATTTCTCATTAAAGTGAAAACGATTTTCAATAATAGAAAAGTAAAAAGATTGCTATATTTTACATTCATCGACTTAATAGCTAGTCAAGCTCAATTATTTTTCTTTTGTGTTGTACGGTAGTAAAGTTGATATTATGTTATGTTATATTGTAGTTATCCATATTGAATAAAAAGACGAAGTTGTCATACCCACAAATTTACCAGAGATTATAATGGTGTAACAACCGAAACCGGTACCTACATCTCGATATTTAAAAAAATTGTAGTTATGACAACTTCGAGTCTTTTTATTTAATTAATCTTAAATTTTGAAAATAGGCCATCAGAATTACAATAATAATAATGCTTCACATAACGTTTTTTGTTTTTTGTAATTCCAACACTCAATTCTAATGGCTGGATTTCACGATTCCTGTAGACGTTCAGGTTACTGGAGGCTTATTCAGGTTACCTGAACCGTGAGACCATTTACTTGAACAGATTACTGGCTTATTTAGGTTAGAGCAGGTAAACTGCCTGTCTACTGGATTTGTGAAATCCAGCCATAAATCTTGATGGTAAAATGATCCATGAATTTAATCCTGGAATAATTAAAATTCGGATATTATGTTGGTGACAAAAAACCATCAGCTATGACACATCACATCCCAAAGACTGATAAATCTCATTCCTACTAAATTTATTGAAAATAATACAAGCAGGAGCAAAAAGCTTAAATACGAAATTGAAAATTGGATTCGGACTAATAAAATTGAGGAAAATATCTTCTAGATGCCTACCTTCTGTTCGACTATCATCTCATCTTTATATACTCTACTCCTTTTTTCACACTTCTTCATCCTCTCATATTTTCATCATCCTTCTCCGGTTTAGATTTTTATTTTTTCTTTGAATTATTTTCTGTACTTTAGATTTTACATACTGTATTGTAATTTATTTTTTGTTTTATTTTTGATTGTCTGTATTTGCAACTCATACCTGCGCACAGGATTTTCCTTGCGGGTATTATTTTCTGTTATATAATAATATGTGAAATTTCGTTTCAATAAATTCAATTCAAATATAATTTTTCTGGAGCGCCAGCAAATCATTGCAAGTATAAACGCACCTTTTGGGTAGATTTTGACCTCTTAAGTCTCTATTAAACTTGTACCATAACTACCCTCTCGGATGATGGTACTGAAGAGGCAATAGAAAATCCAAGATTCAGAAAAACAGTTTCTATTAACAGTTTGCGTTATCGCCCTTCAGAAATTTGTATTGATATGTGTTGAATTAACTGAAAGTGTATAATATTTTGTTTCAGATCAAGTATCCAGTAGACTGTTCACAGTTCCACGAGGAGGATGTGCGCGCAACGACAGAGTACATGCACAATGAACTATAGGCTGTGTGATTTTGATCTGGGTGAAGAAACCTTTTGGCTGTACTAACAGCGTCGACCTCAATTAGCATGTAATTTCCTTTATTTTAAAATTGAGCTCTAGGTTTGTTTGAATGAGATGTATATTTAAATATCAATCGAATTTAATATTAGGCTATGTTGATTGAAACGTTTTTTTATTCTACCAATTTTTTCCATTGTACATGTTTTCAATTGAATAGAGTGTTTAAAAATGTAAATATTTTCAATACAAATTATTCGCCTAATTATTGTGATTTACTTCCCCAATCCATAAAAACCGTTAAATAAATACAGAGTGGTCCAAAAAAATGTATCCACTGTTTAAAAGTCCATAACCTGCAAACTAATTGATGGAATTGTCTCATCTTTGGTGAAAGTGTAGCTTAAAAGTCCAACTTAAACATATCACTTTAGGTGTTCGAAATGGCCACCATTCACATCCACAAAGTTACTGTCTGCAACGTATTCAGTGGGATATTTGCACATGAATGTACGATGGATTCTCAAAGTTCATCCAATGTACGTGGATGGTGGCCATTTCGAACACCTACAGTGATATGTTTCAGTTGGACTTTGAGCTACACTCTCACCAAAGATGAGACAACACCATCAATTAGTTTGCAAGTTATGGATTTTTAAACATTGGATACATTTTTTGGACCACTCTGTATATTATCGTTAACTTTATATCATCAAGCGGTTATCCATGCTTCTTATTCAAGAAAAAATTCCAATCACTTTTATTAGTTACAGTAGTTTCTTGATAATCCGAGGTAATTGAGGCACATGGCAGAGATAATTTAGAGTATCCTCTCCTTTTGTGTGTACCTCGGATTACACGAAAAAAAGCAGTATCTTTAAAAAGTACTTATCGTCAAATTTAATTAATAATTCTCATTGAATTGTACAAATACTGTGATGGATTGTAAAAATACATGTTCAAGAATACCATACTGAAAGTAAATAACAACTATAATGACTCTTATAAAATGCGCTTAATAAGTCTCCGATTAGTTTACTAGGTCATTAGCCAAACATCCTTCGACGACTACAGCTTTATTAAAAACATATTTCTTTTATCAATGGCCATTCAAATAGTACTATAATTTGCTGATTATTTTTCGCACTGGAACAATACAGACATGGAAAGGGAAGCCAAATGAGATACTATTAATCACTGAAAAATTTAATTCATATCTCTCTCAGTTATAAATAAATATATAAATAATAAATCTTATAAAACAGCCAAACATGAAATCAAAAGTCATTCCAAAATAAGATGTTGAACCAGTACATTATTGGACAATATTTTAAAACAAAATGGAATGATTCATTTGATTAATATACATATATATTATTTAAATATACACATACAACAGAGAATACTCATTGTAGTTCAGATGATCCATTTCAAGAGGAATAATTTCTATTATAGTTTATATTTTATTATATACATACACCATGTAAATACACATATAAAACAGTGGAACGTTATTTGTTTACATTGAGCTAGAATCAATAACGATCGAAGTGAATTGGAGAATAGTACCTACTTCGAATTATAATTTCCATTGACGAATAATAGAAGGGGATTGATGTTTATATTTTGATCAGGTTTTACATTTATAATTTAAAAACGTACAGAACAAACTGATTTAAAACAGAAATTTGTGCTTTCGAACGTAGAAAACGTTGTTGAAATGATAGATTATCATTATTCCTCAGGATCCAGTTACATGATGGAGACGCGTTATGCTAACCTGATGCTCTGGATTATTTGGAAGACAGCTGCAACAACAAATAAATTCTTAATACAAGTGTTCATATTAAATCCACGCAGTAAGTTTCAATGGAATGCTTGATTAGAGAACGAATTGAACCTTCAAGGCTACTGTTTTTAATTCACTTTTAATAGCGTAACAATTTTATTACTGCCCCATTTGAAAAATTCTAACATTCCTACATCAAAGACAATACAGTTAGCCTACATTAAAGAAATAGTGTTGTGACAATGCTACAACCTTGTTTCAGTCAAGAAAACTATTTCAATTTTCATTCTAAATGCACCATGGAATTTGAGAAATCAAGTAAATCTTCATCACACTTTAAAAAAAAAACAAGAAGTTCAGGAGCCTAATTCAACAAGTCCTCAAAAACAGGAAAAAAGAGGATACACACAAGACTAGAATAACAGGGTCGTATATAATAATTTGAAAAGTGTGGGCCCATCTGTTTCTCGTTATAAGATGACTTCTACATGTTTATCAAACAAGGCCCTGATTCATACTTCAACACCAAGTAGCGGCCATGAAATTAGGAGGCTGAAAAATTTTGAGCTGTTGACAGATATGGAACGGAACCAGTAAAGCGAGGGAATATAGAAAATTGCTTGATTTTGATCACAAATTAACATCGATGTGCTTCCAGCGTAGCCTATTTTGAGATTATCGAATCTAGATTAGCCAATTTTCCTAATCTATTCCAAAGCATAATATTAGATTAATCAGCAGGAAAGACTTGACAACAGCTCAAAATGTCTCAGCAGCCTTCTTTCGTGGCCGCCAGTATAGTGTTGACTGTCCAATCGTCCAATGTATTAAAATTTCATTATTAAATAAAACTTTTTGGTCCCATCTAATGCATCAATTTCAAGAACAAAGTTGATGGAACAAAATTGGAATAAAACAGTGTTGCAATATTTCTAAAAAATGAAATTAAGCTCAATCATAGGTCATGAACTTTGATAACATTGAAACAATAATTGTCTTTTGAAGCTCAGATTAATTCTAAAGGACTAGTTCAGTATCAATTTCTATTGTATCGACGATCATGATGCTACTTATTCATCACTTTCTTCTACTTGCAAGTTCAAGTTCATCTTCTTTGATACTAATAAATGTACGGTAATTGACAGAACGGATGATTCCCAAAAAATAATCACTACATTCTTCGATTACTGAACCAATTTTCGTTTTAAAGTGTAACACAACTCAATAAAGCGTGGTCTCTATCATGAATTGATAAATTTATTGTTTCATGCATTACCTATCATCCCCAGAATTTTGACTGAGCCAATAGCCAATATAATAAAAAAGATGATATTCAAATATCTTACCTGATCCACAAACAACAAAAACGAATAGAGCAAGAAGCCATGGTCCAACCGGATATTTCTCATCTAGTGGTTTCTGTAAATAAGAAGAATGTATATGTACTATCTATAATGAGTAATTCTATAAGATTATATACCGATAAACTGGTGCAACTTTCGACATCAAACTTTATCAATCTTCTAGTAATTTACAAAAATCAGTCAAATAAGATAAAAACTACAAAAGAACTCTATTGATACAGCTACTAATGGGTGTGGTCGAAATTGAAATTTTATAATTGTATGACACCATAAATTTTTTTACCAATGGTTGAATGTTGCCCGGACATTTTTTCACATTATTTTGATGCAGAAATTAATATCTGGGCAATGTTGCACTGTTTCTAATATGACCAATTACTAAAGACCAATGACTAATATTACCAATTACATGAATAATTAAGAACACAGGTGTGTCTCAAGTTTTATGTTACTCCTAGCATTTAAAATATACATATAAGTCAATTAACTCAATATTAAGCTTTGATATCTGCTAGGCATTTCTCCAGATGCTCATCAGTCTAGTCTTTGTAGGCTCTTGAACCAGGAATTCTTCTTTTCAACTTTGGCATACTCTTGAACATTAATAGACTGTTTTAAAAATTATGTAGTGCAAATGTGGGACAACTTTGACCCAGATCAAAGTTATAAGGGGCAACTTTGGCACGGGCTAAATTTGTTCATGTTCTATTAAATTACACAAATAAAATACAAATTAATACTTATCAATTTGAAACTTTAGTACGATTTTGACAGCATATAGAGCAATAAAGAGAGTTTCTTATTTTATTTTCTGCATGAAACAGTTATTGTTGAGTCAATAAAGTTTTGGTACAAAATTTTTTAATCCGTAAACAACAAAAATTCAAACAGCCACTGCCTGCATGATCAAACAAATATCTATGTGTTTGAACATAGAAATAGTAACAGTAGACGTATAAGAATATATAATATTAGTTACTAGACTGCTACGTTGATTCCCGCCTTTGATATAAATTGTGTAATCTTTTTTCTCGAGTGGTTGAAAGTTGCACCAGTTTACGGTATTTATATTATTCCAAGAATTTCAGTACTTGTCTTTGTCCAGCATTCTAATCCATCTATAATAATAACATATGCTTTTATGACATGTTTTTAAAAACTACCGTGTACTCTAGTATCCGTGCCACTGACCAACCAACCAATTTCCTTCTATTTGCGCGCTGGCTACAAAAAATAATGTTTGTTTTCAAATGTCTCTCTAGCAGGAAGTAGCCCAGGAAATGGTTTCCACATTTCTCCACTTATCAGATGTGGTTAAAACAAACTCACATAACGTTCTTTTGCAGAACCCTACATTTGTTTAAAATAGTTTTTGCTCATCCAAATATGACAAGTGCAGTCTTTTTGAGAATCATAACAGCTCATATTACAATGTATTTCTAATAAGATACAGTTTTACTATGTTTTTGAAATAGGTTTTTATAGTCTGTCCAAACAGCCGTGAGCCCTGAAGGATTAAGCCGACCCTCGCTCCCCCACGCGCAGGCACACACGCCCGGCCTATCTGCGCCATCGATATATATTATATATACTCATCGATATACTATGTATACTACGTAGTATATATCGATGACCTGCGCTAATGGGTCTTCTATGAATGAATATATGCCTGAGCTATCACAACTATTCCTTGTGCTAAGAAATTATATTTCTTCAACTGTTAATTTTTCTTAATTTGTACTCCAATTACTGAAATCTACATATTACTCCTTTCAAAATAAGTCCAAACACGGAGGTTCTTCAGCAAAAAACCCGCTACTTTAATTCATGAATCATGTAGTATCAATAGGGTTGAGATAATAGACTAATTTTTTAGTAAAATTCAAGTAAGTTATTTCTCAGAGATAAGTTAATTATTTGTAAGTAAGTTATAGAATTGTGGAATAGTCTTAACCTATATGCCTTATATGCTATATATAGGCGAGTAAGTTTAATAAATGTGAATTAATGATAAAGATCTACGTGGAATAAACTATATAATATTAGATTTTGTTATGGATGAACAATCCATATTGGTCGCTTTTCATTTGTTTTCCTTATAGCCTTATCCAGATGTTAATAAACAGTAAAAAAACTAAATATAGATTGAGCACTACCTGAATAATTTAAGCCTTTAAAATAAATGCGTCAATGTTACAAACTGAGTGGACTTCAAGGGGAAGGGAGTCCAACAGAACATCGATGTGCATTGAAGATTCATTGATCTCTCTAACAAGGCATAAGTATTACTGTCAAAAGTCATAAGCAATCCATTATCCACTTTAGAATCACAAGTTCACATGAATATTATATTGATATATTAGCCCCACATATTGCAAAATAACCTATGATAGATCAAGAGAGCAAGACCACGTAACTTAACCAATGTTGATGAAAGTTTATTTGAAAAGGATGTAATAATAGTGACATTACTGACACTACATCTAAAATACAAATGACACAACCCCTACTAAGATTAACTATTTTATAATTAAATATGTAGGTAATTCAAAGAATATTGGAGCGCTTGATCTAGTTGCTGTAAATATGTTAGCCGACATCCGCATTCTAACCTTTTAGACATAATTTTGACAGTTGTGTTTTAAATAGCATATTTGGATAATTGGTTAGAAATGAGTACGGTAATGCAAAATGTTAGAACAAGAATAATGTTATTGGGAATTAGAAATAAAAACATTACATTTGACAACAGCCAACAAACACCAACCTATCAATCAACGAATACTTACGGTCGATTTTGGTACGTTTCCACGTAATGTAACGTTTTTGCTTGCTTTATCGTTGGCAATTCTCATTCTCTGCTTTGGAGCCATTTTGCTGGATTACAAAACTAACACAACCCTTCTCAGTGATTCTCAAAAGAAAACATACGGCAAATTTGAGAGAATGGTTAACCTACTTCTCTTCAGTTTTCTGGCCAACGCCAACCAATCTGAGTGAACGAACAACTGAGTCTGAGTTGTTGACGTATTTGAAAGGAAGTCAACGTATGCTAAAATTTGTCAGCGGAAGCAGGCAAAGAGAACTCAGAGAAGCTATAGCAGGATTATTTTAACTTGTCAGAAAACAGCTGATTTAACGTTAGTAAACGAGCGTACATCAATCAGCTGTTTTCTGACAATTTTAAAGAATCCTGCTATACGCAGAGCCGAACCGAAGAGCAGCTGATGCTGAAAATTGGGGAGATGGAAGTTTCAAGATAGGAGGTTCTTGTTGAAAAAATAATATGTTCTTCGAACATTGATTTCGAAATATCTATTTTGATGAACTCTTCCAAAGGAATAAGAATCCTTTCAAATGAAGTACCTAATTTGTGAAGTATCTTCCACTGAAATTCCTACTCTGGAGAAAATAGTTTTGCAATTAAAGAAGGCAGTGTTAACCTGGAATGGCGGTCAATTCGAATGTGAGGCGCAACATTACATGCAGCACAAAACGAAGTTTTGAATGAGGGATAATATATACACATTACGAAGAACGATACTAGAACATTTACTAGATACTACATGAACATTTACTAGATACTACATGTTATTTTGCAAGACATCTTCTATTTTATATTTTATCGTTAATTCTCCTGTGTTGAGCATCCAGCCTTCCTAGATGGCAAAATAAATTAAATTTCACAAGACTTATCGTGCCATGAACTTATAAAGGTGGAGCTTGCATGGCAAAATCTTTATTCTAAATTTTTTCATTATAAAGTTAACAGGAATATACACTTTTAATGGCCATATTATAAGAGACATTGACGCCGCGTCATTTTTTCTGCGCATGCGTTACCTAATAAAATAACGTACGTCGGACAAATCGAAATATTCCGTCCGTATGTACCCAGTCACAAGGTTGAAGTGAGGTGTTGTGTTAGAAGCATAGAGAAAGCATGACTTGGTGTATTCTTTCTCTATTTTTTTTAATTTTTAACAAAATGGAGATGTTCAAGTAAGAATAAGTATGGTCACAGGTAATGAATACTTGGCGTATGCTTTCTTTATGATAGAAGTGTGGATAGGAGCGGTGAGGTAGTAAATGGGCGGGGATTCAAATGAGTTTATCAAACAAGGTGTGAGAGGAAAAGTTTATTTGGTCATTTGAAATTTCATCAGAATATATTCTAAAGTCGCTGTCACAAAGTAAGGCGGCTGAGAGATTTTACGCTGATGTTAAGTTTTGCCTACTGAGTACTGAATACTCAAATCATGCAAGGGAAGCGACGTTCTACATCTGACAACAGTGCAAAATCTGTCAGACGCCTAATTTCGTGCTATAGTGTTTGTAGACTTGTAATTGTTCTAGGTTCTAGAACATCTAATTCTTTTTTAGCAGAGTGGAGATGTTTAAGAATAAATATGGCCAAAGGAAATAATATGATCCGAAGGAATGGGGAATGGGATGGCTAATGACTCTTGAGTGTTCTTTAAATCTGATTTTGAATGCCTGTTTTTCCCATGTAGATTACTCTCTTACAGCTTACTAATGGAGTCAAAGACCTAAGTTCATAAGTTTGCTTTTGGAACGAAAACATCCGGTAATTTCTAGTGAAATACATTCATAAATAATAATATAAATACCACAACTACAACGTATTTTCAGAGAGAGGTAGAGAATGAAAAATGTCCACTAGAGTACTCTTGTTTGTTATATTATAAATATACCAATAGCAAATTATTATTCCATAAATATCATGCTTGATATATGAGGTGGAAATGATAATTGGTTTTCAAAAAATCATGTACCAGATAGGGGAACATATTGGTTGCCATCCATCGAAGAGCAGTCTCCAGTGTTTGAAACTTAATTGAACTCAACTGATGCTAAATGAGCTCCATTGTTAAATCTACTTGTGGAATCTATCCATGTGAATCTGGAATAAGAAAATTGGAATCAGTTCAAAAGATACAAACATTTTAAATAAATATTCACGTTTCTGTTCCTTAGGAAGTATAAAATAATAATATTAATGGTATAATAATAATAATAATAAAAATTTTAATGGTATGGTACACTCTTATAATGGTAATGGTTGAGTCACATTCAAAAATAAATGGCAGGGATTACAACTACCAGTTTTAATAACTTTTCAAATACATTATAGCAGGGGTGCCCAACCTTCATCAATCAAGGGCCACATTGTCAACATTCAAAGACAAGGCGGGCCAGGGGGGGGGAGAAGGAAAGCTCCCCCAGGAAATGTTGTAATTTTTACCCTCATAGAACACATTTTAATGCTTCCTGTAATGTAAATTTTCCTTTTCGGTTTTAGCTGAAACACCATGTTAATGTTTCACGTTTCAGTTTTGTTAAGGTTTTTGTCTTTCTGGCAACATGGCGGGCCACATAAAATCGGCTAGCGGGCCGTAGGTTGGGCAGCCCTGCATTATAGTGCCGGAATAATGTTTAATTATATAAGTTTGCAGAGTTCGCTCAAATATTTCTCTGGCAGGTTACCCTCTTACTCTGAAAAATAAAAGATTGATTGATTTTCTAATCAATTTGAGTAGTGGAAAGGTTGAGACTCGAAACTTTATTCAGAGCTGCATTCTAATGCTGATTCATGTTGGTGAAGTTAACCTTATTAACTTCTTATTAAAAGGTTCATTGCTCAATTGCACAACAAATTTGTTTTAAAAAATCGATACAATTCAAAATATAAACTTACTTTTAGCGTGCCATCCGACGTAAACATTCTCTGACACTCCGAGCAACTCACAGACTTGACCCTTGGTATGTGGTGCCTTAAATGAGTTTCCAAATCGAGAGACGTTTTAGAGGTCTTCCCACAGATATGGCACTGGTGTTCCTCTATCATCCCTGAAAAAAAACGAGAATTCAATTCGTTAAGTGAATTCCTATCAATATCAGTATTAGCCGAAATAACAAGTGAATAGAGTAGTGCCAAAACATCAAACCTTTTCTTGTCAAAAAGTAGATCAACTTAAGAATTGATTAATACACAATGCTCAAGGAGGTAAGATCGAAAGTAAGTAATGCACTTTTCTGCTGATGGGTTCGTTTCTCATAATAAAAACGAATTCGAGTTCTTATAACTTCTAATGAGAAATCAAAACGTTACCTGTAATATTCTAATAATAATTACCTGTATGTTTCACTTTGTGTTGTAACAGACCGTTGACCGTTTTGAATTTTTTCTGACACACGTTACACTCAAAAATAGTTTTTTCCACTTGTTTCAATCGAGATTCATGTTTCAACATGTGCTGATCTTTCAAATATTTCCTATTGAAGCCTTTACCACATATTTCGCATATGAACCTGAAATAGATTGAACCAATTAAGGTACTTATTGATTGAATTAAGTATCAGACTATTAAAGGAAAACACATTGATCTGATAGATTTAGATCACTTAGGGCCGGTTCATGAGCTCGGGATTTAGCCAAGTCCTAGACTAAAACGGGTGGCTATCGTAGCATCGACAAACGTTTGTCTCGATAGGTTAGTGGGTTAGCAGCATAGGGAGCCCTTAGTACATAGTTTCGAGGCTAACATTTGTCGATGCTACGGTGGCCACCCGTTTTAGTCTAGGACCTAGCTAAATCCCGAGCTCATGAACTTATTAGATTAATAAGCTTAGGCTAATAGATTTAGATCACTTAAAAGATTTAGATTTCGAGAAAATATACAATGTAAATGGGAGATTACTTGGAGTTGAATTAATACTAGTGATGGGCGATTGTGAAGTGTTCTTAACGATTGTTTCGATTGTTTTAGCCAAGCGATTGTTTCGATAGTTTCTGTAACGATTGAATTCATTCGTTAAGAACAATCGATAAGGAATCCGTAGTGTTTTTAATGAATTGTTCTCAACGCGACAATCGCTCCAACCTTACCGATTGCTCCTGAAACGAATGGTTGGAGCAATTGTCTCGTTAAAAACACTTCGATTGTTCCACTACTTGAACACACACTCACTTTGGTTATGTTTTCAATAGTTCGAAAACTAATTGATTGTTGGTGGCAAGGGTTTTTAGAATATTTTCTACAAGTAGGTTCTCGGATCAATCACACAGCTATAACTATAACATACAAGCTATCAATATTTTTGATAATAACGACTGGAATATTAATCTGTGTTCCTTTTGATGATACTATCTTAGTTAAATGGGAGTCTGATGGAAAATAATTAATGTTCTGGCACAGTATATCAATTTAGATAAGCATACACTTCTTTTTTACCTTGTCATGTTTTCTAATTATGTTAATTTGATTCTTTTTGAATTCAGAACTGCAATAGGCCTACTCTATAACTAAATCTAAGCTATTCATTAAACTCGTATTTTGAATTAGGCTTTGTTGGAGATTGCCTGAATAAATAATAAATCGAGTTTTATAATTTCAAGTAATTTTTTCATTTCAACAGCATATTATATGGAAATTATAGTTTCTGAGAAACATTAATAAGACAAAATATTAATAAAACATGAAATAAGACAATGATTTCAATAACTGGCTTAGTGAGATGTTCTACAATCGAATTGTTCCTTAACGAATGCTATCGGTAGCAGCAATTCGAATAGCTTGCTTAGTGAACAATCGAATTGTTCCTGGAACACTTCGTTACGTCACGTAATTGGAATACCCCCACTCCAATAACTACTGGCTTAACGAGAGGTTACAATCGAATGAAACACTTCGATTGTTTTCCTTAACGATTGTGAATAGTTCGATTGTTGAAACACTTCGCAATCGCGCATCACTAATTAATATCTCAAATCAAAGATGCAATTGGGAAATTCATTATATTATATTACTCTACACATAGAATCTTATGCTGCTGAGGTCTTGTTACATTGTTGTAAAATGTTCGATTACATCAAACAATACCTACTACCAAGATTTTTGGTGGATGAGAACTAATTGAGATAGGAAATGTACGAGCTATTATACAAAAGGAACAAGAAAAACAATTTGGTTACCTGCTTTGTGGTCGATGCGAGTGCAGATGTCTTTCGAGATCCCGCTTTCTGCTGTACCTTTTATCGCAATACCTGCATGTGAACGCAGCCTTCTCTTCATGTGAACGCTTGTGCTCAGCGTAGTCTTTGTGATACCTGAAAACATGATTCATTGAAAAGATGATCGAGTCCCAGTTGCACAACTTTACTGGCGAAAAGTCCCCTCCTATCAATCCAAGAGCTCAGAGCCGGCTGACGTTTGACAAGCGTCAATGTTTAAAGCTACCACCACCTGCTCCAAGCGTCAGAAAGCGTTGGAATGTACTCTCGCACTCGGAAATAATAAGGCTTATTACTGTTGGGATGGACCCTGTAGATCTGTTAAGCTTAATCTCCATGTTTAATTTCCATCTCCACATGTTTAACTCTTATGATCAATCCACTTTTGTGCAATCGACCCAAAATCTGAGAAATTATCAAGCTTTACCGTCTACTTTTCAGAATTGATTACTTATTCATGTAGAATACATAAAGTTTGTGATCTCATTCCAGACATCGATCTCTAATTAATACAAGTTGTATTAGTTAGAGATCGATGATTCCAGATTGTTGATTCACAATGTACAGGCATTACGTAGTCTCAAGGTGTAATCGTTTTAGTCGAGATTTTTTTGAATTTTTTGGTATGTAAGGAATAAAAACAGTAATAATATTCAAAATACAGTAATATTCTTATTCATTCACACTGAATGAGAATCACTTGGAAATCGTGAAATTCTCAATCTCAGAAAAGAGTTAATGACATACGGAGTCGAATACGGAGAAACTAAATTATTCTAGAAGATCCATTGGAGAGCCAATATTATTTATGATTTACTTTTTGAAAGCCCGGTTTTTCAGTCGCTCAATATGGTTGATGGCTCAGTTTATGGATCCAATAGCACTATCGAATCAATAACCATGTGTTTTCAAATGCGAAAAAAATGTTATTGATTCAATAAGTTTATTGAACGACTGAAAAACCGGGCAGAAAACTTTTTTGGATACATTATCGATCAATGTAGGCCTAACCTATGGTACTGACCTAATTTCTTTGCTACAAATAGGGCAAACGTAGGGTCGCTCTCCAGTGTGCGTCCTCTGGTGAACCAAGAGATTATAATGCTCCAAAAAACTCTTATTACATGTTTCACACTTGTAGGGCTTGGTGTCTAGAAAATGTAAAAATGAACAAATTCTTTAAATATGAATAGAACAAATTCTTTCCCCAAATATATAGGGGTTGAAAAAGGGGAAGTAAGAAGTACGATGCCTTCACCAAATATGAAGGTGTGGAAAGAATATGAGATAATAAGGAAAGATTATAGAAGAAATAGATGATTTATTTGGTGTGTGTTGACAAAACTATTAATGTTAATTATTCACAGTTTGAAATAATTATTACAGGATATTCTCTACATAGCAATGCATCCACAGGTCAGGTATTTAATAATCAACTGTCATAATACATTTTACATTCAATGTAAAGTGAGATTTTTTCTTTTGCAAAAATTAGGTTTACATTCACTCCAATTTGAAATTAAATTTGACATATCATTCAAGCTTTGAACTTTAGTATGCCAACTACATTTTTCACTTATCGCTAGAAATTTTGCACTCAGTTCTTGTAGGAATTAAACCTATCACTGCTACATTTGGAAAATCACCAATCTCCAAGATGAATCCTGAATAGAAATCTCTTTTACGATAAATAAAATATTTTCTTCAACAGATTCTCTGAGTTTCTTGCGATGATGCGATATATTTTATCATCATAGCAAAAAAGTAGAAAGCATGCATGTTTACTAACTTATTGCTACTTCAAAATCCATTTCTATTGGCATATGCTGTTAAATTGTACAGGTAAGTCAACTTGTCTGTTTACAACATAAAACTGATTGAAACATTAAAATGAAAAGAACAATACTAACCGCTATGAGTTGACATGTGACGCTGTAATTGTTTATTGGTAACAAATCCTTTTTTACACACATTACAAGTGAATTCGTAATGAGAATTTCCATTTCTATCAGTTAGTATTTCTTCTGTCAATGCTTCAATTTCATTTGGAACATTTCTGGAACAGGAACAGAAGCGAAAATTAAACTTGATCATTCTATGAACATGATTAGATTTATTAATGTGTGATATACAAATACATGCATTTTTGATAGAAAGGCAAATTTTTCTTTTTCTAGATTTTATTGGAACTAGTCACAAAGATATAGTTTAGTCAGTCTTTATAGGATCTAAAAAACTGTGAGGCCAACTTGATGAAAATCTGCCTACGAGTCAGAAGATTACTGCTGAAGGAAGAGTTAGGAGACGATTGAAAGATGAAGATTTATATGAATAAATAAATAAGATATAGGTTGTATTATTTTGAAAAAATATTTCCTGTCAATCACCTTCACCGACTTTTTGAATAAATGCTGAGCTTTGAATAGTAAATATTACGGATCAACAAGCGTTAGATTCCCTTAATAATTCAATACTTTGTATTTAAAGACCTTCAAAGAAAAAAAATAAGTAACGCCACTTACCTTATATTGTTCTCAGGATTATCCATTTGACTAGTTGTTTTTTGGGATAGTAGAAAATCACTATTCACTACATAGCCCGTTAACGCTACATCACCTAGGTTGAAGCTCGTAATATTGATTGGTTTTTCGATTAGAAACGATATCCATATCTCTCGACAAGGCACTGATTCTGGTTCTACATCTGGAACATACACATTTAAAATATAATGTTTCTAATTCATATTTGATATTCACAAATACAGTAGAGTCTATATAATCCGGCCATTCAATACACCGGCACATTCAGTAATCCAGCACTGTTTTTCCGCCGATGAGTCAGTAAATTTTCATGTCTAGACTGTAGTTTGCTGTTTCATATCACTGTTTCTTTTTCATAATAATACAATAAACAAAATTGCATTAGGCCTATACTGTACAGAAATTCAAACGATTGTTATCATAGTTTTCGTAAGCAATAAAAATTTGTTTATTGTAAAACAACTTCATATTCTGATGCATTTCCACTAATCCGGCCCTAATAATCCCCATATAGGGCCGGATTAACGAGATCCTTTTGTATAATAAGTTGGATTTCCAACCTGAAAGACATAGATGCAAGGCTGTAATATGTTTTGGTATAAAGCATATTTCCACCAATAATTCACTTAAGAAAGAGTTATTTCATATTCCATCAGTAAAAAGGAATAGGGCAACGTCAATAAAGAGAGGCATGAACGCAATAATAAAAATATGCACTCTTTTGTATGAAAATTTCACTCTTAGTCTTGAGAATGATCAATAAAATTGATCATTAGAATAAGCATTTTGACGTTGGTTAGCATTTGTACATTAGACATCCGATTATTATTATTTACACTCTTCGGGTTTCTTCATTAATGAACTTATAAAACTCATTACTTCGACCACTCAATTAATTTCAAACTTAATCGGCCAGTTGCACGAAAATCCGAGAGTTAAACCGCCGTTAAATGATGTCATCCAAGAGAATCAATGAACGATGCAATGACGTCATTTAACGATGGTTGAATTAAATTGGATTTTTGAGCAACTATCCGAATTAGTTCTATCAATTAGAAAAATTATTATTTTCCCAAAAGTTCCCTATCTACGAGTAAAGATAGTAGCCTACTTTGAATTATCTCAATAAAGCATTAGAAAAGTCTAATTTGTTGATCCTACAAATTTCCACCAATTTATTACTTTGGTAACTATACAAGTCTTATTACAAAATGTGAATTATTCCTATTTAATTTCATACAAGTTCATCACTTTTATAACATGGAAACTGGTTTACCTGATTCCTTTATAAGATTCTCAGAAGATTCATGAAGGCGATCTTCGATAGATTCTTTAGCAGTTTCTACTTGATTGGAGCTATTCACGCATGATTCAGTTGTTTCTGATTTCAATGACGAAATAATACTCTCCAGCCCAATTAATTTTCTTCTCTCTTCTTCAACGACGTCATCAACTTTTTCAATTATTTCGTCTGGATGAGTTTCTGGATCAACTGGTGGCAGAACGTAAATCTGGAGAGTAATAAAAAAATGTGAGATCAGTTAGTAGATTCAATTGTTGAAAACATTTGGTGAATATTATAGCTATCGAGTTTATTACAGCTAAAGAGCTGGAGATAGGACATTATAAAGATAGATCACTCAATAATCACATGATATTTGATAAATAGATTACAAAAAACTATAATTGATAATACGAGTAATTTCATTGATTAATTCAGTAATTTGCAGTAAATAACTTGATGAAAATTTAGCAGAGGATATCCCAAAGTTATCAATTAAAAAATGAGTAGCAACAATTATTGCTACTAATCTATTCTTACTTTAATTTGAAAATAAATTGAATTAATGATTAAGTGATAATTAATTAAATTAAGTGATACGATTCTCATTATGTTTATTGATGGAGACCCTAACAATATAGCTCCGATGTTATGAGGAGCATGTTATAGTTGAATCAATACTTGTAATTGGTGATTAGATGGAATGCAGCAATCTTAAATCTTCAAGTATACTGAAATGATAAAATATTTTCTAAATAGAATTTCCTAGAATTCCAGGCCTATTTAAAATTGTTACGAAAATTGTACACTTCATTAAAAGGGCAAGCATTCATCCATGTCTGAAATTCTGAAGGAATGAAAATGGCGATTGATTTGTAATTGAATGAATATTTAAAGAACCATGAATGGTAAGTAGAATAAATCTATCATACAGTGTGGCTGTGTTTGGTCAATCGGTGAAAGCAGTTGCTGAGTGAACATAAGGTCGAGTCACGAACACTCAAGACCGATCTGGATGGGTGACCGACTCAAAAATAAGGTGAGGTGGACCTAGCCGTAAGGGTCTCCCCACTGATAAAAAGCCACATGAACATAATTATAGTAGTGTGACGGTTATGTCAGTTTTCTAAAGAAGTAGGATATTTCGTTGACGAGGCACACTATGCGCCACTCTGTCGATGGAGAATACTCACTTGTTCAATACTTTTCTTTTCTGAATGATTGATGTTTGCGATTTCTACATTGTGAACAGAGGAAAGATGGTGTTTGAGATCCTGACTTTGACTGTATTTCAGAGCACACAGCGAGCAGATGAAGCGCTTCACAGCACGATGCACTTGCAGAATGTGACGAATTATGTTGCCAAGTTTTGGCGACTTTTTGCTACATTCGTTGCACGAATACTGCCGCAATTCATTTGTGTTGTGGATGAGTCGAATGTGGTTTTTCAAACCCTGGAAACCAAATGGTTAGAATCAAATTAAGGGAAAGTTGAAGAATTTTTAATGCCTTCATCATTTCTGCAATAACATAAACGTGTGACTTTTGAACCACACAAGAGGTTTGAAAATGTAAGGGTATAATAATTATGATACTTTGAAAGCGAGAGACCAAATTGTACAAGAACTTAGAAATGTGAGAATTGAATTAGTTCTTGGCAATATAGCTTAAGAATGGGTGCTAGTAGTCGGCCATATTGGATTGATGTCCCATAAGATCAATGTAGTTTTAAGCTAAAACATGCATTTCTCTGTAACACATCACGTCTACAGTTTACGTCCGATCTTCTTGAAAAAATTGTTATCAGATAAATTATTAAATGTTACAGGGGCATGTCTTTTTCAAATTTTAAATACTTCTTCGAAAAACCCTCCAAATATGTTCAAACTTAAAAAGTTTATTTTTGCTGTAACTATTGCAGTAATTTTCTAATAAAAAAAGCAAAAAGAAGAACCACTGAAGAATTTTATTCTCTTTCCAATGACACTTCAAACGTAATTTTCTGTCCAAAAATAACGGCTCTAAATGATTCAAAAGATTACATTGATCTTATGGGACCACTCCAATATGAATTTAGCAGCAAAAAGGAGGACTTCACTTATGAATAAAATTAAACATACATCCATCCTTTTGAACGACGAATGGCATTCCGAACAGGAGAAGGGTTTCTCGCCAGTGTGCTTTCTTTCATGTTCAGCTAATGAGAAACGGGTGGAACATTCAACTTCACATGATTCACATTTGAACCTGCAATCAAAATGCCTGCAATCAGAATAAACTACTAATTAAAACGTACCCACGTAAGATACACACAATTATTGAGATGAAATATTAAATTATGGGATGAGAGCTTCAATTTAAATGCGTAAGAGAAAATTTGATGCATGCATCCTTCAAGAAATCCCGAGAGATACCGTAATATGTATACTTGCCAGAACAAATAGTGTTATTGCTGCTCCCATCACCTAACTTACTTTTTACTTTCTTGGTCTTCGCCAACAGTCATAAGGCTGCGGGAGTCGTCAGATTGTCGGAAGTCTAACATGGTTTTTGTATTGATCCCAAATTGTCATGGAAGTTGTCATGCAAGAAACTAGCAAGGGTCATGCATCTCCTTCGGAAGATGAGAGGGCTTCTAAGTGCACAGTGCTTGCTGCCGTTGTACCATGCTGACTTCAGCATGTCATGTCATGTACAATATGGTATTTTATTATGCAGACATTCAGCTCACATCAGAAACATTCTACTCCTCCAGACGTAGGAGTTCAACCGTCTATCTGTGCACGCAGGCCGGTGGCCTGGATACAAGGCGGGAGGGGGTGAGGGGGTTCTTTTCTAAAAACATACACCAAAACGGCTACGGGATGTTGAGGCAACCCAAAATGGCCTGCAGTTATAAGAAAAAAGGTTGTATGATTTTCTGCAAGGATAGTAGCGAAAGCGAAGGGTTCGCGCGCACAGATAGACGGCTGAACTGTACTCCACTTCGTGTGATGACATATCGTCCGTTTTGATGCACATTGTCAGCCCATATTCCAGCGTCTCTGCATACATACAGTTTATGGACTGTATATATTTTTTTATCAATACTCTATGTCAGAGAAAATCTCTCAACTTTCTCAAAAAGAGAGGAAGTACACGTACACAGCACAGGAGGAGGGGGAAATTTGGATGTACTGTACCATCGACTGTCAAGAGTGAAAGACTATTTCCAGTTCTGGCAATGAGAATGTTCAACTGCTTATTTTTTGCTGGGGATGATTCCCACATAAGCTCTAGGCTTGTGCGTGGGTAATGGGAAGGATGATGATGAGAGATGAATGGACCTACAGCTTTAGGTGGATTCCGAAACCACCAGGAAGCGATTTTGAGGCTCATAAATTGTATTTAGAGGAACCGGTCACCGTTACAACAGGATTGGTAGGCGCCGTCTCTTATCTAATCTCATCGATTAGACCGCCTGCTACCACTGCGACAACCGCTTCCACACCCAACATAATTATCATGCAACTAAAAATGTATCTTAAGCATCCAAACCTTCTTCTAGAGTTGTTCTTTTCCATTATTCTTTTCGAAATATGTGCTTTAGACATGTAAACATTGAAAAATGAGCAGGTGAGCACTTTCTAGGTTATGTTTCAGTAGTTTTTTGGCACTCTATAAAATGACAACAAAATTACTCAAATACTATGATTAAATACAAAAAAAATATTCAAATTCCACTTTTTATGTTATAGGATTTAATATAAATTAGAAATATATGGAAAGGACTGGTGTTGCAGTTGATATCACACAAGACATGACGTGAGTGGCATTTGGCATGAGGATCAACTGCATGAGGTTGAGGTTATGTTTGAGTTCTGTTTTGAGCAGTGTTTGTTGAGGTTATGTTGTTTACATTTGGAAGATAGGTTACTTCAACTCCAGTCCCTGATCCTTCTACATTTTATTTTGTTTTTTGTTTTTCAAGAGACAGTTTATAGTTGATTACTACTTTGTAAGGCTCAGTTAGTTTATAGTTCATTTATACAGAATAGCTTTATCCAGTAAAGATCTTGAGTAAATTCTGAATCCTGAAGTGTCTACAGAACTTGAGGTTCTCTTTATGATTTATTGATATTTAGACATATAATACTGTATGACAATATTGTATCTCTTTATCATCAGATTGCAGAAATGACTTTCGATTTTAGTGAGTTGAATGAGGATTTGAAAAACATTGCCAATGATCTCATTCAAATAGGTTGTTGCAAGCTTTGTACTCTGAGATTCATCGGCGAAACAGAACCAATTGCTTACACTAAAGCCTTCAATTCTCTTCTATTGGTAAGTATATATCCTTTGTCTAATAAAGTGCATATTCATATTCTCTTTGCATTTATTTTATACAAATCTATGGCTTTATTTGTATTAATATATTCCATTCTTAATTCCCCCAGAAAGAGCCGGATGAATGTGAAACAGACTGTAAAGTGCAGAAATGTAATCCTTGTGTGGCTTGCCTTGGATGTTTGCAAGTTTCTCTGAATGCGGACATGCTGGACAAGGTATACGGTAGTAAAAAAACTTTATTATCAAATTCCTATCTTTTCATTCTCAAAATACTGGTAAATTACACTCAAGAAAAATTAGTTCATGCTAGCGTGCTAGAAAAGTTTAGTTTTGGATACAAAAAATACTAAATTGGTCCAAAAAGCCAATTGTATAGTGCAGCTTCCAATGTTGAAAAGAATTTTAATGGAAAGAGCTAGAGTAAAAACCTTGCGAATCTTACATTTTTATTTTGGTTCCTTGAAATCTTATTATTTTATTTTAGTATTCATACTTTAATCGAAGGAAATTCTATCTAATTAATCTTTGATTTAGTATTTTACAGTAGGCCTCAATCAATCAAATCATTTATTTATCCTTGAAACAAAAATACAGCAAACTTAAAAAGTACAAATGAAAAATAATAGAATTAATAATACAATAGATATAACATAAAATAGTATTAATATACTGCATTAATAACAAGGAACATGAACATTATAAATTAATAGATATTTATGAGAAAAGAATAGATGATATTTATAAAATATTATTAGAAAAACTGAGTTATATCATTCCCTCACCACCACTCTGTTTCACTTCTTCATTCACTAGCATACATTTATTTTTCAGATTATAAAAGAAATAATAGCAAGCGATTATGACAGCCCTACATTCAAAGTAGCTCTCATATATCCAGTTAGTTTCCAATTAAGGGCTCACGCGCTGTGGTTGTACATGACGAAGCGGTTTCCATCTCATTGCCAGACAGTGTTCACTATTGATCTTGTCACCATAAGTGTGAAGGATGTGTGGAAGTATGCTTTCGCACCGTATATAGGAGAGAAGATTTCGAAAAAGTATGATCCAAATTCAAGTCTGAATGTCACAATCACAATGACATACAAGGATGATGTCGCGGAAGCTATGCCTCTGTGAGTACCATAAATAACTGTTTCACTGAACTTCCTGTTAAGCTCCAATAAATACAAATCTCCAAACAAAAATTATCTTGACATAAATACTGTAATATCTAAATGTATATTCGATTTATTTGGAAAAGATATTGTACCATATTGATGCTGAGCGTAATATTGGTATAGTTTTAATCGTGGAACATACAAAGGGCCGGTTGCACGAACGTGGATTAAAGTTAATCTTTGATTACTCTCGACAATTAACTTTGTTAATTGGAAATTGAACTTCACAGACCTTTGTGCAACTGAGACTAAGTATAATTTAGTATAGTTTACTGGCCACCCCAAATTTGTTAAAACTCCGGTTGCAATCGATTTAACGTCTCATTCTGATACAATGTTTTTGCTTTCACTTATTCTTAATTTAAAAAAGAAATTATTGTTGTGGAAAGATTTCACATCAATATTTGTTCTACAAATTTTATCTAAGTTTACTCACTTGGCTCCAGCGTTTCCAGGTTTTAAACTTACTTGTCATCTTATTTACGATTAAAATGGAATATAGTAAATCCCATTCTTACCAACATACTGTAAAACCCACAGATCTTTATTCCAGTTGTATGATATAAATTATGATATGATTCATTTCTATTTTCCGACACTATTATATAATCTACACTATTAATAGTTGGAGTAGAAATTCGATTTTTGGTGGATCGATTGTAGCGATGATCTTGAGACTATCGTTATTCTTAAAAACAATGAATCTGTAGAAATCAATTATCTTTTTTCAGACTAAATGTGGAAGAACAATTATTCGGCAGTAGAAAGAAAGGACGTCGACAGAAAGAGAAGCAAGACTCCAAAGAGGAATTAGTATTTTCTAGGAAAGCAGTTGAGTTGGCATTGAAGAACGTTGGTGTTAGTGATTTTTGTCAGCATTTCAAAACTCCGCCGCCCATTCCAACATCTACTGCGTTGTGTGAATCTGTTTGCCTCAGTCAGGAATCTATTTATCTAGCAGGTAAAGTTGGATTTAGAATAAAATTACTTGTCTATTTCTAGCTTCTGTTATACTGCATTCATTTTGTTTCAGGGTTATTTTGAAGGTACATTTTCATTACTACAAATCACATGTTCCCGACATGTGCCCGGCACAATTCTCCTAATGTGTAGTGTTTTTCATAATGTTTTCCATCTCCACAAATTAGAAGATTTGTGCCGGGCACATGTCGGGAACATGTGATTTGTAGTAATGGAAACTTACCTTAAGAGAACCCTATTTTTTCTCTTCATTTTATCCTGGAATTGAAATGTATTGTAATGCATTCAGTTTGTTTAAGTGGTTATTTTGAGAGAATCCTATATATTTCTATTCTTCATCGTATCCTGAAATTGAATTTAAAAAGAACTAGACATAGGCCTACATGAAATCAATTTTTGGAATAATCATAGTATTATTTTAAACAATTGGATATAACTCGATTATGGGAGGAAAAATACCTTTTCGTACAATACTATTTCCTTTTATTAAGGGTCTGTCTTACAGACTGGATAGTCCGATCTCACAAGGTGTCAAAATTAGTCATCTCTCTGATAAACTTAAATACTTCAATTTTCTGTCTTATAAAGCTGACTCAATTCACAGGCCGATACAATAAGCTGTCAAGAGAGCTGCCTCAAACGCCATGGCTGATCGATGGAGAAAGGCGAATGGAAGATTCTGTGGAAGAAATTATTTCCGAACCGATCATACTCACCACACAAGCCAAAAGTAAATATTTCACTATTGGAAATTCTCCATATCAGCTGTAAAATAGTATCAGTGTCATGGTAAAATATGTTTCCAAGTTCCTTTTTCTATCCATTTCAAGTAAATATCAATCCAAATGCCTTGTTTACACGTTGCAATTGGCATATGGCAATTGGATGGTTTTTTCGAGTCGAATGGCTCCTTGAAGTACTGTCGTTCACATGTTGCCATTGGCATAATATGTCATTGGCAACGTGTAAAGGCATTAAGATTCTAGTACTGGAAATGCTGCATTCTAAAGCAAACACTCAGAAGCTTTTATTTTGGACAATTTAATAAAATTGTGAATTTAATGCTATTGCTTTATAGTCTGGTAACTTCTGATCAATTTAATCCTTATTTCCAATCCTAACATAATAATGACGAGAGTCTCATTAGAATCTCCTATTCCTATTAATAATTAATTATATACCGTACACCTATTAACAGCACTTAAAGCTAGATTTGACCGAATCACTTTGGGTTATATCTGTTTGCTCTGCTCTCTCTTTTCACTGGATACCACTTGGATTTCTCCCTTTCAAGCATCGTCCCCAATTTTCAATTGCCTAGGAGTTCCTCAACGTTGTGTAGGTGAATTCAAGACAAATCATAATTTCTGCATTTACTCAGAAAATTGAGTTTATTATTTATAATACCCATATGAAAGTTATTTTTCAAAAGATCTCAAACTGCATGACTTTTTCGTTTTTATCATTTTATTTTTCTCGCCTAAGTTATCTTATTATCTTATTTTTCATTGTAATTGAACATTACAATAACTCGGCATCTTCATATTTTAAAAGCTTTTGAATTAAATTAGTAAATGAATAATAAATCAATAAAAAAATAATATTGATTATTCTATAACTGTAACTATCAACTGTAATTGTACAACTATTGATTATTCATCTGTACTGAATTGTTTGATATTGATTGCCGATCAGTAGGTGTTTAAAAAATCTGAAAATATGTTACAATACTAAGTAGTGATTTATTGCCTTGATTATGTTAACTTTTTGTTTCCATCCAGACTCGAAATTTCTTTCATCTGGGCGAGAAGATGTGGATACAAGAACTCTCGGCCGCGGACGGCCGTTTGCCATAGAATGCATCGATCCTCATCGGACATGTTTATCAAATCAAGAGCTGCAATCGACCATGTTGCAAATCAATAAGAACGGAATGGGCAAAGTGGCTATCAGAGATCTGCAACTAGTCAGCAAGTAAGTTGTGTGTGAATTTAATTGAATAATTAGATCTTCAGTGGAGAATGTTTGAATTTACTGCGAATTGGCCTTATCAATTCTACATATCATCGTTGACATCAGCATTCCTAGGGACTGGCCATAGCCGAGTGGGTCAAGTGCTGGCTTTGTAACCTAGAGGTCCCGGGTTCAAACCCAGGTCAGACGGTGAGATTTTAGCTCAAGCCACTCCTCGTGTTTCGGAGGCCACGCTAAGCCGTCGGTCCCGGCTGCCTAAAAAACAGTCGTTAAGTCACGTCAGAGACCCTGAACTGATCAGGAGTGACCTGAAAACTCTGACACCAGACCTGAGCCAGCCAGATTACACGGAATTATTATTATTATTATCAGCATTCCTCTTCCGTGAATAGTTTATTTCCAATAAGTTTTCTTTGGAAACATAGGCAATTAATTATTCAACAACAAAGTTGAATAAAAGAAAAGGCATAATCAAAATAAAAGCAAAACAAAGCACGCTATCTTTAATTCCTATTCACCCCTCCAATAAACATCAACATGTTCCTTCTAAACTAATCTTACTCCTCTTATGAAGAGAGTTTTGTGTTGCACATTAATTACAGATTGGTGTTTGTTGAAGTAAGTGTTCATAGATTGTAATTGAAATACTGCCGATGGCAGGAAAACAAATTGAATTTAACCTTTGTAAAATATAACCAATTCATTTAACCAATGGAGCAATATGTTGCTCAATTCCTATCGGGATCTATTGACCATGTTCATACAATGTAAATGTTCATAGATTTAACCAATAGATGTAACCAATAGAGCAAAATGCCTATCGGGCTCTATTGACCGCCAAGTGGTAATGAAAAGGATATCCTTTCCAGAAATGTTAAAATATTGTATGATATGTCCATATCATTGAATAATTCCTTAGCTTATAATCTGAAAAATTCATAGAAAGATCGCTTACTTATTGCTTAATAAACTATTATCTTCTAGATTCTAGAATATAAGCAAAATTCAAACTAATCAGATGACGTCATTTCACAGCAGTTATACATCATTATTACATTATATCATTACATTCAATTGGCTATTGTGTCATCAGACTTTAGTTTAAAGCTGCTGCATTGAGTTCAAAGTTGATGCTTGATGCTGACATGTCTGATAGTAGTGTATTAATGTAATAATGATTGTATTGCATAAGTACATTAATGAACTCGTCCGTCAATAGGAGCAGTCTGGAACTGTTGAAGAAAGGCGAGAATGCAAAGACAAAAGAGTACTGCGCTCTGTGCATTGTGCACGGCCCGCTGCCGGCCAACCTGGCTGCTCTGAATTCACTGGCGCCGGTCACGCTGTCGCAGCGCACCCCCGTCAGAGTGCTCCACCGGCGGCCAGTTGCGCTCAGACCGCGCACCATTCATCGGATGACTGTCGAGCCAGTCCCAACTGACAACTCTGGTTAGAACTCTATTCTATTCTATTCTATTCTATTCTATTCTATTCTATTCTATTCTATCTCATTCTATTCATTCTATTCTATTCTATTCTATCTCATTCTATTCTATTCTATCTATTCTATTCATCTATCTATTCTATTCTATTCTATCTGTTCTATTCTATTCTATTCTATCTATTCTATTCTATTCTATCTATTCTATTCATTCTATTCTATTCTATTCTATTCTATTCTATTCTATTCTATTCTATTCTATCTATTCTATTCTATTCTATTCTATTCTATTCTATTTCTATTCTATTCTATTCTATTCTATTCTATTCTATTCTATTCTATTCTATTCTATTCTATTCTATTTCTTTCATTTCAGATTCTATTCTATTCCTTTTCCTATTCCTTCTCCTATTCATTTCCTTTTCCCATTCCTTCAACTATTTTTTTCCTATTCCTTTTCCTATTCATTTTCTTTTTCCTTTTCCTATTCATTTTCTTTTTCCTGTTCCTATTCTATTCATATTCAGATTCCTATTCTTTTCTATTTCAATTTCCATTTCTAATTCTATTTTTATTCCCATTCCATCCTATTTTTTATTCTTTTCCTAACAAGCTGTTACTTGTGATCCACTTCTAATATATAAGATGAGCTGCACGAAAGCCCATTTAATAAAAAGAAAATGTTTTTATTGCTGGTATCAAAACCAAATAATACATAAATGAAAAAATGATAGGTTCATATCGATATCGGTCAATTACGTGTTCACAAGAAATTAGAAAGCTTCCACATCTAGATAATTATTGATATTGACGTTGCCAGCTAACAATGATTGAGCGCTGGTAACGAGTAACAAGTAATCACTAACCTTGTTAATAGGGAGATTAATGTCGGTTGTCAGACCGTCATTTTTAATAAGGTTATTCAGCTTCATCTAGAATATACCTCAATCTTTAATGTCAATATTGATGTTGAGAAAAAAAGGTTAAGATTAGAATAATTGCATTGTTATTTATCAGAATAATTGTTCAACAATTTCAATCTATTATTTCATTCTTAATAGATGTTATTCTTTTTAAAAGGGTTTTTACTCTTAGTGCCCAAATTGTAGTTCCTTGCTCTGGTGCAATATACAGTACGCGCAATTAGTCTGGGCAGTTGGCTCTCTGACGCTACTAGCAGTCGGCTAGCCACCGATACTACGGCCGCCGCGATTGTTAGGCCGATGTATTTAGAAATGCTCAATAAACACACCGCTCTCCATCCCGCGCCTTGCCAAGGCCAAGTGCCCAGACTAATTGTGCGCACAGTACATAATCAACAAAATGTGATTATTTAGACACAATAATTATTGTCTATAGAAAACTTATAGGATGGCTCTCCGTAGAAATCAATAATATTTTTTGCAGAATTTTCGTTGTTCAAACTTTACTTGGAAACGCAGGCAGGCACTTACGTGAAAGAGTTTGTGCATGGTGATTTCGGTCGAACTAAACCTAGCGTTGGAGATCTTTTAGGAAATCTGTCAGTAGACATACTCGCTCTAGATGTAATGGTGAGTACCAGCGTCATATCATTTGTCTAATAGTTCGAAAAAAATGAACGAAAATTTAGAAAATTATGGTCAACCATGTAGACTACATTGAATTGCCTATTATTTCGAATAGAAATGAAATGAAATTTTTAGAATATAGTTAAACCATTAATAAAGTAAGTAATGTAAATACATTAACTTATTTCAATCAACTTTAGTGAGCCGGCGTAGCTTACTAGACTAGAGAATCAGAACTTCAGTTTTTCAGTCATCAATTCCCATTTCGTTTGGCATCTATTGTATTTTACCTCACCTCATTTTACACGCACAAGTGATAGACTTATGTGTGCATCATCAGCAGTAAAAACATTTATTTCTCAATATTCACAGAATGAGATTTTCTCATATAGTTAGTTAGAAATTTAATCTTGGCTTATGTGCATACGCCAAATACAGGCTAACGTTTTGATGAGAAAAACTATATCCGAGTCACTTTAAACCAAAGCCATTTTATAATCAATCAATCCAAACTTTTTATTAATTTGTTACGATGAAACAATGCTGTTACAATCGAAACTTAAATAACAAAATTTGATTCTTTCCAACATAAATTATTACTCTTTGATTATGCTACTAAGAGTATTTTCCATAATACTCAGTAAATAGTGGTCAATGATGGCAGAAAGACTTGCTGTGTTATGAGATTTAATTTTATACTGATTTATGATGTACATAATGTTATGAAGTATTATGATCTTCAAGTTTAAAAATGTAAAATTCATAGTGAATCGATTCAACTATTGTTCAAACACTAATGTTCCTCACATTCTGTATAACATGAAAAAATGGAATTTCGTCCAAGATAATGATCAATTAATATACTGTATCAAATCAATGTGCATTGATTTTTTTCAGAATGTCAATCTGGACTGGCCTCCCACGTTGAGCAGTGAATGAACTACTACGGTAAAAGACATAATCAATATTTTACTAATGTAAAAGCTGATTAATTTTTAATCATGTTCTTTGTCAATAACTCGCGACGACGAAATTTTCATGTTTGTAAAATTATTTATTGTCATTGAACAATAATAAATATTTTCTTTCTAATTGAGCGCGTTGTTATATCTTTTTATGAACTTTATCCTGATCACTAGTAAAATATAACTTAATGCCTACGGATGTAGGTAATGCACCAAAATATTTAAGTTTTTGTTGATCTCATCTTGTTTGGCTCTTCTTTGATATCTTTCAACATGAATTTTCGTATTTGAGATCGAATTATCAGTGATTCAGTAACATATTACTATAAATTAATTATAGTAATATTGACATTTTCTGCCTTCTTGAATAATTTTAAGTATGTTTCTCCTTTGATAAATCATTAAACTTGGATGTGGTTTGGCTGAATTCTAGGACTAGGACTAAAAAGACAAGTATAAGAAACAATCGCTTTATTTGCCTGTATATATGATGCTTTTTCTTGAGTGAAATTTATGCTTATTTCTGACTCGACCTATCAAATTGAGTTGACGTAAATGCATTGTTGCACAATACTATCAGTTATTACTTAAAAAAATTAACATGATCTCTAATACAATAGTTTTGATTCAGTTTGCTTTCAATACAAATTTTTCTATCAATTTGTGCAATAGAACGCATGGCTACATGGTCGTAAGTATTCCAGTAAACTTGAATGAAACATCAAAATTCAGATTATTATTTATTCATTAATTGTTTTATTGAGAATGATGATAAAATAATTATTTATCACCATAATTACCTCATTGTTAATTCTTCATTAATAAAAATTACCACACTTTGAGTTACCTCAATTGCAATTTCCACAATCAATCCAATTACCATATGGTTTATCCTTCACCAATCCTATCAATGACTGTTGTAATAAATCAATATTTATTTTTTTAATGAAATTCCTGTTCGAACCCCATCTCTAATTATCTCTAGAGATTGTTCATTCAATCTACTGAAATACTTACCGACAATTTCAACACGATTGATTCTAACAAGTAACGTAACTTTAAGTGGTATTTAATCCATTTACCTATCCTATAGAGTATTAAAAGCTCTTTATTTTTATCCATTCTTTAAGAATGAATACATATTACAAGAAAAAAGTACGATAGGGACTTATGCAAAAACTGAGTTTCAATTAAAAAGACTGGTAATAAGTTTTGCTGAACAACATATTGCTTCAAGTACTTTCTAATAGATTTTAAATTTGAGTCCGTTGAAATTATTATACGGGATATGTTGTTTAAATGTAACAGCATTAGAAGATACATCACAATTTCTATGTGAATCACTATTGTAATTAGTATCTTATTAGATTATTATCATCCTTGCTTATTAAAACAATTAGTTCATTTTATTACTTTTCTTGATATTTAGGATGTTCAGTTATTCTTTTAGTTGAATAAAGAAAAGAACTCCTCACCTCTCACAATTTGCTAGTTATTAATTTTTTTACATTGTTATTGCTTCCCACATTCAAAAACCTCGAGGTGTGAATTTGTATTTGCTAAACTTTCGTTTTATTTATTTAATTAGAACTTGATTCACAACATGTTGAATCAGCAGACATCATCAGTATGTACGGTTTACCTCACTAATATCTTAAATTAATTCGAATTACAGTATTGATATCTCATCGTGGGCAATACAAATAACGTTCATCATGTTCCAAAGTTACTATCAACATTTTATAACAGAGAATTCAATCAAAACGAATGGTACACTATGATACATTGCTTTTATATTCCACATATATGGCACAGCTTACAGAATGTAATCATTATTTTACTTATACTTATATTACATTTTAGCATAAAATACAAATATTATTCTTAAGGTCTATATCATTATTGTATCACATAATTCATATTTAATGACAAAAATATACTTATTTCGATAAAAATATTTACCGTTGGTTATTGTGTCCACTTACCAAGTTCAATATTGATTCAATGTTATCATTTATAAAAACTTTAACGAGTTATTGTATTCAAACAACAGTTGTAATTCTCTCCCGTTTATAAATGTTGTTTTGATCTTTTTTGCCAACAGTAATATTGTACCGTATGCAAAAGCCAGTTGTAAGCCATCAGTCTTATCAGTTTAACATTAAAACGTGCCATAATACATGAGATGAAAATTATACTCAGAGAGATAGAGAGAGATAAAGAGTTCATTAATAACTTTGATCTGATACTTTGTATGTAGATTTAAAATTAATTTAGTACGAGTGAGTGGATCTACATGTCATCATAAAAACATTCATACTTTTTACACAAACTTTGTTAATTAAAACGTTGACGAATGAAGCTTACAATTTCAACCACTATAAACTGCAAAGTCTGCATTTTTTTTAAATGCTAGCCCTTGTTTTACATAACAAGTGTTTATGCTGTTCAAAAACATAAAATTATGATCGATGTTGAGAAATTGTAAGGTGCATTCCAGTGAATCTTTCTTCTGTTTCACTAATAATTTAAAGCTATATATTACCAAGTCGCACATAGTCATGAGTACCTATGATGAACCCACCTACAATTTTATAAGTTCCAGCTACTACTTATTTCCATTATTACTGTATACATAAATATTAGAAACTCCCAAATTGAAAAATATCTGTAGTTATATGTGTGAATATGATAGCATTATTGAATTTTTTCACAAGGATCTGAAATAGCAATTATAAAATTCTAATTATCAATGTGCAAGCTGTCTGATAGTTACAATAGTCATTGACTTTTATTTATTTCACATAAGAACAGGAAGTTATTCAATTAGTAAAAGTAAGGATATTTCACATTCATATCAAGAAATAATAATAAGAAATCAATAATTTGATACCCTAGTATTCTCATCATAGGACTACAAATTGATTGGAATCTTCTCCTCTTGAAAGGCATACAATACTATACTTTCCACAGAAATAAATTTGTTCATTATTTCACAAAAATTATAATAGAAACATGCTACACATTTGGAGTCTACAACTTTACTGATGACATAGAAATGTAGATAAAAATGAGAAGATTTTCGTTTGTTTCCTAACAAGAACACTTGCGTACTTTCACGCTAGTAAGTTTTATTTAAATACACCTTAAATTATCGAACTGAACTGTTCCAAATATTCTGAAATACCATTGTCATTAATTATGCAATTTCTGTAACATCTTCAATTATTTGTAATTCTGCAATATTGCAATGAAGCGTTCAACTCGTGAATCTTGCTAAAATTGCTTGATAACAATATTGTTACATTACATATTCGATCACATCTAATAATTTTCTCATCAGATATTATAGAGGACTCTCTGTTGTTTCTAAAATTGAATTATATGTACAAGAAAGTAAAGTTTGACTTGAAATTCCTCAAAACCCCAACGTCATTGTATCATAAGCTATGCTGGCTTTCCTAGATTTCAACTTGTAGGAAAAACTCAATTTATTTAACTAAACGTTTCAATAATGCTCAACTTTCTCTATATATTAGTCTCATTCAAAATAATGTTAAAAATAAAATATACATCTTTAGAAGACATTTTGAGTAATTTGTTTCTTATTGATCATTACAAATTGAAAAATGTGTGAAATTCACAAGAAAATATTATGTTTGAAAAACTTTGATGTAATATTGAATGAAAATAGAAATTTCAGTAACTAATGATCCTACAAGCAGCTTGTACTAGTGTTACTATCAACGTGATAAGAAAAATTGTGAATGAAATTTCACTAAGAAGTACCATACAAACTGTGAAATTATTTTTTATAAAAGACAGCAAATTTTATAAGTAGGCCTATCTCGTGCATGTTTCCAACGTTTTATATGTAAAGAAACATCATGTGTACCTTTAATAATATAACATTACTGTTGATGAGCGTAAAATCTTATTGTAGACAACGAATTGAGTTGTACGTATTCAATAGATATGATAATTGGGGACAGTTACAGAATTGTTACTTGAAGAAACTAGTGCAACTTTATGGAGTTTCTGTAAACCACGCAATTCTCGTTATTTCTTTTCACAATGTTTTAAACAGCAGGAACATTACGGTATACCATACACTCAACAGATAACAATGATAACAACATGATTACCTCTTTTAATCTAATACTACATTAATACACAACAACGTTAACAATGGCAGCTAGTATAATATGTGAGATTTTGTATTACAATTATTATTTATAATACATCCTTGACAATAATATTGAAAGTAATGATAAATATGCAGCCAAATCATTAAAAAAAGCAATTCATATTAAGCTTTCAACGTTCAATATGAGGATTCAGAGACAAAGTTGATTATTTACATTAGAAGAATCAGAGCCAAAGTCTACAAAATTCCCCTTTCAGGTTCAATGCCCAATCTTTACATCTTCTGAAATTATTCAACAGCTCTCCATCTATTAGTGGGAAATGGAGTTCATATTCAACATCAACGTTATTTTTGTAATTGAATATTAATTTTTATTGATGATGTTTTCATCATTGATGAGTGAAGTACAACTAAAGGTACCTCAAAAACCTCCAGTCGCACCTTTGGGAGCAAGATTTCAAATTTATGAGATACAATACTATGACATGGCTCGATTTTTCTAATGTAAAAAGTGAAAGATGTTGAGTATTTCGAAAAATTTCCACCTGTTACTTATAAAATGTTATAAATATAATATGCTGATATAATAGGGGTTTCTTCTCATCGGTTTTATCCAGATTCAAGATTTTCATATTATGTATTTTTTAAGATTTTTTATGTTTAAAAATCTAATAATTAAACATTTTAAATTATTATTGAACGGCTCTCTAATCTCAATAGTGACTCTTTAGAATTTTTTATTTTGTAAGGGCTTAATATATGGTTTGATGATAATTATAAATATCTGGTTGCTGATCTAATAGTGAATTGAGAATTTATATTTTTTAAATGTTGAAATAGAATCTCGTATTTCGTTTACCAAGAATATGGCTACATTTCAATATTTTTCAGTACTTCGTGAAAAGCCTATCACAAACTACTTGATGTATGCCTACGGTATAGTAAATGCACAGAATGAGGAATAACATTAGCCTAAGTAAGCTATATTTTGTTGAAGAAGTTAGTTACTTTTAATTATCTTGTTTCATGAAACCTATCAAAGATTCTCCTCAAGATAAAGTTCCTAGTAAAGTTTGTTCATGCTTGGAAAAGTAAATGGATTACGGTAGTTATCCGGATCCGGATGGTCCCGGATATTTCATCAATACTGTATGAATTAATGAGTATTCAAATTATACTCTTGAAGACTCGATTTCAAAAAATATAGGCTACAATTCCCTAGAGTATCTTTTTGGTTATTCCAATTGTATGCAGTCGAATGAATAATTATAAAATGTAATTATTGTAATCATTGTAATTATAAAATACAATAATTGAATGATATTTTATTTGATTAGGTAGTAAATTGGAAAGTCAATGTTCGGCCAACATCATTGATGATCAAAATAATAATTGATAAAGTGATATGAGTAGAAAGTACAATAATAAGTGATAGCAGAAAGTACCCAATCGCGTAGTGTTGTGTTAATAAATTGATTAGGGAAAAACCGTGGACTAATGACAAGCTCTTATTTCTTAAATTTCCATTATTTTGATGATATGATTATTCAGTTTTGTCCAAAACCAGTACAGAATTATTGCTTATTGAATCAATCATGAATCATGTAAATGGATCTCACTATATTTCCATAAAAATACCTACTTTCCTGAATCTCTCAATCATTTCAGTGATGAAGAGACTTCTTATTACTGAATTTACTTTACATGAATATAACAAAAATTTTCAAGTCTCTTGGAGCTTTTTGCACTTCACATTTCATACATGAATTATCATCAGAAAATGGCATTTTAGTTTGTAGAATGAGCTTTCATGAACCTGGACAAATATAGCAAAACTGTTGTAAATCTTTACAATGAACTTAATATTCTGTACCGTATTCATGGATGTTTTAAATAGCAGTAACACAAAATGAACATAAATAGGCTAGAGGTAATAATAATATCCCTTCATGTAAGAACCAGATTGACAAATAAAGAACCCGCTGTGTATATTTAGTGAGAATGACCTAGTTTTTGATCGGAATTTGATGAGTTTCATTTTGAGTTCAATTATTGTAGTTCTAATGTATTGAAGAAATTAACGAGAAACTTCAATATTCTTGAGATTCATCCCAGAATAAGATGATATTGGTGAAAATTTTGCTCAACTTGTTTGTATGATTATACTGTATTTAACAATTTAAATTGGCATTACAAACTTACTTTTTGATACCTCCCATACTCAGTATCTTATGCTGTACAATATCGTATTAAACATTTTATTATGTACGTCATGAATGGTATTTTCTAGTAGATTCAGAGGTTATGAAGAAATAATAATATCATAATAATATATCCGCACTTAATAAGCTCCAACAAGAAAGATGACGTTCCTTTTCAACATTAACCAATATCTGTAAGAATTATTATTGTGTTAAGCTACTCTAATGTCTCACATACATGGAAAGTAATATATATTAGACACCAAAACGTAAAATAAAATACTCTCCTATGCATATTAACAAGTGATTATTTATTATAATTATTATTCAAAATCTGGTATAGGGTGATACGAACTCTTGTAAAAATGTTCAGCTTACTTCTGATTTTTGAGCTAAATATCAAATTGTTACAGTAGAATACCATGTACGTTTAGACTATTTAATTTAACTAACCAAATTTCTCTAATGAAGCACACACTTTAATCATAGTAAGTTATCAATATACCTAGTTACATTATGTATTTAATGTGATTTCCTCACATAAGTATAAAAATAAAATGCTAATAGCTTTGAATGTGCGATAACTATAAGAAACGTTTTAAAGTTCCATCAGAAACTACATAATTATTCGATATATACCGTAATAATTTTAAGCCGTACAAAAAATTATTCTATAAATATTATTATTTTATCATGATTTTGAACCAAAGACTATTACTGTACTGAATATTCCGTTTTACTTCTTCCTGGGTAATGTCAAGGACAATGCAATATTATATTGTACGAGTGTACCAGTAATAAATATAATTTTGTATTGTCTTTGATAGTACGCATCATACTTCTTTCCTGCTGTATGTGGTCTAGCAATTGAACGGAATCATTACAAAGTTTTCCCTTTTAAATACTCCAGCAATACTTTTGAAAAATTTATTTTTCGAATTTTTATTCTGATAGATATAATACAGTCAGAGTAGAATATAATCAACAAACTCGTCATTCAAGATATCATAATTAACAGGCACTAAAACGTTCATAAAGCAGATAACAAAGTTTATTGAAGACTCAAAACATGACAGAATAATTATTTGCCAGAACTGAGAACTCACACTGATAAGTTAATTAATGTCACAAAACTAATGTGCGATTCAATATAGCGATAATTTTATTTTCCAATCAAATCGCATGAGAGCATTGAACTTCCAACCAATTTTTCATGTCGAAATTATTATTTTAGAAATGTTGCTGATTTTTCAAAAATTAATAAGATATTTATGAGAGAGTAGCATACATCAATTTTATTGATTTATATTGTTTGTTGTTAATATTATGTTTAAAATAATTTCATGATCTGGTTTTTTAGTTTGTGAATTAAAGTAATTTGGGTTTGTAAATCATATATTAAATTGTATGTATATGTGTGTTATTTTTATGCTTGAACGCATCATGCTCTCTTACTCTTCCATAACTTCTGTTCTGGCTATGTTGTTATGAGCCTCTCTTCTTCTCCTCCTCTCAATAATTATTGTTCTACCGCATGTTATCATAGAATCTCCGCATATATCTACTCCGGTGTGATTTTACCCTGTCTCGAGTTGTGTGTGTGTGTGTCAGTGAAACTCGACCGGACTCAAAATACGATCAACAATTGCGCATGTCGTGATGACAATCGCGCACGCAAAAGTTGAAACCGTGTGTCGCGCCTACACGACTCTAAATATGAGCGACAATTGCGCATGCTGTGACGACAATTGCGCATGTCGTGACGACAATCGCGCACACAATAGTTGAAACCAATAGCCAGTTGTGTGTGGCACCTACACGCCGGTGTTGTTGGATATGTAGGAGACAGAACTGTCCTGTGACGCCTGGTGCATGATTTGTCGTCGCACCGAGGGGTTGTTGCCGTTGACGTAGCAGGACGATTTGCGCACTGAGGCCGATGACGAGTTGGCCATGGCGACAGTGTCGTAGTAGCGCAGCGTGCCGCAGCATTGTCGACTGCGCAGGATTGCGGAGAAGCCGCGCCGGTACTTGTTGTTGAAGAAGGCGTAGAGGATCGGGTTGATGCAGGAGTTGGAGCTGCCCAGCCACTGCGCGACGGGCGTCAGCAGCACGAACAGCTTGGCCTCCCACTCCTCCAGGTCGCCGCCGAACTTGATGCGCGTGAAGATCGTGTAGAGCGGCAGCCACGACAGCACGAACAGAATCACCACTGCCACCAGCATCTTCACCACCTTCACCTATCGCACACAAGAATAGAATAGAATAGAATAGAATAGAATAGAATAGAATAGAATAGAACAGAACAGAATAGAATAGAACAGAATAGAACAGAATAGAATAGAACAGAATAGAATAGAATAGAACAGAACAGAATAGAACAGAATAGAATAGAATAGAATAGAATAGAACAGAATAGAATAGAATAGAATAGAATAGAATAGAATAGAATAGAATAGAATAGAATAGAATAGAATAGAATAGAACAGAATAGAATAGAAATAGAATAGAACAGAATAGAATAGAACAGAATAGAATAGAATAGAATAGAATAGAATAGAATAGAATAGAATATTATATGGACCACAAAATGATATCACAATTTGACATGTAGGCCAGTCAGTATATGCTACACTACAAGCCACAGATACTAGAATATACGGTAGTCTCATGAATAGGATGCGTAGAAGTTTGCGATTATGACATAGCTATGAACCGGTTAACTAGTGGCGAAGCGTGGTATACTTATTTGGTCATCGAAGCGTGGTATACTTATTTGGCCATACTTAGTTTAGTTTAGTCTAGTTTTAGTTTGTTTTTTTAGTCCGGTTGGCCCCAGGAGGCGTCAGACGCGTCAAGTGCTTGCAAACTGCAAGACACCAACCGCATCAATTGTTTTCTCAATTCTATTAAAAAGAAATGTAAATATAGACTTGAAAAAGAATTGAATTGTTTAATGCTATATAGTGAATAATGTAATAAATCCACTCTAAAAAAATATACAAATGAATTATAAATTGATTTATAATGTTGTATTATTTATTCCTCACTTTATGTTTATTATTCCTTTATTATAAAGTTATGTATTTCATTTTATTTTCTTTCGTGATTTGAAATTGTATTTTTTGTATGGCAAATAAAATTATTACGATTATGATTGAGTATGTGATTAGCTGACCTTGCTCTTCTGCTGCATGCGCTCCATCTGCGCGTCCTTGGTGTCGCTGGGTATGTGGCGTTTGCACACTTTGATCCAGATGAGTATGTAGCAGAGCGATATGAGTATCATTGGCACAATGTAGCACATGATGAGGTTGGCGAACAGGAAGTAGATGTTGCCGTTCAGGTAGTCGGGCCACACCTCCACGCACATGGGCACGTCGGGCTCCTCGCTGAAGATGACCACGTCGAAGAACAGCGCCCAGGGGAGCGTGGTCGTGGCTGCCACCAGCCAGATCACCGCGATTATTGTGCGCGCGCGTCGCGTCGTGATCTGACACTTCAGCGGGTACCAGATCGCCAGGAACCTGCAACATAACAATCACATATGAAAAATATTTCCGAGAGTAGTTGAATTATACAGAGTGTCCCACCAAAGCTATAACATACGTGAAATCAAAGACAATTAGAATACTTAATAATAGTTTCCTATCGTCTTGGTGAAATATACATTCTACATGACATTTCCGACAAAAAATGTCTAGTAAACGTTTCTCCTATCGACCTTCGTTTTGAAGATATAGGCTATCGATTTTTCTTTAATGTTTCGTGAACAGCTTATAGCTTAAAATGCACCCAAAATTCATAAATCAGGATTAAAGGAAGTTAGAACGTTATTATTTTACAAACGTGTGAGGTGTTTGTTTTGGTTTTTTACTTCTAATTTATGAGTTTTGGGTGCGTTTTACGCTATAAGTTCACATACAGTGTTCATTCAGAATAAAATAATCTACAATTTCTACTAATGTTGACTCACTAAGCCACATTTTGAAAATTTCCACTCTTAATTATCCAAAAGTTGTACAAGAGTGGAACATATGAATATTATTATAAATCACAATATTTCAAAATAATTATTATTATTCTTGTATAATTCTGTAATATTATCGAATTGTAAAATAATTAATACATATTTAAAATTACCTACATGATAAAATTTCAAGTCAATGAATTAGCTATTTCCCGTTTTGGCCTATTATTGTAGAATTGATTATATTTATTAATTCCAGTAATGTACCGTACTTGAGAATCAGTAACCGTACCATACATTATCAGAATATAGTATATTATACTGTACAAGAATGTCTTGATAAATCAGTTCAGTGGATGGCCTGATCTATTCAGAAGAGAGCTATCAAACTGCACAATGCACACCAGTCAGTGCAATGCACTGGGATGACAATGCATTCTTGCATGACACTCCCCACAGCTGTGAATGGAAACAGAGATAACTTATTGGTAATAAAATGCGGGCCGGAATTAATCTGGGGATCTAGCTAGATATTTTTCGATTGAAATGGCTTCCTCTGCTCCCCTGCTGCCTGATAAGACGAAACCTGTTTACGGCGTCATAAAGATACAGCGTGAAGCGCTAAGCGTGTGTCTGACATGCTGCTCAATAATTCTGATTCTGCTGCTTGCTGCTGGCTTTTTACAGCAATGGATACATTTCGATTCGAGAAAATGCGCTGGTTTATTGTGCAATTCGGTTGCCACTAGCAAGTGATGATGATGATGGTTGAGATGATGATTATGATCGGTTACTAATAAAAACGGCGACAATTTTATTAGACAGGCGGCGACTAATCTAACTCGTCCCTGTACCCCACTACTGTGTATCTATAGTACACAAACTGTATCTAAACACAACTGTTGTGTTTGAGTGGAAGATCGCTCTGAGAATGCGCTTCAAGGTTAAATGAAATGGAAACTCATTATATTTAAGGATTTTTGCAGTTTCAGCGGCCCAAAGAAGACAAAGGAGAAGGAAATAGGTGGGAATCAATGGAATCATTAAGATATCACTAGAGATTGAGGCAATCTCTCAAAGATCATTTAGTTGCCATGACTCAAAGCTTTGAAAATTACTGTATTACATTTTTTGATTGATGACGATCGATCAAAACTAGTAAACTAAAGCTAAATAATTCAAGGAAAGCGAACAATTCAAATTTTCTGTGGTACCATACCCATTCTGTATAACTTGGTAGATGATTTTAATTTTTTGGGGTTCAAATTAACTCCCATTTTGTATTGTAACTTGTTAATGGTATTTTTCTTCAATACATTTTCCCCTACAGTATTTTAGTTCGTTCAATGGATTACATATAATTCAAGAATTATAGTGAATATAGAACAATGAATCTGTCAAGTTGACTTTTATATTGTGGTTGGGAGAAATAAAAATTAGGAAACAAGGAATTCTATATCCATTGCTGAAGAACCACAGTGTAAATTATTACACTTTTGGATTGATGAAAATCTATCAAAAAATAATATCCAACAAAATATTAAAGTAAAGCTTAATTATTTTTGGTCCACAACATAATCTCTACTCAAAATTAATCAAATGATAGAGCAGGCTTGATTTCCATATTTAAATCATGAATCAACTTTTATTAGGAAGACTATAGTCGTAGATTACACAGATGTAAAGATGCAAGGGGGTGATAAATTGAGTATCACAGCTATACGATAGCCTACTATGTAATATATATCTCATAACAACACTACTCAATAAATATAATAATACGTTTAAATAGCGACAGACAGATGCCTTGTAGAGTGTGAAGTACTAGAAATAAACTTTGAAAGAGAACTCCAGTTCGCTCATCTGAATCGTGAGACATAACTTAAGTAAGCCTACACGGAAATGGTAATATGGATAAACTAAACACACCATTTAGAGAATAATAAAATATGATAAGGAAGAAGTTATGCATGCACGAAACTAATTAATGATAGGCGTGGAATGATAATAATGTTCTTCTGGTAGGAGAAAGGATTCTAGCTGCTTCAAGGCTGTTGTCTCTGAGTTATATTTGAAGAAGTGGTTGTGAGGCAACATCTTTACATGGCTCTGGCTCTGTGAGATGATTGTGTTCATCTCTTTGCGTTAGCTTCCGACTTGATCAAGTGAAAATGCTTATTCTTCTCAGTCAATACAGAGATGCAATGCTCATTACATTGAGTGCTTCTCGACGGCACAAATAAGTATGTAGTCTTCCTTCTATATCTGGCTGCCTCTGCTGGATCCACCTTGAACTCCTTCCTAGCCGACCATGGTCTGCTCTCTCACTCTGCTTGCTCTCTCTCACTCTGTTCATCTTCAACACTACGCTACCAGTTCAAAGAGACTGTCCTCCAACAATAAATGTATTTAAGTAATTACTTCCTTTAAAACGTGAATTTGGGTTATCTTTGAAAAGCATATCTTGGTTTAGAAACTATAAACATAATAATAACTACAGTACCCTAAATTTTACTAGCTTTACCATAACTATATCTTACTTTTATAGGGCTTAAAAATCGTATAGAAATATCTAATCGTAGTGTTTATTCTTGTAGATACAATACAAGTACCTCCTTACTCAAGTCGCAAAGAATAAAGAGAATAATGAAGAATTTCATCAACAATATTGTTGTATATTCCAATGATTTTATAAGACAGGATGGAATGATGGATGAATGAATACGAAAAATATCTTACTGGACAAAATATTGCTCAGATTGTTACCATCAATATTATCTGTGTTACTATTTTTTCTAGAGGATCAGAGTAACAAACTTTGGTAATGCATTTTTGAAATCATGGAAAAGAAATTAAGGATTTAGGTAAGTAAGATTTTGAATTGTTCCAAAAATTTCCCTGAAAAGCAAAACGTTTGCCTCCAATCGAATCGCGTGAGTGCGATTATTCAGTTTCATTCACAATGATATTAATGCTTTTCAAACAAAATTGGAACAACTGGCAATAATAAATTAATTAGTAGCAAACTGGAAGAAATGTAGAGTTTAACTTCGCCTCCGCCATTATTCCATTGCGATAAGAAAAAAATCGTATTAAAACTAGAACCAGTATTTATGATTTGAACATAAATTAAAGATGAACAATAATAATTGTGATTCGTTTTTGATTTTGATTATCTTATTAATCAACAAGCACAGCTCTTGAAATGTCGGTACAGTTCTAACCATACAACCTCAATAAAAGCCCTTTATAGAGCAACAATGGTCAATAAAATACTATTGACCAATTCATTTTCAATCGAAACCTTGAAACACTTTTCAAATCCTGTGCTTGCTTGATAGATACAATCACTAATTGAGAATTATTAAAAGATACATTACTTTCGAATATCAACCACAAAGTGAAAATCACATTCACTTTGTTCCAACTCACTTCCGATCTTGAGATTCTTTCCGGAAATGCCCTCTGAATGAAAATGAAATTCTCGTTTCTAACACGAGCTGCGCTCCAAAACTTGTCTTATACTCTTGATGTTTGAAGAGGCAACACTACGCAAAAATGAACTCTTCTCAACTCTAGATGAAATTGAATCACTCTCTTCCCCTCTTGCTCATTCTCATTGTTCTATGATATAATTTTTTCATCTTGAATCCCCCTTAAGCTTACGCTTTCCTACTCTTCTGCCGCTTCAAGACTTGAGGACTATTGAACAGTGAATGTTGTAATTGGGTCAAGGTTTTATGGCATAAGGAAAGAAGAGCCATTATTTCCTACTTCCTTGACATTAAACAAAAGCATGTTATTGTAGTTATCAGTGTGTTGATAAATCAAATCTCATATAATTGTCTTCCGTTTCTACTTTTGTGTTCGCAAAGTCAATAAGTCAAGTCAAAAAGTCAAACTTATATCAATAAGTTTGTCCCATTTGTGAATCTCAATCCCAATAATTGACTACTCCATTGTAATTATTTGAATTAAATATATAATCCAGTATTTTTGCCTTTCAATTTTCATGCTTGATAATCACCATGTACAAAACTTCACTTAAACGCCTTGTGATTGAGCTCTCTTGTTCTCCCCTTGGTTAATTGCTGTGATGCTCACATAAGTCTACGACTTGTGCGGGTAATGAGGTAAGGGATGATACAAAATTCCAAACGGAATGGGAATTGAACCCATGATCGGACCAGCGATAACAGTATGAAATTGTAATTCTCCAGACTAAGCCATGACTCAATGATTTTCAAAATACAAGTTTTAACCTTGATATTCAATCATCTTTCCAATTATTCATAAGCGAACTTCAAGAATCCATCCTAATATTTATTATGAATTTCATTGGTTCACAAAAATGTTGTTGAAAATTATACATGATTAATTATCTAAATTTGTCAAAATTTCTCACAGCAGACTTGTCTGATAACTGATATTAACTCTCATACATATTTAATCTTTTTCAAAATAAAAGTTCTTCTTCTGAGTTTGAATGTCACCCTTTCATGGATTATAGAAAATCCAAAACTAATAAAATCAATATTAATAAAAAGCATTGGTTTTTCACTGGGAAGCCTTTTCATGTCCCAATAAAGTTCTGGTCCATTCAGTTTGGTACTCTTTAAAAGGACTTCTCATTTTTCAGTAGACTTTCATCTCTTTCAGAAGTAATGAAGTTTCTCTCTTCATATTCTATTCCTTGGTTTCCACACAATATTAAAAATGTATTAATTTGTGAAGTGTGAACACAATTTTATTTCACATTTTAATTATTCATTTCACATTGAACTGAGTTTTCACTGAAGTTTGATAGCAGTCTGATTTTTTAAAGTCATAGTTAAACATCTCTCCACTCACATGGGTAGTTTTGGGCTTCGAAGCCATTTTCAAATTTAGGCGTGCTTCAGCTTGGTAAATTTTGCTCTCAAATTGAAGTTTTTCACGATTCTTCAACCTACCAACCAATAGAAATCGCTTCGTAATTGTTACTTTTTTCATTCTGTGAAGTCTTAAGGATAGGTTCCACAGGAAGTTCAAAGATAGGTTTCCATCAATCGCTATAAATATTAAATCTAATCCAAACTTTATGTTTATAATGTTAGTTCCACGTTAGAAACTCAACAGAATAGCTAAAGTAGTTATTGAAATTCAATTTTCTTTCGATATTCTGGTTAAAAAATGAGTCTTTACTGCTTGAATGGTTCGAAGGCTTTGCTTTAGTTGACAGCATACATTGATAAAATAATAATGCCAAGGAAATCGAAAAATGAGTCTTGATGGAAATTTAAAGGGAAGCAAGGAGCTAGCGCCAGGAAACAACGGAGAAAGCACCTTTTAGCTGAGCTGTTGACAATATCCTCCCATGTTAAGTTATTTCAGTGATACGTCGAGCGAGCGCATTTTGCTTGTGAATAATTTAAGCGGTAAAGGCGTGTCGCTAGATCGTGTAAGTCGCCACAAATAGACGTGTGTTCTCTTACATGTGAAAGTGTCAATGAATCACAGGAGGCGCCACCCTATTTCGTGGGCTTCTCATTCATGCCAAGGGTCGCTTGTTTATGTGGGGCGCGGCTACTCAATAGTCCAGTTGAACACGAAAAAAAGCGCCAATAGACAGCTTCTCATTGAATTATTATGCTGGCAATGAGAACCGACCCAATACGTAAATCAATGCTATTGTCATGAAGTAAGTCGGTCATATTTCTGCCAGATTTGCGCACAGTATTGGTGTGTTTTGTGCTATTGTTTGTTTGTATTATTGTTCACCAGCTGAGTAAAAACGCCCACCCACCTGGCCTTGTTAAGATACCATCTCATAATTAACCACCAACTCCATGCAATGTGTTTGCTTGAAAATAAAACAGAAGTGTGCGGAATTCAAATGTCAATATTGATATTATTTTGTCAATGTGAAATGTCTCATTTTCTTATTGTAGATGTTCCCACGAATCATATTGTAGATGTCCGCAAAAAATTTGATCATAGAATCTTTATCACGGGGCTATTAACCTCTTATAACAGGGAGCATAATAATCATGCACAAAATCGAATGACTTTCAACATTATTATCTTTTAGGAAATGAGTCTATTTTTACATTCAAAATTTGACCCGTAGACTGTATTTTGACAATTTAAAAATTGTTTGCTGATTAAGTTATTTTACATAATAAATTTTGTTGGCTAGGAGGTATTTGATTCTTGAAAATCCCAAAGCTCTTCAATAAATCTATTACCATTTATTGAATACATATTGAAACAAAAACTCCCAAATTTCAACTTTAATTTTCAGCTTCATGTATTTTTTCTTTTTGATTTATCAAGTCGTTCACCCTCTCCTCAATATTTATCTCTGATTGTCCTTTACTTGGCACTTAAAGTTGCATGTGGAACAAACATTCAATTGTAAATGGTGATTGATTACATTTTTGAATTGAGTGAATAAATTAATTTATTCATTGAATGATTGCAATATAGAATAGCTGATAATTCCTCCAACAAGAGATTAATGTAATCGTTTGATGTATGACAGTTGAATGTCATTCAAGTAAACGGTCAGCCCTGATGGAATTCGCACATGGGCAGATGGAGTGGCGACTATAAGTCACGTGCTGTGTTATGACACAATCACTGATGAGCTGTATTTCCACTTTTCTACGGAGCTGACTTCTTATAGGTAGGCAGAGCCCAGCTAGACACTAGACAGCCACTTTACTTGAGCAATGGAGGCCAAGTGCATATTCCAATACGACCTTCACCCTGTTAGCAACAAATAGGCGACAGCGATCAATGTTGGCGACTGCAAAAATAATGAGGAGGAAAACTTGGACTTACTTTGTGTTGTGAATACAGAAAAGGATAAGAGCTGAGGTGTGGAGCGGACCGGCCGTGCTCCCATTCAATCGATCAGTTTTATTGAGTTGTGTGATATGGACCATCGGACAGTGTAGTGGTTCTTCCAGCTGTTGATTCTGTACACGATTCATTTACAGTAATTCAATACACCCTTTTCTCTTTCCATCGAAAGTGATCGAATTTGGCGCCAAGCGTAGAATACCTCGGGGATGGATGAAGTTGATGCAGTTTAATGTAGAGACGTAGAGGATTTTTACGATTTGAGAATGAATTATGAGAGAAGTGGGTATGAAATTGATAGAATAAAATGATGAAAAATGTACACCCTAATGAAATGCATGGCACAAAATAATAATTTAAATGAAGAATTAAGAAAAATAAAAATTGTTAACTAATGTTTGCAGAAATAAGTTTCATTATGAATTATTCGTTTCGCATCAATAAACTATTCTGATCGAATAGTCAGGTGTAGTTTGTCAGAAAAATAGTTTACATTTTAAAACCTTTTAAAGACGAATCCTGCTTTTGTTCTGTACAAAAATTCACCAGCTTTACTATACTTGTAAAAATCTGTAAAACTCCATCAATTCATGGATAATAATTGAAGAAGTGTAAATATGGATAAAGGCCTTATGCTCATTATTTCAAGGAGAAAAATCACTTGCAAACACCATTCCATGAATTTAAAGTTTTATAACAAAATAGAACAGAATCTATTCTATTTCACAGATATTTTAGATATAGGATAAATCAGGCTATACAAGACACCGCTGATTCAAGAGATAACATATAACTGAGACTCAAACAGGATTTCAATAGCTCATTATGATAGAGAAGACAGATTTTACTAGTAAATATTATAGAGATCCAGCTACAGCTACACAAGGATATGAGTGATGTCCAGTTCTGAGATAACAGATAACCATTTCTTAAATAGAATTCCAATCGCCCAGTATAATAGAGAAGCCATTCTAGTTACTTTATTTTGAAACCTATTTCTCCTATCAATCTGATCATCAATAATTGTATAGTACCGCAGTTGATGAGATTCTATTCTCATTCAGAAAGCAAGATGCTGTATCTAAGAAGGATAAAAAAAATCATCCTCGGCTGCATCAAAGCAGAAGATCAGTGGATGTTGCAACAACTATTAAAACAACAGGTGAAAAGTGGCAGGTGCCGAGACAAGCAAGGCAAAGACCTCTTCTACCTCCCATCACAGACAAAAAGAAAAATCAAAACTTGGCCTCATGTGTTCGTCTGACAAAACACGTGTGTAAATTGCTCCCATAGCACTCGTACCAGCGATTCTGTTCCATTCCGTTTAGTGTTGCTTGAAAAGGATTCAGTGCTCAGAAGTTTCAGAGAAGTAACTGAGTTCTTGATCCACTTTGGAAAGGATCCGATTTCTTGATATCGTCGTCATGTACTGGACAAAAGTTATGAGTACACAAATTAAACTTTTCAATCAATAACAGAACAATAAAGGAAATTGTCTTTGAAAATACAGTCTGTGCAAACCTGAAGGCAGTTTATATTCGGATACATGAGAAACAAATATCTCAAAGTTGTATGTTGAAACAAACCTTTGTTCATTCAGAATTTATGAGAATTTTTTGAAGCTCAAACAGGTTGTATGAGCAAATGGTACTGGATTTGTTCATCAAACAAGTTTCTCACACAAGTGTTTTATACATTAAATGAAGAATTCAAAGAATTGAGCTAAGAAGTTTAAGGAAAATATCAATTTTGGGTAGCCCGATTTGATGATAACTGAAAAAAATATTTGTAAAATAAATTTTCAATTGTACAGTTTATTGAAACTTGTACAGTCGAGATTAATGTGAACTTTGTGAAGTAGTAGAAAGCAATGTGATGTAAGTTAGAAAATGGTAATCGAATTAATAAGTGAATTTCTGTTAATCAATAAAAGAGATGTATTGGAATAAGGAGGCATACTTGAGTAATGATTGAAGTTTATATTAACTCAAATCATATTATTCACAACATGAACCACAATAATTTTCAATGTATGAGTTCTTGACACCATTTTAATGTTTTAACCCTTATCTCATAAAAATTCAACGCACTCTTCCCTGTACTATGATATAATCAACTCGATAGAGTGAGTGGTGTTTGTTTTGTAACACCGAATATGATTGAAGTTGATTAATCAGTTTGAGCTGAGCTGGAGGCGACGCTAAAGCCTCGACTATTGTTGCTTGCGAACAGTGTTGCTCCTTCACTGACACTCATAGGCGTGTGTTGGGAGAATAGAAAAGGCTTAGCGATTGTTTACAGTACAACGGCTCCAAACTTCTTCAACTTAAAACTTTCCTCGTATATTCTGATCAAGCATCTCCTCGTCCAACTACTGGAGTTATTGTGCAAGCATGTGTAGTCACTTAAGTAGACGCAACGCCACCACGCTGAGCATGGTTTGACCTTAAGATAAATAACTCACTACTAGGTGTCAAAGTAAACAGTGCCAAAATTAGCTCCAGGATAATATTGAGCGAGAGATTTATCTGGATATCTTGACAACTTCATGGAAAGTTCAGTGGATGTCTTGCTTCAAGCCTGATTAGAGTCCTTAAGTTACTCCAATTTTCTTAGAAAGAGAACTGAGTGCATGGGAAAGATTTGTATGATTTAAAAAAGAACACAACAAAAAACAGTAAAACATCAATTTACGATTCAGAATACTATAATAGACTAATGTTATGTAGTATTCTATAAAAAAATGTCATGTTTAGTAGAAAATTTCAACGATTTATTTTTGAGTATCTTGAACAGAGAATAAAATAATAAAGTTTCAAACTTGCATCAAGAAAATTGAAATTTCATATGAATCAATCAATGTGTTGAAATCATGCAATCTGCAGCTCAGATATTTTATATACATTATAATATTATTAAGTATTATAAGAAGGTTGTCTACATCTTACCAATATTCATAATAATACTAATTAAAATTATGCTGTTCTTTAGGATAGGAGTATTGTTTACTAGTCTCAGTGCCACGATTAAGCAAGGTCTTCTGTTTCATAGGTACACTGAAATATGATTGATTAAGATTAATTTCACCTTCATCTCTGGGTAATCATGTTTCTTTCGGGAAAATGGATCATATTCTCAAAACTTCAAAGCATCAGTTCAAAAGAAAGAATTGAGATGGATTCTCTCTAAATTAGCGGATTCAGGCATTCAGAATTCCTCAATCGGATAAAAATGTTGAACATTGAAAAAATGTTTCTGCTAGTAAGGTCTGCACAAGTATAACAACTGCATGAATAAATAGGCATATGCACATTGTTATGAAATATTACATTCAACTGTCATTTATTGTAATCATGTGCAGTATAAAATTAATTCATTATTCATAAGTCCTCCTTCTCCTCGCTTTTACTGTACTCGACTGATTTATTACAGGTATCATATTTTGTACTTGAGGTGAGTGAGACGCTTGATTGAAAAAAAGATGTTTGGCAAATACATAAGGCGAGTCACCGACCTTGCAGGTCGATGGCTGATTTCAATTGAATCCAGATTCGTATCTAATGATTGAAAATATGTTTGTTGCCTACGCATACTGCTTGTTTGCTAGTACAAAAATAGCTCACAATACGGCTATGGGCTTTGTAATTTATGACAATGTTGACGCTCGATACTCTTAGCTTGTACTGGCTGCTTTATAAAAGGCCAACAACAGGGCTTGTAAAGTGAGGCTGAAAATACTCTTATAGCTCCCTTTAATGGTAACATTCGAGACTAGTTCTGGCGAGAAAAACTGACAGTCGTGAGCGTTTGCAGCGAGGAAGTACGTTAGTATCATACATATAAATATATATACTTATTTCTACAGCTATTACGCGATGGGATTTGTGGAAGGGCTCGGGGAAGCAGTTTGTTGCTCTTGACCAAGCAAACGACTCCGTGAGAAAACTATGTATAGCGCATTTGCTCTCAGCAATGCCTGCTCTGTTTTACATGTTCACATCTCGCAAGGCCGATGAACGATAAAGACATTGACAATTCCCCGGTCTATCGACTATGGTGAAGACATAATAAATCTAAACTAAGCAGTGTTGATGTGTAAAAGCAAAGAGCATACAAAAATCAAGAACGAAGAGGAGAAAATTTCGCGAAAGAATTAATTCATAGAAAGAACTGGTGAAAAATCGGGGACACTCAGATACCCGTAGTTTGCTCATTACAGAATAATACGCGGGTCCATTTGTCAGAGGAAACGCACTCCCGCACGCGCAAAGACGCGCACCCGCCCGCAGTATTCGGCCAGGAACGAGAACTCACACTGGGCAGATAGAATAAATAATGAATATTAACTTCCTTTTTTCAAGCCTGGTCTTGCTGCGCGGAATGGGCCAAGATAATTGGGCCGGCTAATTTATGTTATGTCCTCTCCTGTTCTACTGTTCTTCCTAATAGTAATGAAATTCAAAATGCATTTTCCATACAGTCCGACACTCTTTTACTACCTCTTTAACGCAATAATTCTTGATAGAATCAACTCGAATCACAGTCAAATTGGTTGCGGTATTTTTCCCACCGCTGATTTATTGTGTTTATTTTATAACTTTCTATTGAATTTAGAGTAATTCTCTATGATTCTACTTATAACCAGAAGCTTAACACTCAAATAAATAGAAAATCATCTCACTTTTACTTCTATTTGACTAATCATAATCTATTCAGTACAATAGTACCGTTGCACCTCTGTTGATCTGTTCAGAGCTGCTGCATCAAAAATTAGAATAGCCATGATGATAGCCGATCATCAATATTGAATGATAATACTCACTACTGAAAGCGAATCAGCCCATAAGAATCGACTTGATGCACATTATCATTTTTAATTTATAACATTTTTCAATCGAATTTGATGGATAACTGAGTTCACTCACAGTCTGGTAGACAGTAACAGTTATAATGGTAGGTAGTAAGTAATCTGGCTGGAATGTGTTTTTGGTTATAGTAATTAGTTTACATTGGGAAAAATATGTTGAATAAATTTTCTTCTTTGTAAATTAGGTACTTTAGTTTATGATGTTGCTTATAAAGTGAATATTTGGAAATTTAATTTTTGTTACATTGACAAATAAAACCGTTCGCAATATCCACCATATCAAAATCAATAGTGATAAGAGATAATTGAAACAGCAAATTGCATAAATTTTGAGAATCTCGGTTTTAACGTCGGAACTAGCTCCGATCTCAAACCATTATGAAAGTGACAACGTAGAAGTAATATACCTCAAAAGTTAAGGAGCAATGTGATTGGTCTTTGCGACGTTTCTTAAAAATCGATCTTCCGATTGATTGGAATCACAAAATGGACGTTGCTCAGGCCAATCAAAGTGCTCCTTGAATTTGGAGGCGTACGAATCAAGTACGTCAGTATTGTCACTGTATAGTGTTAGGTGTTGCTTCCTCATAGATAATTGAAAATAAATTCTATTGTAGTTTCTCAATTGAAATAAAATTCATCAATTTACCCTACCATTTCACTTTTTCATAATATTCTTCCTTATTTGTGATACAAAAATTGATTGCGTATCAATGACGAGTATCAGTCATATTGAACAATGTTAACTCGAATCCAGGTTCTTCATGATAATATTGTTCCTACTTTTTTTGTGGATGATATCTTTCCAGACTATTTCAGTATTCTTCATTTTGATTCAACGGAGTCAAAAAATAAATTCGAATTTGACATTTGTTTCTTAATTTTTTGGAGTCGGAAAAATTGATTGGAATATTCAAAAGGCGAATGGCGGTTCGATATAATTCATATCAGATTAAATCGCCGTATTAAACGGCTCAGAAACAACTCCATACTGATCTATTATACTGGAGCAAAATCAATCCTGAAATATTGTCTTTCCGGGAATTGAACATTGATTTATCGCCAGCGGAAGGAATCGCCTTGAATACTCCAAATCCTGATAAGGTGTTCATTGAGGTGTTATTCTTGTACAATATTTCATTCTCTGTATGCTCACGTTCACTGGTTCAGCCAAAGTCTGATATTTCAGCTGAATAAGCTGACGAATATTTAGATATTTCCATACTCACAAGCTCCATTCCTTCGTTATGATGAAGGTATTCACATGGAATAATATTGTATGAAGTCTATGAATTTATAACTCGGGTGTAATATGATATATTCTCCATGTGTTTGTATACATCTCATGTTTATCTTTGGTTTTCCAAATGAATACACAGAGATGGCTGGTGGATTCTAGAGATGTGAAAGATGCGTTTCTCCAGCTTTTCAGATGCATTCAGGCAATTCAAACAAAGTTTGCATTCCCTCTTCAACCAAGTTTTATTTCTTCATCTCCTCACATTCATTCCACTTCATCAATGAACTACATTTTAATCTTATGATGGAATTCTAGAAATTTTATTCTTCAACTTGAGTGTATTAGATTCTTAAAAATGAGTAGAACCCGGTAATGCTTGTCATTCTCAATTTAATTATTTGATATGTATAGAACAAGTCAACCTATAATAAGCCGTTTCTGTTATGTTGCTGCTGCTACGCAAGTCAGTAGTTTCAATATTGATCATCCAAGTAAGTTTCAACGCCTAATCTTTAAAGGTATTGGAAACAATAATCTAATATTCTCAATACTCTCACCTACAAAACTCACATGTGGGTTGATGAAATAACTTCTATCAGATTAAAATATCAAACCAGGGGAGCATAAGATAAAATAAGTTGAACAGAAGATGAAAAAGGAGAATATCGACTTAGCAAATGGGAAATTGAAAAGCTGAAGTTAATCAAGAAGAAATATAAGAGGATAGTTGCTTCGCGATAAATAATAGAAAGAGGAAAAAAGGAAGGGAAAAAGATAAAGAAAAAAGATAACGGTTGAAAGAGTGAAATGGATGGAGCTCGTTCAAGAAAGCCTCTTAAAGGAGGGACAAAATAAATGTTTGGTCATTCACTCCATAAATTATCGACTCCTAGATACCCGACTCTTCCTATACGGGAATCATGTACACTTCATCACACAATCGTATGAAATTAATCATTGAAATTTGGTTTAGCGATCTATATAAGTTATGATAGCCACTCAAGATTATTATTTCGAGTCATTATCATTAGGACCTCTTATCACCTCAAAAACAATAATTGAAATTAAATGAGAATATTTTCATGAGAAATTTTCACGTGTACTTAACCTCAACTGAGATTTTATTTTGACCTTTGTAAATTCTTGTTACAATTTAGAATTTACTATTAATTTACTACTCCCTGAGACTACAAATTGGAATATTAACAATATGCTTTTCCATGATAGTTAATGAGTTTAATGTAAGCATTAAATGAAGTAAATTGGGTCGACAACTTTCTTTGTGCTGTAATGATATTCTTTGAGGCGAGCTGATTCCTATTACGCAGTAGCGAGCTCTGTTTTTGTCACAATGCTTGACGATGGGAATTCGCTTCCAACTACTGTACTATACTTTTGTAGCAAGTTATGTTCGGATAAGGAAGGAAGCTAGGCTCTTTATATATTTTGTCAAGAGTATCTTCAGCTGTTTCCGATGTCACCCACAGACCTGGTTCAAGGGTACGCTTTGCTGATTAATTTCCCAAGACATTCTCAAAGAAACAACGTTTTATTTTCTACGAAAATCGGTCATGGTCGCATTGATTTTCAAATTTTTTCTTCAAATCAATTCCAGGTTCAATTCTTAAGTCACCTAAAACTTTAGGACCTTTCATCTCTCATCATCATCCTCACCATAACTCAACAAAGCTACAGGTCATCCTCGAAAAAATCTCTCAATCTGGAACACTTTGGAATCCTCTAATGAACAAACATCCACTAAACGAGGAAATTGCCAGCTATTCAAATAGACCTTCTCAATCAGAATCGAGTATTAATCAGTGATTCCGAGAATTCGTTCGCAATTCCCCTACGCAACGCTCAATACAAGACCTGAAAAGAGTTTCACCATATCAAAAGTGACATTTCACTGCTAACTGGTGGTATTTCTGTTTACACGGAACAATTTGCGACTGTTATAATATGTGTGCCAAATGAACTAGAACAGTTTGAAGGACTGCTACCACACTAATCTCCTGTTCGAGCTAGTTGCCGATTGTGAGCAGATTAGAACAACATTTATTTCAAATCTGGAGAATGTCTTGTAGTTCGAAGAAGAACCACTACTTGAAAAACGGTCAGACGAAGAGGAATTTGTGAATAACATGTCGCCTCTCATTTGTATCTATCATTCAGACATGAAGGCCAGCGATTTTTGACAATGAGAATCTCGCCTGGCTTTGTCCAACTCAAAATATGACTGGGCGACCTTCTTTCTCCATTTATACAAGTATTAGGCAAATAACACTTCCTAGCGCTAGACTGTTAGTAGTTTTCAGCACATTCATCATCTGTCACTTGCTGCTCATTGGAGGAACAGAGACAACAATAACATTGTGAGCGTTCAGAGGCAACTTGACTGATAAAATATATCTCAATGGGCCTCATAGGCCTACTTGTTGACGGAAATAGTTTGGATTAAATCTCAACTGAAGAATTCGTGGTAGACGCACCTCAAATTACGCAAATCGAGTAGTAGACGTCTATTCAAACTATCCCTAGATAGTTATGTAGTTATAAATAGTTATATTAGATATTATTTCTATTGATATAGGAAGACATTCTCACCCAAGTCCAATCCCATATTGTATTGTTCTTCTATGATATTATACAAAACAAAATGCTACAATAAGCCATAAAAAATGATGATTTTATTTTAATCCACTTATGATTTGTGTTTTTGAAAAAAATCCTATTGAGTTTGTGGACACTATTTGGATCTTGTGGCTTCCTTGGACAAATTTGTACAATTTTCCAGAGTACAGTTTAATATAATACAATCATGCAGCATATCAAGTTTTGTTTCAGAAAGTTGATCTTCTTGATGATGATCTACTAATACAATAATACAGTCGTGCTTCTCATCTTTGGAGACATCTGAGCACAGAGACAGTACCCTTCTACTTTCTGAGCTAGCAAATCACACGCCTGCAGCATTGCCAATACTAACGCACAATATCACATGCTAGTGCGTCACAGATGTGCGAGAAAAATTTCTGATCATCTATTCTACTCTTGATATTTCGGTCTAAAACGCATGCGTGCTCAGATAATTAAACAGCACACAATATGACAACATTGCTGGGCATTCTGATTGGATTATGCACCAAGCTGGATGGATGTCTTCAAGGATGAAAAGCACTATAATAATTATCTCTCGAAGAGTGATAGTTAATTGTTAATATTCTCATATATTAATATTTGTAAATATTTAAAGTTGGTATTTATAATTGAGTTTGAAAAATGTTGATCTATGACGTTTCCATGATTACTTTGAGTTATTACAGCTGACTGTCTGTTTAGCGTTAGATCGCCATTTTCTGAAATCCAATCTTACGAAAGAAACGTTCATAGTAGATACGGTCCTGAAAGCTTGAAACCTACAGAAAAGCAAGGTACGTTATGGAACAATATTGAATAAAGAAAGTACTAAACTCACTGCGTTGAGTAAAGAAAGTGATAGACTAAAAACTTGAGAGATTAACTCGGTAGTTGGACTGGAGTGGTGAGAATGAGTAGATAAAATTTCCAGATGAAAACGGCGGCCAAGAATAAAATAAAGAGTGGAGAATATGAAGAACGGAAGAAGAAGCGAATGAATTCTGTGGAGAGTGGAATGTCACCGCAGAAAATTAAGCGGAAAACACAATTGTATTGCTATGTCTCCAACCTTTATTATAAAACTTCTGGCTTACTCATCCTGTTCTCTTGTCTGTCAGAATTGTACCTTAAACCAAACTTTTCCCATTACCTGTTTCCTCTTGGTCATCCTTCCCTTTTTCCTCCATCTTTCTTTCTCTCTTTCCTCTCGTCATTTCTTTCTCTATCCTGCCATTCACAATCCTAGCTGATTCTTGGACAATCCATCTTCCCGTATTGTAGACTTCCTCCCGCTGCCGAGAGCAATATGACTTCCATTAAGTAACTTCTTAGGGTTTGAGAGCAATCGACATTGTTTTGCGAATATTCATGCTGTAGTGGTTGAAACTAACTCATTGTAACTCATCTTTTGAAATGAGCAATTATTAAGAACTTTGTATATCAGCTACTTTCCCAGTGATTGAGTGGGATGAGTTGTTTGCTAATAAACAGATTGAACAATGTTTTTGATTGATTTGGACGTAAGAGAACGTTTTCAAGTATGATAACATTAAAATTGTTTGCTTTGGACATACTGGTTCCATTAATAAAAAAATTATTAAAATGGTTTAAAAATTATTAAGTGGTTTATTAAAATGTACATACTGGTTCTAGAGTAACATGGAGAGGCACTTCAATTCAATTAGAGCGAACTCTCAAAAACAAAGTTTGTTAACTTTTTTCAATACGTGATGTTCTCAATGGTCTTCTGATGGTGAATGATAAATGAATTAGTAGTTGAATATAGGGAAGAATACAGACTAGTTCAATCAACCTCAAAGATCAAAGTATTAGATCAAGATATTTTCAAAGTATTTAAGAATGGACGGCCTTTTCTATTAATTTGACAGAATATTTCAATTTATATATTTTATGTCCACAGCACATCTCATCCATTTCAAATTCAAATACTCTATTTTACCAACAAATTACATGTAGAGAACTGTTGAAAATAACTGTTCATATCCTGTAATCTTGTACAGATTACGACCGAAGTGAAGGGGGCTCAAGGAAGGACATTAACATCGACAAGATATTCAAAAATATGTGCCCTAACATCACGGAATTTGAAACGGAAATAAAATCTCAAGCACCATTCTGATACAGGAACACTCTAAACGACCATTCGATATGGGTCAACTCATGCGAGGATGCTCATCTGGAAGCGTTCTCTTCGAAAAGGAATCCGAACGACATTTGAATGAGAAATAGATTAGATTGAAGGTTGGTTGATTGATATTTTATCGACGGGGTCGCATTACGCTCGACGTACGTGACGTCCGTTAATTACTGTCCGTTTCGCTTAATTGCACTAGCTGAAAAGTGCGATAGCTCTTTTGAGAAGAGCATCAGTGAAGTGGGAAGAGGAAGATGGTGTGATGGTGACTGAAGAGAAAAGAGAGAGAGATGGATAGGTTGTTGTCCATCGATGTGAATCTCGATTTCAAGGGTACTAGCGACCATCCCGACATTGTCGCCCCATTCATCGTCCCATAGAGTGGAGGTCGGATCCTAGGAGTGGTCGACCACTATAAAGCCTCCCGCTCGACCTGCTCTCAGCACAGTTGTTCTCAGTTCACATTTGCAAGTGATCCTTCCACGGACAACCCTCGACAGCATCATGTCTGCCTACACAGTGGTCAGTCTCTTCTTTAACATACACCATTAACGTTTCTCTACACTCTACATCATTCACAGTGCTTCAAACGATCATAGTTTGTGTGTGTGCGCTTTACACGTAGTCGTTGAAGTTACTGGTTTTCCAATTTACATTATTAACGAAAATCCTCTTTGATAGTATTTCTGTTTTGAGTTTGAGTAGAAATAATGGATAAATAACTTTATTCTTCCACTATTCATCTTCGAACGATAATAGATTTTGTGTGTGCTTTTTACAGAGTGCAAGTAGTTGTTGAGGTTGAACAATAATTTTAATATTCATTAATAAATAAATTCAAAATCTGTGATTCATTTAAAGTTGAGATTCAAATTAGGGGAAAATCCACTATAAATTTTCATTCACTATAAATTTTTAAACCTTCGTAGTCTGTGTGTTCGCTTTAAACTTAGCGAAATTGATAGTCGTTAAAGTCACTGGTTTTCCAACTTACATTATTAACGAAAATCCTTATTGATGATTTATATTTATTCTGTTAATTATCTTGTTGTTTGAGTAGAAATAATGAATAACACTCTTTTCTCCCAGTATTCATCTGCAAACGATCAGAGTTTGTATGTGTGTGTGTTTTATACTGAGTGCATGTGGTTGTTGAAGAAACTGATTTTCAAGCTCATATTATTAACATACGAGGATCCTCTGCCATAATAATTTTCTGTTCACTGTTCTATCTTGGTGATTGAGTAAAAGTAATGAATGATAAACTTCATTCTTCCAGTTATCATAGTTCAAGTGTGTGCTTCACACTAAATGCATGAAGTTGTTCAACTGTTCTCAGTATTAAGTTTTCTTATAAATTCATGAATCATCATGAAGTAGCATTTCAAAAAATAATTGCTGAATCATCCAGTTTTCATTTACCATCGATCATACTTTGTGTTTGTGTGTGTTCTTCTTACTGAGTATTGAGTTAAATTCAATTAAGTACGATTGAATTTGCATGGTTTCCAACATAAATTATTATCTTGATAATTCTTTTCACTTTCTTGCATTTGAGATAAAATCTCAAAAGAACCAATAAATCCAGTATTCATCTCCAAACGATCATACTTTGCGCTTGTATGGGTGCTTACTTCTGATTTCAAGGAATTGTTCAAGTTAATACTTTTTAAACATACATTGTTTAAACCCCTTTATATTGTTTTTTTCACTATATTGGAGATTGAGCAAAAATGATAAATTGATGAATTCATCGTCATTGACCCAGTATTTCTTCGCAAATGATCATATTTCGTGTTTCTTCTTTTCTTGGAGTGCAAAAATGGTCATTCAAGTAATTGTTACCAACTTAAATAATTGACGTAAATAGTTTTTGATTATATTCTCTACTATCTCAAAGTTTAAAAATGAATAATAGATGAATTCATTCAATTAGTATTCATGAGTGCTATTCATTAAGTGCAATTAATAGTTGTTCAATGTCTCCATCAAAAACCCTCTCCTAATATTCAACTACTCCTTCCATCAAATTTTTTGGCTCTCTTCATTTTTCAACTATTGATCCAATTCAATTCATACTTATAATAACAAACAATACTAAAAACTGATTTTCTTGACAATCATATTAGATTTAATGTACGAGTAATAATTGTTGATCATACAACTCTCCAACTCAAACTGGATTTATTCTCAACATATTAATCTCATCTTCAATGAACTATCCATTATTTGGCACTTTCTACATTTCGTATCCTTAATCATATCTATCCGAATTTGATTTGAACTGATGATTTTTATCACAAACCAATTCCTTCCATCCAATAATCACAGCTCATCAATTCTGTTCCTATTGTAGTTTTCATCAATAATTATTATAGTTATATTGTCCTCAATAATATATTATAGTTTTGTTTGTATCCTATATGCAGTTTTTACTTTTTTTTGCAGTCAATAGTCATGCTTTGAAATCGGTTTTCTTAACGAAATTGATCAACTCGGTTTCTTTTTTGATTGTTTTGATAGCCGAATTTGGCGCTTAGTTTATTCAGTTATAGCGTAATATTGATTGTGTTGTATATTTTTGTTGCAGTTGATCGCCCTAGCTGCAGTCCTAGTGGCCGTAAGTGCTGCACCCGGTGCAGTAGTACCCGTTGTCGTTCACCCAGCACCCGTCCCAGTCGTGCATGCGGCTCCAGTCGTCGTCAAACACGCTCCCGTCGTTCCAGTCGTGCACCATGCTCCAGTCGTCGTGAAGCACGCTCCAGTCGTTCCGGTCGTCCACCACGCTCCTCTGGTCGCACACCCCGCTCCAGTCCTCGTCAAGCACGCTCCTCTTGTGCCAGTCGTACACCACTCGTCCCACTCTGTCGTTGTCCACCACTGAGAGGATCCCACTCTGTCGCCTTCCATCACTGAGAGGATCCCACTTTGTCGCCGTCCAACACTAACAAAACTCCACTTTGTCGCCGTCCAACACTGACAGGATCCCACATTGACGTTCATCACTTTGTCGTCGTCTGTCACTGGCAGAATCCACTTTGTCGATGGCCATCAATGAGGAATCAACGTGTTTGGGAAGTTTTGCTCAACGCTTCAATTTTGTGTCATCTCAGTGTTGAGGAGGTGGTCCTCACTGGTCACCCCCTCTCCCGCCCACCCGTCTTGCCATACATACTTTGTAAATTCCTCCTTCTTCTTCATGCCATAACTTATTTTTCAACTGTTAAACAATAAATACCTGTCAAACAAAATCTGTTTTATTGTATTCGACTGAGTACCAATCACCATAGAGAAAGCATAGCGCCAAGATATTCTCCGATGTGAAGCTTTCTCTATGCTTTCATTGAGAAAACTTGGCACTATGCTTTCTCTATGGTATATCACTTTCCCTATTGGTTGCTAAATATAATAATTGACGGGCTTAGAAAGAAAACCAGGTGAGTGATATTATTCTTGGATGACTAGGCTTCACAAGGTAAAAGTGAGATCAATTTCAGAGGATTAGCACTATGCTGGAGAAGGTGTGATGAGCTGATAAATCAAAATGATTGATCCCGGTTGGTGCAATCCTACATAGGAGAACGTCTGTTCCAAATTCAAAAGAATTGTTTCGAGTAAAGCCACCAAAAGCTACATTTATCAATTATTGTTTATTCTATAAATTTGTATTTATAGAATATTACTTAATACATTATTCATATTATATTTACTTCTTTAGAATATTTACTTCTAATACATTACAAAAAATCATATTACATCAATTTAGAATCAGCTGACTAGAAGTAACTGTAGCTCAATCCTGGTTCTCCTTTTTGGTGAAATCAGGCCTTTGTTCCTACTCATCTTCACGGAAAGAAGGGAAAAAATTGCACACAACGCGAATATTGAACATGTAGTTATTCAATTAATGTCGGCAAAATAGACAGTTGATATTGAGTACAAAGGTGTAATTTGGGGATTTTGGGGATTTGGTATAAAACTTTGTTGGGATTGAACTCCTGACATTAATTTGTAAATTCGCCATGCAACAAACAGGCCTCACATTGCATGTACTAAAATCCATTCGAACTTATAGCATGATTACGAAGAAACGATTTTCAAATCAACGACATTTTCCAATCATATAATTGCTATGCTTAGACATAACAGCACTGTTACAAAACTGCTCTGAATACTTTATCTCGATGTATTAAATTTTGTGAAAGCGTTCGTAATTTATTTCCACGGCAATAGATCTTTATTCTGACGGGAGTCGAATACAGGCGAGAATTTTAAGCAAGATTTGAAAATACAATTCGAGCTGCGAAATTACTAGAATGGGTCTAATAAGAGAGAAATGGACGGATATGACAACTGCTGTCATAACGGAGAGGAAGACAGATGGCCCGGGAAACTGGGTTTCTCTTCCTACTTGCCTTTATCCTTGTCTTGCCATTGTCTTCTCCGCGATTGGTCCCTTTCCGATTCTTCCCACGACCACCCTCCTCCCACCAACCCCACACCAATCTTGTCATCGTTCTATAGCAATAAAACTTCTCCCCGGCAAATCCCATCTCTCGCGTGATACTCGAAATAAGCAAGAAAATAAGGTAGGAGCTTTGGCGTGCTCGTATTATATTCGATAATAGAGTTATTCTTGCTTCCTACATTGGATCGGCGACGATATCGCACAATATACGTATTGTTATTTGGACAATCATTTTCTCTTTCCGATGCTTTTCTCTTCTTTGTTATTAGACAACAGTTGATCAGCTAAACAGCTTTCTGCTAACTCGATAAACAATCTACTTCATCGATTGCTGTTCTCGTTTCATGTCTAAAGGATTAATGAGAAATACATTTTCCTGATATATATTACTGAACAGGCTTTTACAGCAAAATTAGTATCATTATTAGATATTACATTGAGAAATTCTCTTGCTGAAAAGTGAATCTGGAATCATTGAAGATTTCCACTTGGAAAAGTGATAACATATTTTCACGACAAGTGGAAGTTGTCTCATCGTTATACAATAATTGTATAACTCTGACCTGCCTTTTCCTAATGCGGGGGACATATTTTATCAATTGCAATTCACTTCTTCTGTCAAATGTGATGAAAAATTCATTTACTTGCAAAAGTAGTAAGTAGTTAGAGGTTCCAGGTTATGGAATTAGCAACATTACATGCCTTTCTCATTTTGAAAGTTCCTGCTTCTTGATTTTAAATTATTACAGTTTAATTTCTCCAGCTAATGTAAAAGCTTTTATTGAAATTTTAAACAATGAAACTTCCATAGAATCTTTTTTTTATTGAAATCTCGTTCAAGAATCAGATTTGAAATCAATTTTTGTTGAGTGGCAGTATGGATGTAATTTACATAATTTTTAGAATTTCTAAATTGTGTAGTGACATGTATACAATCCATGTATATTATGACGTCCGGAAGTAATTCCTGTTACATAAGTTGAAGTTAATGTTAGAGTTGGTTTTTGGTTTGTCTTTGATCCGAGAAAATGAGTCACCTCGTATAAGACTATAATAATATATTATAAGGGTCATACCTCAACAATGATCAATTTGAATTCATGCTGCCAAGCTCGATTCTCACCTGCAACAACATAATGAGAAAAACTATTAAGTAATGATTGATTATAAAATCAATAAAATACAATTCCCCTCAACAAAAAATCAGACACATAGGTGTGTGTTTGAGTGTATACAGATAACAACAGTAACAATGATCTACTGAACTAGAACAATGTATTTCATTGACTAAATATGCACTTCGCATGGTAGACTGTATTTCATCACCTCCCGTCTGTGAGAATGGGTCAATTTTTTGTGACAGGTATCATGCATCCTGCACTCTTTTTAATGGACAAAGCATGTAGTCTGTATCTGTTTGAGTACAGACGCTTCGTGGTAATGATTCCAATAATCATAATTCATAATCCATCATAGACTTAAAACTGAGAGGAAAGGCTCACACAGAGAAAAACGACCAATAGATCATTAGTAGCTCTCTTTCAATAATTATTACATGTGGAAATTATCAATCCCAGTAGATTTGAGTCAAAGAGATGTGAAAGCAAACGATTTTACACCAATCAAGTGTGGGAATCCATCAATATAATTTATTATTGATCCGCTACGTAATTCGATTCAATATTATTGAAGCATGTGCCTCATATCCCCAAGAAACTATGGATGAAATTAAATCTGAGAAATAAATCTGAATCAATAGTTTAAATATCCAGACAAAACACATACTGAATTAAACTGTGGATGTGGACTTTAGACTGTGGATGTGATTCGTCCCAACTGAATCAATAGAATAGAATTATATATTTTGATAATAATTGATAGGTTATCAGCTATTTGTTCCATCCCGCTCATTACAAACTAGAATCAACCATAGTCTTGTAACACATGAATGAGTTGTGCTAGTTTTATAAAGAACGTAATACTCTTGAAACAAATTAAAATAGAAAACAGTCAGAAAACTCATAGGCTACTTTCTCAAAACTGAATCAATTATAGTTAGAAATGCAAGTAAGTAAAAAACGTTTGATAGCATTCAGATATAATTTACATTTATAATAAAACTAATGGAATCAGAAGTAGTGACGGAGACAGAGGTGACGTCAATCTGAAACAAAGTTGTCACTGATTGGTCGATCCAGCTCCTCGTTACTTGCTGGCTATTGGTTGTGGGCGGAGCCAAGAAAGTTGAATCACGCCCACTTTTCACATGCTCCTAATATGGTCATATTCTTGACAAATGAAAAGCAATGAACATGTGGAGCTTGGCTTTAGGCTTCTTGACAAGTCTTGACTTGAAAATTATCGAGGTTAATGTATTTCATGAAAATACAGTAATTATTTCAAGACTGAAATAATTTAATCTCATGCTCACCTGTCCTATTCTTCAATTTAATCGCCCAATCCAAGGGTCTTCATCAAATTTAATGGTATATTCTCGTATAAAGTTTGAATACATTCTAAGCTCTAGTGTGAAACAAATTCAGGGCTTTGTATTCAAATTCTGAGATTGAGAATGGAGTAGGCCTGAGTGTAGGCATATCGTTGTACATATAATGTATCTTTCGTAACATGAAAACCTTTTTTATCATGAATATATCCATAACAATAATATCATAATCACCACAGGACCACAACCATAACATAATCAAATAGAATTTGTGCAAGAATGTACCTATGTTGAGTAAATGAGTCAGTTTTCTTGATATGATGATTACTCTCAATCCTCCTGGATTTAATGGTTATCCCACAGGATTAAAAGGAAGGTTACTTTTTGATGAATTATAAATGAGAATGACGGCAGCTCCTATGCAATTTATTATTCCTTTTGAGAACGCACCAGCTCTGTATCAATTAATTGAAAGTGACATGTTTTTGGAAAAATCAAACATTTTATTTTAGCAAATTATGACGATAGTGGCATAACGAGTATTATTAAATGTGGCTGAGAACAGAACAGAAGCAGTCATAGCCATAGCCACTAGTGATTCAGCATTCTATTGTGGATGTCACTACTGGTTCTTGAAAAGAGCATGAAATGAATTCAAAACAGTTCGCTTATCTCACTCTTCAGCTTTCTTTCTCTGTCTGTTGAACGGCAGCCACACAAATCCAATTACCCTGGCTCTTGCTTCTATCTGCAAGACACAAGAGGAAATTATTCCCTTTCCTTTTGCACTGAGAAATTGTAAGCAATTATGTTGTCACAAGAGCTGGGTCTATGGGGAAATGTTTTTTGAAAAGTAAAGATTCCACACTGCTGGATTGGTCAAAAGTAGCTGGCTATACTATTGAGCTCAGGTGATGCATTAGTGATGATAATAATGATAGAAATTTGATTCAAATCGGATGGTGGAGGAGTAGAAAGACTTTTTCAAAAACATAAGCGAAATAGGAAGAAAAAGAATGACACTAACATCTAACCAATACGGATGAAGGAATTCTCATGATTCCAGTATGAGTAAAGTACGGGAAAATGGAATCAACTGAATATTTGATTTATAGTAAACTGTCTTAAATCGGAAAATCCTATCAAATTCATGAAACAAAATCTGCAATTGAGGAGCAGAAAGCAGAGTTTCAAACTGTATATCTTTTGGCAAGATGAGAGTGGCAAGTGTAACCTTCGCTGAACATGATAATATGATGGAAGTTTCAGATGATGATAGTTCAGTATGATGTATCATATCTATATGAACCAAGGGGAAATATTTAATCCACAGTGGGTTCGTGTCTTTGCTTTGAAGAGTAAACAGAGTCGTGTTACACTTGATGCATCGTTTCTCATTATAGACTTGTGTCTGTGGTCTGAGTCTGAATGTCTCTAAAAGGCTACTAGTTTCAAGTATAATGTGGACCAGTCTTCAATCCAGAATAAAAGAAAACTTTTCTGCAGAGTAGATTGCGTACTGTGAGCAAGTCCTTAAAATAACTCTTTATTCTTTCCACATATTACCAAAGTTTTTATCACTAGTAAATACGATTGCATTCTTTCAGAGTTGGCCCTTTCAAATGTAATTACCCAACATAGAAGAGTCGTACTGTATTGGTTTATGGTCTTCTCCTCATATACCGTATATAGATGGCCATCGATTTTTATATCCCGCTAAAAAAACTAGAAAACAAAATTTACTTTGCACCTGGGAAAGTAAACAATGCTTCCGGCTGGCAATGTTTGTATTCGTAAACAACAAAACAAACTGGTAAATTGTATAAAACCACAAACAGTTGCCCCTTCAAACCTGTTTTGTGCGGGAATTAATTCTACTACAATTTTGCTCCGAGTTTTCCTGAAAAAAAAAATTGATCTAAATAGCGAAGGCGATACGTGGAGAAAACTCTCTAAACCCATAGTCTTTCATTCTAATTCGAAAATCAGAAATGTAATATTATAATCCTTTATTATGGGTTTGAGATATTGCCGTTAGGTGCCATATCAATTTATCGACCTGGGGCCTGTTTCATAAAAATTCAGAAGACCGTAAAACAGAAAAGATATACACACACTCTACATATGAATAGCATGACAAATAATGGAATAAAATTATGAGTTTAGTAAAGGTCTGTCTTTCTCTTCTGAAACAAGACTTCTAATTTTAATGAAACAATAATAAAATAACATAGCAAACTTTGATCTTCTACCGATATAAACTATACTTTATGAACTATACAGAAATTTAATTTTTTTAAATTATATTATGAGATTATAAGAATTAAATTTTCTAGTCGAAATTCATCATAAATTCAGTGAAATCCAATGTTGTAGACCACATAACCTATATTCTTTTCCACATTTCCCATTACGGGAATTGATGATTCGGCAGCGGAACATGATGAGATTATAAGAATTAAATTTTCTAATCGAAATTCATCATAAATTCAAATCATATCATGTGATAAGAATTGGTAGAAGATTTGAAAATAACAACGGGAGGCGAAAGTAAGTTTCCAGCCCAGGATGAGTTGTGAATGAAGAAGTCCAACTTCTCGAATGCGTATTTTAGATTGTCACATGCAACAAGTCTTTGATAAGAATGGTGGAAGTAAGTGGAAGACTCCACTCTAGCCCATACTGCTTTGGCAAATTCCTTAATACTTTTTCTGTGAAGTGAAGAGTGGGGAAGGCCTAGTTGAGAGCGCGGATGAATGTCGGAGGCGTTTGAAGTTTGTAGTGGCCTGAGGCAGGAAGATGCAATTTCCTCCGCATTTACAACTTGATCTTGCTCGAGATAAGTAGACTACAAGAAAGAGCACAGATCGGAGACGTCTTTGAGCGCGTCGTGTCGTCTGTGCAAACACGATGCAGATGACATGCGTTTGATATGTCATTAAGTAGGATGTTGACAGCCACGCGAACATTTTAATTCCAAGAAGAACGTTTCAACTCTGAAAGCGCGCACACAGTTGTTAGTGAAGTTGGTACAGTTCTTGAACATGAATCCCCTCTTTTCCTGAATATTGTTTATCGTAGACTTGAGTTAGGACTTAAAATTGATTTTTCCCTAGCAAGATGTACAAGTTTCTGCTACTTCTAAAATGATTTTCACAATTAGAACGAGCCTTCTCTCAATTTGAATAAAATAATGCAATTTTAAAATCTCTAAAAGAGTGTATCCCCTTTGAAGAAGACAATGCTTCATCAAATTTACATTTGATAAAGCGAGATGACTTTTTGTGTGGTAGTGAAGATTATATTGTGGTACATATATTATTGAATAGAAAAAAGAGAAGTCTACAACCTAAAATTTCTGCTGTTGGTCTACTATTGTGGTCATAACAACAAATTTCAATTTAGAATTTTTTAGCTGTGACAACCTGTAGTCTTATCTATTTATCCAATGAGACTATATCTTCAATGATCTTATAATTTTCTAGATTGATCATGGAATTTTATAATGATATTGATAATGGAAATTTTTTATGGTTATTATTTATGTATTTTATTGTTAGGGTAGGGAACTCTCCAAGAACCCATCAAGGCCTTTTGCGTACTCTCCTTCCTTCATCTAACCACATGAGTACTTTACTTTAGAAAAGGGAAAACAATGTGTCCTGAGGATATGTGTTTGAAATGATGTTATTGTAACTAAAAATGTCTCCAATTTATCCAATAATCTATAAATATGATAATAAATAATGATATTTTCCCAAAGTTGATAATTCTATTTCAGGTATTGTAAAAATTGTAATGTCATTTTGATTCAACCCACTTCATTCAGCTACGAATCAATCCCTGAACCGATTTCAAATCAATTATAATTTTAAATAGTGATTATAATAAGGCTAATCTCAATATTCCTCAAAGTCATAGAATTTTCAGAAGTTAACTCTAGTTGCATTGAAATGAAAAACGGTCGTTGAACTGAAAAACCGATTGGAAAAAAGCGACTGGCTGTGTGGGTGGGGGTGGGGTCGGGGTCAAAGCTGACACGTCTCGAATTCGTTTAAAGCAATATTGTAGCGATCCCAGTTTGATCTCTTTTGATGCCGAATTTTCCCGGTGATATCCCACGTTGCTCATCAAATTTATTCCCCATTTCGCTGGCGTAAAGCGAAAAGCAAATGCTTGCGATTTTTTCTGCCTTTTCTCTTTACACTCTTCTTACCTATTTTCTTTCCTTCCTCCACCATTTGTTCTTGTTCTTGTTCCTGTTCTTGTTCTTGTTCTTGTTCTTGTTTTGTTCTTGTTCTTGTTCTTGTTCTTGTTCTTGTTCTTGTTCTTGTTCTTGTTCTTGTTCTTGTTCTTGTTCTTGTTCTTGTTCTTGTTCTTGTTCTTGTTCTTGTTCTTGTTCTTGTTCTTGTTCTTGTTCTTGTTCTTGTTCTTGTTCTTGTTCTTGTTCTTGTTCTTGTTCTTGTTCTTGTTCTTGTTCTTGTTCTTGTTCTTGTTCTTGTTCTTGTTCTTGTTCTTGTTCTTGTTCTTGTTCTTGTTCTTGTTCTTGTTCTTGTTCTTGTTCTTGTTCTTGTTCTTGTTCTTGTTCTTGTTCTTGTTCTTGTTCTTGTTCTTGTTCTTGTTCTTGTTCTTGTTCTTGTTCTTGTTCTTGTTCTTGTTCTTGTTCTTGTTCTTGTTCTTGTTCTTGTTCTTGTTCTTGTTCTTGTTCTTGTTCTTGTTCTTGTTCTTGTTCTTGTTCTTGTTCTTGTTCTTGTTCTTGTTCTTGTTCTTGTTCTTGTTCTTGTTCTGTTCTTGTTCTTGTTCTTGTTCTTGTTCTTGTTCTTGTTCTTGTTCTTGTTCTTGTTCTTGTTCTTGTTCTTGTTCTTGTTCTTGTTCTTGTTCTTGTTCTTGTTCTTGTTCTTGTTCTTGTTCTTGTTCTTCTCCTCTTGTTCTTGTTCTTGTTCTTTTGTTCTCCTCCTTCTCCTCCTCTTCTCCTCCTCTTCCTCCTCCTCCTCCTCCCTCCTCTCCCTCTTCCCCCTCCTCCTCCTCCTCCTCCTCCTCCTCTCCTCCTCCTCCTCCTCCTCCCTCCTCCTCTTCCTCTCCCTCCTCCTCCTCCTCCTCCTCCTCCTCTTCCTCCTCCTCCTCCTTCCTATTTTCCTCCTTTTCTTTGTTCTAGTTCCTGTCCTTTATCTCATTCTTGTTTGTATCTGCTTTGTCAAGTGGCCCATTCAATAACAAAGTATCGAAATATAACCTACGAAGTGCGCTCTCCCTTCGCTCTGGTTATTAATGAACTTGTACACTTGTAGTGCTGCGTGAAATGACGCCTTTGATATTATTACTATCATCACCGACACTATTTTCCCCATCCCGATAACGATCCGATAATTAGCTGTCATTAGCAGTAACTGGATTTGTAACGTTTGTGTTGCCGTGCGCGACGGTAATTAGAGAACTTGCCAACTCAATGCCAGCGAAGTTTATTTCAGCGCTTTCTGTGATAATCCACTCCGAGAAGGGCTTTTTCTTCTTGTACCAATAGCATACGATATGTGATTAATGATTCCATGTGTGAATACGTTCGGCTTACTACACGAAAAAGCTCCATATTGCGACTTTCATGTGAATCAAGTTATTACATTGGATTTTAATCTCGGTGCTGGTTTCTGTTCTATCTTATCTAAACAACTAGCCTCCCCCTGGTTTGACAACCAACTGGCGTTGGCATTATTGATTCTTGTTTTTAAGCCAGAACTTTCGATCGAAATTGACAAACTGTATCACTCATAAACGACAAAGTAACTTTCTATTGGCTTCTTTCACGCGTTTGCTGTCAAAATTGATGCGAGTTCGCAAAACCGTAAGCAAACAATTGTCTTTTTGGAGAACAGAAAGATGTTTCTACTTCGAAATAATATTGGAATGTGTGCATGTAACCAATGTTCCACAAACATTTTGCAAGCCACAAACCCATGTCGCCTGAAGCAGTTTTAATACGAGTCAACATGTGAATAGCAGTGTTTGGAAAATATTATTTTAAAAATCTCTCACGAATTCATCAGTTCCTGTATCATTTGTCATTGATTGAATGAATAAAGAAAGTTCAATATTGGACAATAGATAGTATCGTTTCAAGATAAAAAAATATTAATTGGAAATCTTCTACTTTAGTTCACAAGAAACTATCCATATATATTCAATCAACGACATTGCTGTTCAACTCTAAAAAGTATTTTATCAGTCTCACACTAATAAAGTATCACAGTATTAGATCATTAGTATTAATATTAGATCACTTGAAATTAATAATGTTTTATAGGTAGATTGCAATATATATGAGTCTATTTCAAATATACGTCATCATTTCATGACTTCTAAAAATTAAACAATCAATGGGAAATTTTTAACTCATAGTTCGACATTGCAGTTTCATTTTGAACTTGGGTTTCATGTTGATACTATTATCAAAGTATTAATCTGAAATCACAAAATATAGATCATTAGATCATTTGACATAATTTATGTATTCATAAAATGTCAATAATATGTCTGTATTTCATGTTTAAAATTGTTTCTACTGAAGCTCGATTTATTCTGCAACCTCAGACCATAATGGGGCTGAACGGTGGTAGATTTTCATAAAGTCCTAGTCTGGCTGCACTCGCTAGAATAATGAAGTGGAGAAAAAGGCAGTTTGGTCTGTTTACGAATGCCGAACATTCATCTGCGTAGAAGGAATTTGGAACAACTTGGGGGAAAATAAATGGATTGCAGAATGGTATTCTAATAGATTTCTCAAATTGAGAGCCGCCAACCCGTCGTCGGAATTCAATTAGAGTTGGACCGCTGTGTTGAGTTGTTAGGGCAACGAGTCAAATAAAACCGATTTATTCTTTTCCAATGGAGCCGTTATAGGGCTTCTTTCCGCTGCTGCTGCCTCGACAGCAGCCTTAACGGCAGTCAATGTGCCGCTCTTTGAGTCACTCTTCCTTCACTCTCCAAATTGATAATAACGCTCCGGGACTATTTGCACCAGGAAAACTCGACGAATAATTATTTGATGGGTATGATTCAAGATTTCCCTTTTTCGTAGCATTCAAAATTATTATCGAAGTGCCACGTGTATTGATTTTGAATCTTTTTGAGTCACTGAAAAACAGTTAAAACAGATCCTCATCGTGTATGAGTTGTGAAAAAATAGTTTTAAAAATAGAGAAAGAATAATTATGAACGTTGTAATAAATTTTGTCTTTGAAATCTTAAATCAACTTTATCACTACTTTTATTTGTATGACTAGTGCTTCACTGATCTTGAAATTATTATAGTAAACAATCGCTATTTATCAATCTATTTTTATGATTGTATTTTTTTTAAAGTAGGCCATGTTCAAGAAACACACGGATGTTAATTTTGATATTCAACTCGAATTTATTTTCATACAAATTCACTCTCTTATTTCTTAGTAGTTGTCATTCAAAAACCAATGGAGTTTTATTAAAAAAAAAGTTTTATAAATAATAAATTAAAGTTTTATTTTAACTAAGTTTTATTTCACAAGATTAGTATGATACCCTATCTACCTTGATTCTATATGAAGACTCGTTATAGGTATCACTGTTTTGCGAACTTGTTAATGAAAGTTGGTTGAATTGGGTTGGTATCGATCACACGTGAAGATCAATAGAAAACCGAGATGTAATGGGTTTTGCCTAATCAGTAACATTCAGGCGTATCCTGCGAGTCTATACAAAGTACTGCTCAAGTCGCTGTTCACACTCTGTTTAACCACAGGAAACGGAGATCTTATTACTCTGTTTAAGGTCTCATGATATCTTATTGCCGGGTTTAGTAATTGTATATATTATAGCCACCAATAAATAATAAAATGTTGCACTTGACAAAACCATTATGCACTGAAAAACTTCTGTCATATTTAGGCTACTCCAATCAATTTTTTGATTTTCGAACTCCAATATTGAAGTCTGGGGTCTGTTTTGATGAGCACCACACTCCAAGCTTTCATTTCCACCGGGTTCAAAGCATAGTGCACTTGAAGTTGTCTGGTATGGGGGTGAAAATGAGAGTTCCAGAAACGGTTTGCCATTGATTGGACTATTAATATTGGACTTGTTTGGCAGACGACAAGCGAGAGGGTTGTGAGAGTGCTGAGCGAGAGAGTTGTCATTAGAGGCATTTAGGGCATTTTCGTCTCCTGCTTTGGACAGAGGCCAGACTCCGACTAGTAGTCAACAGCCTAATGACTAATAGAACGATGTGCCGAGAAAGGAATCGATGAAATTTCCTATTCATGACATTCGTCAGTCGTTAGAGTAATGAGCTGGAAGAGCTTTATCACCAGTGATCAATGCTTTCTTCACGCTCAGTCGAGTTGTCAGTTGAAACTCAGTTGTCATCAACTGCCATTGAGATTCAATCACGAAGCGACTGATTTATGAAGCTAAAAATTCAAATTGTGAATTGGTTTGGATTCTATGGGACTTGATTTAAAGTATTTTGTTTTACGATAGCAGTCAATTGACCAAGGGTCAAGGTTGATAAGGGTCAATTTCTCGAAAATTCAATCCTATTTATCCGCCGTAATTGGAAATTTACAGAGCTCAATAAAGATCTTTGGCATTGGTTCCATTAGATTTATGGCAGTTGAATTTATTCGTGCAACTGGCCGAAAGTTTTTCCTACTTTCTAATATTGTAGCATAGAGAAAGTATAGCGTCAATCTTGGTGCTATGCTTTTTCTATGATTGTAGAGTACCCACACTTGAAGAGTACCCAGTTTAAAGCAGCTCCACTATCAGTTATATACTTGAAAGTCACTTACTTGTGTTTTGAAGCCCACCTAAAGATTTGGGTCCATTTATAAGTCATCATTAACCTTCGCATTACTAACGCACAATTTTAGAACTTATGTGAATGTCACACTAAAAAAAATTGGGAGTTGAAAGCAGCATGAAAAGTTAATAAAATGCTTTAAAAAAATAATTTTTCACTCCTCAACACCTTTTATTTCACAAACGTTTTAAAATATAATTATGATTTATTCGATTTCAATAAAGGACTGTTGCCTTCATTGGGGTTGGTCATTGAAGCTTGAGATATTTTAAAGAATCTCAATATCCTCACAAAATAGATCAACTAATTTAAAATATTTAAAAAAAGTGTTTCTATATCTCAATTTCCTTATAATGTAGATGATTCAACAATCACTATAACAATATTTAAAATTAAGGTTAACACCTATTTGAGCTTTGGATTAGTTAATTCATAAGATACTCCCTTTGAAAAGTGTGGTAGGAAAATAATGATTGAGTAAAGCAGAGATTGTACCGATGCAGTGGAATAGACTTTTCAGAAGTTATTCCTCCGAAGGATGCATCAAAGGATGCATTTCCCAAGTTCCTCAAATTGTGAGAAATGATGAAATATCGTTTCAGATGCTATTTATATTATCCCTCAGGCAATCCACTAATTCACAAATTAATTAGAATTTCTTCGACGTAGAAAAAAAAACAACTCTAATAACTGTCTCTTTGGAATAATTGGAGCTAGATGAATGGTGAGAGGATGAAATAATTTCGAATTTAGAGATCTAAGAGGTGTTGCAGGGCGCAATCTATTATGACGATCAATGGAATGAGATGAACTCTTGGATCGAAATAAGCCAAAATTTAGATTTGTCAATCCAATTGATGAAACTAACCTTCATTCAAGGACAAGGCGAAAAATCCTTTAACACGTAACTATAGACTGCCATGGAATCATAACAAAGAGTCATGAATACTAACTTGATATAATATGTTGAAAACTTCACTTGAAAAACTCCTCGAATTGATTCAAATGCTTGGAGTATAGTCTACATTTGACTATTCAATGTTTAGATCACAAGATCATCTAATAGATGAATATTCAATGAAATACTACCACTGAAAAAGACAACATATCAAGCTTGAAAAAGGTTTGAATCCTAGTAGTTCTGGATTTTAGTAAAATATAAAATGTGATGAAGAAACTTCAAAAAGTGCATTGAGAAGACTCAAGCTACTTGAAGAATGTCAATTTCATTACAAAAATTTCTAAAAGTGGAGTAAGAAATTCTTACTTCTTAGTGCTATTAATAGTATATCCCAGTTCTCACCATTATCGTACAATCTACCTGCAAGTAACCACTGAGTTGTAGTGAATTAGATGTTACTTTAGTAGAATTATTACCATTAGAAGTGAGTGCCGTTGGTTACGCCCTCTGTAGTGACTCAAGAAGCAGGAGCAGATTCCCGGAAAATTGAGTTCAACTAAGTTTAATTGGATTGTCATGCAAACGCTGACCTTGGAGACGCTTTTCTATTCTTTCCACAACAAATGCTGTTGTAGGTTGGAATAAGCCAACTACATGATACTTATTATCCACTCTGGAATAACGTAGGCTACCAAAAAAAATTCAGAAGCATCACCAGAATCAAATACAGTATAACATTTTGTTAGAAAAATTGAGTAAAAATTAAATTGAAAAAAATGAAATTTAATTTTGAGTAAAAATTGAGCAAATATTAATTATAAACAAGTAATAATACCAATTTTGAATGAGATTTAGGTAATATCAGTTAAGGATGGTATTTGGAAAGCATTGTGGCTTGTGCTCACATTCTTTCGGGGAAGTAATCAATCAGCATTGTAATGTTGTTTGGCGTCTGAAGTTCTTAAATGTGTTATTGAACACTATAGTTTAACAGTGTTCAATGGAGTGTCAAGTTTTATCTTACCAATAATGTTTCTCTCACTCTCAATTGTCTCAGAAGCTTCTTGAACAATGAACATTTCAAAAACAAGCCTTCAAAAGTTGGCAATCCCAACGAATTCTATTCGAGAAGGATGAAATTATTAGTTCTTCGGTTAAAAATTATAGAATCATTCACCAATTTCCATCTCTTTTTATTATGAAAAATGGTGACAGCTACTGGAAGTAGTTATGTAATTTTTTCAAAAAAGAGTACTTCACAATACACTGGTAATACAGCACGTGGTTTTAAATGGTATGCTAACTGTAAAAAACATTGTGAAAAAAGGAGCGCTATCACAGAGAGGGGGGAGCCGTGTGAAATTGTGATGGCTGGTGCAAAAGGTGGAAGGGGAGGGGAATTGGAAGGCGTTTGGAGGGGGCTTGGAGGGGGTTGTTGAGGGTTGCCAGCGACCCGCATATGACAAACGGCTTCCGCTTCGGGCCGCCGCTTTTCAACCGCGTCGACAACGATTTTGTTCCAATTAAACCGCCGCTGCTGTTAACTAACGCGAGTACTACCGACCACTGCACTGAGGATGAGGACGCTGTTCAGCCAGTCAAGCAGATAATTCACCTGCAAGATGTCGGGCGCTCAACTCGGTGTAATGGTGGTTGATTCTATCAGCGCGCAAGAATGATGACTCGCTCACAAGATGTGGCATGCGCTACTGCGTGTAACTGTTGATTATATGAATCAGGCGGAAGAATAATTGTTTTACAACCGGGACATCACAACTTTCAGCCATGTCCTGAGAGTTGAGATTGCTCTTGAAAGATTTTTCCACTTCTCAAAACAGAAAATAATGAGCTTGAAGTTTACAAAGCAATGAGTTTTCAAGATCAGTAAAAAGAGTAGTACTCATTGATATTGAGTTTATAGGAATTAAAGTGAAAAACTCCAATAAAAGCTGAATTTAGCTTCATGGGGAAGCCACCACATCAAAGATGCTCCCTTCCTTAATGATAATATTTCAACATTGTTTGTACGACATTGAAATCTTGCATTCAGCCCTATTGTATACTGTGCTCATATTGTTGATTTGTCATGATAGTGGGAGTGAGATGATAAACGAAAATCAAACATAGAAAAATTGAGTAAAACTAACTCAATTAAGATTTTTGGTTAAAGGGATAAGATCTTGATAATTGATAGCGCCTTATTATACCTTTGTTAAAACCCACAGAAAATTAAATTACTCAAGTAATTGATTTGGGATATGACCAGTTTCCTGACGAATCATTGATATTGATTATTCAATTGCCTTATGAGGCTGTCAAAAATCTGAGTTGAAAGTTGTGCTTATAAACCTACCTTAAATGCCTTAGATGTTAGTTTACCTTGGATGCATTTTGAAAAATATATGTCTAACCTCTTGAGCAGTCATGAAATAATCATCTACGAGATTCCAAAGTCTGAGATCAAGAAGACACGTTTATTGCGATAAAAAATTGAGCCATAAAAGTTTATCCGATATACTTCTACCTGCCAGGTTTCATATTTTCCTTGTCCAGATTCGAGAAAGTTCCGCTTTCAAAACATTTGTACGCGTCCAGCTAATAGGATGTTACAGGGCGCTTTTGTTCGGTTCCATCTCAGTGTCAATGCACTGCTATAAAACAACTCTGAAACATATAAAATATCAAAGATCTGCAGCAGGTCGGATAAATTTCTTTGTCAAGAGAGAAATATATCCACTTCAGAGAGCTGCTAAAAGTTCTGGTGCACATCTTTTGATAGAAAAGTTCATAGAGCTTTTCTTTGCAAGTGGCTCGGCAACTCAATAAATTGGAAGGTTTGTCAGACGGCGTGAGAAATGGCTGATGGGAAAAGGCAAGTGTCAGCATGATGTAGCGGATAAGTTGGCAGCCAAAGGAAAGCTCATCCTCTTCTTCTTCTCCTTCTTCCCCTTATTCTTCTTCTTGTCTTCCGGGAACCGTACAAGTCTCATAAAACAGCAACCGGCTGACTTGCTAAAGTTGGGCAACGGTGCATGCCAGCCATGTATCAGATTCTCGTTTGACTACCAAAGTTGAAAACGGCACCTTTCTGCTTTCAAATGGGGGTTTTCAGAATTTCAAATAATTATCTTGAATTCTCTTCAGATTCTCTTGCCGTGCAAATTATCGATTATAATCACATTCTTAACCACTCTTAGTTATTGTTATACAGATTAGTTATTGCTATAATTTCAAACATGTACCATAGTTTGTGTTTTTAAAATTGTGAATTGTAACACCAGTTGTGATAATTGAGCTAATTTATTAAAATTTTAGTTCGTTTGGGTTGGTAACCTACGTTTACGTTAGGGTTGTTTCTGATCTCATTGCAGTGATTTTTGGTTAGTTGTGGTAATGAAGTTGATTTCTTTGAACAGGATAAAATAAGGAATAAGCGTTGTAAAAGTACGTCGATGTTTGTTCTAAGTAATTCGTGACCTCATTGCAGTGATTTTTCTAGCCAGTGAGCAGCTTTGAGGTGAAGCAGATCTCAGCAGAGGTCAAGGAGGCGAGCTAAGCGTTAGACAACAGATGTTACTAACGGCGTTGGCTTCTAAAGGGTGGCATCATCTCTAGGATGCGGATATTGCATTAAAAACTGATCTTACTTCAACGCCAGCTGGTAGTACCGTCGTAGTTCCAGACACAAAAGAGTTTAGTTATATTTTGATAATATCCTTTGTTGAAGTTGAAGAGCGTTACCAGTCCACATACGACTGTACAAACCAAGCACTAATCTCAGTTTTCTATGCTTTGCCACACTAATCTCACTTTTCTATGCTTTGCCAAACTCGACTTTACAGAAGCCCTAACTGAACATTACACACAGTCAGTCTACTAACTTGCTTTTGAATTTCCAGCGTTCGTGCAGAAACAATTATGGACTTCTAAATTACAGTTCGATAATGGTGGAAATGAGAAAAGAGGAATGGAAAGAAGAAAGGAGAAGGAAAAGGAAAATGAAAAAGGTGAGAAAGAAAGAAACTGAAAGAAAAGGAAAGGAAGAGGAATAATGGAAAAGGTGAGACGGTTGAAAAAAACAATCAGGAGTATCTGTAATGTTGAATGGTTGCTGGTAATTTTTACTAAATATTTTTCTAATTTTGTTCTCTCCCAAACCAAGAATATATCTGGACGTTTTCTACATTCCAACATATAACAGCTCAAATGATGCCCCAAAACATTTAGTTGAATTCAAAATGCGAGTACACAATGAGAATGGGAATCACCATTAGAAGGTGCCTTTGAAATGCTGGGATCAGGTTCAAGGAAACCTTTACTCGATACGGTAGTAATAGTACAGTAATATGATTAATCGGATAAACTTCATGAATGCTAATTATCATATGCAGTCAAAACAACATCATATTAATTGTAGTTTAAAAGCAAATAATGAGCTTTGGATAAGAAATTCAGTAACTAATCAAAACAAATTTTTCAATGTCATCAAATTAAATTGAATTTAAATTAATTTGAATTTATCAAATAAATTGAATTTACTCTTATGAACAGCGATATTCTCCAATTAATATTCATTGAAGTGATTAAATATTGATAGGATTTGATAAATCAATGATCAGAAATTTGTTTCACACGTCTTCTTGCAAGTGATTATGAGTGTTAAATTCATCTCCCTTACCTGTAAAACTTTTATTTCCTCAAGCAATATAATTCCAGAGTATTGTTATTCCTTTTAAAAATCTAACTTCATCTCATATGCTACAACCTCAATGGCAATCCTCATCCAATCTCAATTGAATTCATTAAATAGTCATTATGAACACCGTATACACAGAAACGACTCACACAGTATACATTACACTAGGACAAATTGTACTCGTACAGAGTACCATTATACGAAATGTGCTCATCACAATCACAGAGTATTCTGAGAGCGCCTCATTATAGATTCCCTCGTATGATTCCATGATTTGAAATCGAATAGTACTGAGGGTTGACCCGATTTCCTGAAAACACAAGACTGACAAGTGTTGTCGTTTTGGGTCAATATTGATGTGGCCTGATTCGGGTGTCCAATTCATCGATGTTTTTCGTCGTCCGATGATGCGTCGGTCCACATCATGCCAGTGAAGGAGTTATAGCCTTTTCAACTCAGGCGTGTGTTTAATCAAGATGAAACATTTTGTAAACTAGCGGTCGGCGAATATAAACGCGCCAATTTCCATCAGAGCAACTACTATATGGCAAAGCAAAGGAGTTTAGGGCTTTGGCCTATTTCGCTATCGACCGCAGCCTATAAATGCATCTCTCTTTCTCACTCTTTCTCACTATGTCATTCTCTTTTTGTCTCTCTTATAGGCCGTCTACTACTAAACGTGCTCTTCTTCTGCATATAGCCATAGGTTAGTGAATAAATATTGGAACACCATCAAAAACATCTAGCTATATGTTGTTGCATATCAACAGGCAGCCTTGTCATATTATAGAAGGACGATTATTTATTTTCACTAAATTTTTGTTATACATTATTATTCAAGAACGACTATTAATCATCATCTAAATCAAAAGAGTTTTGGTGTAGAGTAGATTTTGGAAAGTTCGTGGAGAAGTTTGAGTGAACTAATTTTGATGCGGTTTGCGCCAAAAAGAAAGATAAAAAAACAAAATTTTGCAAGCTCTATTTGTTATTCAAAAATAATCATATTAAACGGGAGAAAAATAATGAAAACCAAAAAGTATGGCGCTATCTGTTGGAATTAAAATCTACTAAGTTAGTTACGAAATTCCCCATAGATAGAGCTTAGAAGCTAAATGTAGTACAGTGACTATAAATAGGTACAAGGAAGGGTTTCATTTGTTTGACTGAGCTGCTGACAGCTGCAGATAGTCAAAATAACAACTATTTAAAACCAAAAATTTTAGAAAATTGAAGTGAGCGGCGCTTTGCGCTGCACTGGTTGAACTTTCGATTGCTCATATGCATTAACATTTTCATTATTTGAGATTGAGCTACATAACCTTGATAGATTTTTTATTAGAAAATAGTAGACGTATATCATTAAAAATAAATAGCTATTATAATTATAAACATTTGCATCGCCGAGGCTTGGGATGACCTGAAAAATATTGTAGATTGGTCCACTTTTACCAGTAATCATTTTCCATTAAATCTGGATTCAAGTCTTGAAATCAGAAACAAATCAATTGATAGAAAAACAGAAGAAGAAATAACAGAGCCTAGAATAAAATAAAAACAATGTATCGGAGGAAAATATAAGAAGGTCAAAGAGAGAGGGCAAGGAGAAGAATCAGAATCATTTTCATCAAGAAAGACGTTCCGAAAATCAGGAAGAAATAGTAACAGGCATAAAAATACGCATAGCTAGTTATCTCAACAATCATGTACACGATAATTTTTCTGGATGTATTTCAAAGCACATAACCGCTTTCCATCCTTTGTTAGGCTTGTTAGGAGATTGCTAACACATCTGATAGGTAGTGGAAAAGAGCGTCTCCACCTGAAGCACACTGCAGCAAGCTAGGGAAGAAGATTAATGGTCGTATTATGATAATCCCAACGCTTCTAGTGTGGCAGAATTGATAGATATCCAATAAAAATGCGTCTCTTATCACAGTCCATAATCTTTGGGAACAGATGTTTCACAAGAATAGATTTCATGATCTTTTGGCAGGACAGATGGATATAAAATAAAATTTCCGGTCTTATCAGAGTCAATAATCCTTGCAACAGATATTTTACAACTATAGATTCCATGATCTTCTGGCAGGATTGATAGATATCGAATAAAAATGTCGCTTTTAACACAGTCTATAATCCCTGGATGTTCTATACTAGTATACATTCCACGACCATTGAGAAATAAAGCGAAAATTGCCATTATCCATGAATAATAATTGATACTTGTCTTCATATTAGGATTATTCCAACACTGATAGAGTGACAATTTTTGAAATGATTTAAAAATGGAATTATTGAATGGATAATGTCCAGTGGAATTGAGGAAAAACTTTTCGAATGATTATTACAACTATTACAATATAGTATTACATACTATTTCAATTTGCCGACTCTTCTCTTCTCTTTCGTCTTCTCTTTCTCTTTTATTTCCACCGTCCGATACTATCACACTCACTCTCTTTCTCCACCTTTATTCGTTTAAAATCTCTTTATTACTTTTTCATTGACAGTTCATTAGGATTTTTATTCATGTATTATAGGCTATTAGCAAATCTTTCCTGCGAACAGGATATTCCCTTGCAGGTAAATGGATTTTGTAATATTTTGAACATTTATTCTGTAATTATTCTGTGAAGATCTAAATGAAAGTTTTTGGTTGATTTGATAGAAAAGAGATAGATATTAGAGTGACATTAGATAAATATCCAATAAAAATAACGCTCATATCCTAGTCAATAAACCCTGGGAATAGATGTTTAGTTTGTTTACAAGTATAGATTTCATGATCTTGGAGAAATAAAGCAAATATTGCCAATTCGGAAAGCAAATACTGTGAGAAAGATTAAATAAGATGGGAGAAGCGCCAATATAGAGCATGTAGTGGTACATGATAAACTGATAAGGCTAATATACGATAAGTGGATGACTGTCGGTTCAAACGTGAGCCATAAAGCAGTAGCTTAGTGAAACTGTGAAGGGGGATGGGGGCAGATAAAATCTTAATGTCTTCTTTTGAGATAAGACGGAGTGAGGCAGGAGTTGTGAGTGTGGGGCGGTGGGGTTGGGGGTGAGGCGTGAGGGATGAGGCGTGAGGGATGAGGCGTGAGTGGGGTTTTGGTGGGCTGGCAGTTGGAAGCACGTCGTCACGCTGGAAAACACAGCACCAGGTCACGCTCTGTGGTCCAGCACTGTACTCGCTTCTCTACAGCTGCTTGTAACTCTTGTAGGAGAGAAGAAGATGTTGGAACAATGTTCAAGTAACAATGCAAAGGAAGGAGAAGATTGAAAGAGTGGTTAAGATGGGAAGGGAGGAGGAAGGAGGGTGACAAAGGAAGTAAGAAGAAGAGAAAGAAGAAGAAGAAGAAGAAGAAGAAGAAGAAGAAGGAAAGAAGAAGAAGAAGAAGATAGAGAAGAGGAGAAGAAACAAGAAGAAAGAAGAAAAAGAAAGAAAAATAACGAAGAAGAAAAAAGAAGAAATTGAATGGAGTAGAAACAGAAGAAGAAGAATGAAGATAGAGAAAAGGAAGAAAAGAAGAACAGCCACAAGTTACAGAAGAAAATGGAAAATTGTCTTGCAGGGATAAAACTAAATTAATAGGAGAGAAGGACAAGCAAAGAAAGATGGAGTGTATGAAAAAGACAGAAAGAAGGGAGCATTAGACGAATGGTGTAAACTGACAACGGGAGAAACAATGAAAATTACAAGAAAGAAATTGAAGTGAAGAAAATATTGATGAAAAAAGAGTTATAAGTGAGAAGGAAATTGGAGACAATAAGTGAAAAACTATTGGGAAAGGAGGAGATATAAGAAGAGATGGTGAGAGGAAGAGGAGGGCATGAGAAGATGAAAGAAAATAGAACGCAGAAAAAATGAATACGATAGGAGAAGAGAAAAGCAAGGAAGATATGCAGATCAGGGAGAAGAAGAAAGATCTCAGGGATACTAGAAAAAAGGAATGAAGAGAATTAATGGGATTAGTGAGAAGGAAAGAGAGATGACGTAATATAGAAGGAAGAAACGAGGGAGGAAAGGAAATTGAAAACGACCTTGAGTGATCATTGAAGAAGAGATGAGGAAAAGAATGGAAATCAGAAGAAAGAAAAATAGAGAAGAAGTAATTGAATGGAGTAGAAACGGAAGAAGATACACAATGTATAAGTATGGAATTAAAAAACTAGGGAAGATAAATACAGTGCATTTACACTAATTGAGGTAGAATGTTAAGAGGGAGAAGGGGGCAAACGATTATAAAGTAGAAATAAGAAAAGGAGATACAAAGCACTCAACGAGAAGGAGGCTCAAAAAGAAGGAAATGGAGTGAAATATTAGAAATAGAAATAACAAGGAAAGAGACCAAGACAAGGAGAGATTGAGAATAGTTAGGAATCCTAAGAAAGAGCAGGAGAAAAGGTGGAAAAGATATAGAAATACAAAAGTTGGAGGTGAATGGAAATAAAAGTATTAAAGACAGAAATCTAGGAAGCAAATATAAAATGTTAAGAATGTAAGAACATAAATGTTAATAATATAAATGTTAAATATAAAAGAAGTTGAATCAAAACGAGAATACTGTAGGATGAAAATAGTGAGGAAGATAAAGGAGAGAAAGAGAAGTAAGAATGAAACAATACTCACTCTTCTACTAGTGTCCCTTTCCTCAAAAATTCTTCTTTTTATTTAGTTCTTTCTACTTTCTTTCTATTTTCTCTTCCCACCCTGACCACCCGATTTGTGTTGCAGTTGGTTGTGTGTTTATCGTTAGAAGTTTCAATTTCCGAGCGGGGCGGGTGGAGGAGGCACACATTCAGCTCATTGAAACATTGCATACGTTGCTACGATACCTCATTTTTATTGCTCCAAGTACGCAGCGTTTAAGATAAAGCACAATTTATTGCGCCACTGTCTTCGTCTCTGTTCTACAAATTTAATTCTTTCTTCCTCCTCCTTCTCACATAATCGTGCCGACTACAACTACTATTCGTGAAAAACACACGAATTTCTGTTCCCAAACTCCTTCTTTCTGTTATTTTTCAGTAACTTATTGTTTGGTGAGTAGGGGAGGCGACCTTGATTTCTAGCAAAGAACGCTTCCTTTCCACAACACAGATGAAGTTCATCCATGATATTTATCTCTCTTTGTTTTCAAGGTTGCATTGGAAACATAATTTTTCTCTCTTTTTTAATAATTGTTGCTTAATCTTTCTGCTATTATAATCAAGTTGTGGTGATAACCAAACTCTTTACAATCACATTAGAATATGCTATCTTACCGGATAGTGGTATTTTACACATTTTTTAGTTTTGTTACACTCATTTTGAACGATCTTTGCTCGATTTTTTTGTAGTATCACACTTTCTGTGACATTACACATTATTCTTACTGTTTTAGTGATGATTGTGGCATTTTACTAATTTTCTAGTTATTTTATTTTCAAGTGATTACACGTTGTTTAATATTACTTACTATTCTGATATTACACTCGCTTCAAAGTGGTATTACACACATATTTTGTGAATAATGACCCTTTATTTTTCGTTGATGTCAGGATACACATCAAACAATAAATCTGTGGATTTAGTGTTGGCAACTCTTTTATAGCTTTGAGTAACAAAATTGAAAGGTGAGAAAACCTCCAGTCAAGCAGATTCGTCCACACTTGACAGCTGCGAAAGAGCTGCCACTTCGGAATGTGTGGCTTTCATCTTGAAATCTTTCCTCAGATCTCCAACACTTTACCTGCCTCATACCACCGACTGGCTGCAATTCAAACAGGAATTCAAGCGACGTATGTAGCATGACAAAGTTATCAGATCGCACTCCTCAGGTCATCCCTCAGGTAAGCTCCTCAGGGAAATCTTAGATAATTTGAACACTCTAAAAAGAAGTCAGTGTTATGTACACGAACAAAATTTTGCATCGAATACAGCAAAAATACAGCAGCCTTGAAAGGCTTAGCTGACTTTCTATGGTACCCGTTTACATGTCATCCTTATCATGGTTTGCTGTGTTATAACAGCCCATGATTAGTGTGTGAGTGAAAATATACTCAACAAGTGTGGGTGTCAGTGAAAGTAGGTGGCGTCTCTAATAATCTCTTTTATCTTGTGAACTGATTGGATAATCAAAAGGGATACATGAAAGCTTTTGTCCAATTGAGAGGAAGGAGTTAACAGATCACTGAGTATTGAGTGAGAGAGTTTTTTGAAGCGTAATAATAGACTCCAGAGATCATTATCCTTTCAACTTGAATGATCCATTATTGTGCTCATTAAAATGGACTTTTATCTCCATGTGTGGGTGTGTGACTTCCAATACATTTTTACCTCTCATCACTGAGCACTTGCTTTCCCAGAGAAAATCACCAGTTTCAGTAGTACACGATAAAACGTCTATCAAATTCCATGCAATAAAATAATTTGGAATTGAACAGCTGACTCCGTAAGCTACTCACACATTAGACTTACTCATAAAGATTTTCTGCTTTATAAAATTTCTTGTTGTGTTCATTCAATTTAGTAATAAAAATCAATTAAATCGCTCATAAATAATAAAAATAGAAGAAGATTTGTTAAGACAAGTATTCACAAATTGAATTAATAAATTATCAAAAATAGTTTTTGCTATAAACCAGTTTGTTAATATTGAAAAATTATGTGCTTTTTGCAAAACGTCTATAGAGTTGTCATATTACGTAGTACCCTGCCATTCTATAGAAGCTATGTCATTGGATGGAGCAAAATAAGAAAATGGCATCACATAATGGCGATATTTGAAATATTTTCCTGATAGTATCGACACATTTCGATTGTAGTGCTATTGAGCTGTGTTATGTATCAGAGATACATTATTAAACAAAATTCATTTATTTTCCAGTGTGTGAGTTTCATACTAAAATTTAGTGTGCTTAAACAAAACACTACAAACAAATTAAATCCAAATTCAATTTCAAACGAAATAATTTAAAGTAATATTAACCAAATTTGTGTTTCATTTATTATTTTGTTGATGTTTGTTTTTAGGAGTCGGATCCACATCACCTATGTTTATATTGGAAACATAGGTAATGTTTTATATTTGTAAATTTGTGTTGTACACAGTATACTAAGTATGTTGTACGAGTATGCAGTACTCGTAGGCTAAGAGTGATTATTTTCGTCTCTATGAGAACAAACGTTTCAAGAACTCAGATATATCCAAACCGAACAGAATCTGCGCTGCTAGAATCCAAAGCTCTTTCAATTGACTGCCAGGTATCTGACTTTGTTCAAGAATAGAGCATTTGTAGTCATAATCCATTCATATTGAGTGCAGTAAACCATGATAAACGAACAACACTCGTTGATAATGGGAAGCAAACTTTCGATTCAATGGGGTGGGCTCCTGTATTTCATATTGAGGCGTTCATCTCACTTTTCCGCGAAATGAATGGCACAGTAATTGCTGGAAATTCGAAGTTGCTGTTGCTGGGTGATATGGGAAGAGTGGAATGTGGGATCAGCGATAATGGCTGTGATGTTTTGCAGGCTCGGCCCGCGGGACCAATTTCTCCCATCCTGTATTGCTTCGCGTGGCCAGTCCGATCAATAGAAATTGGAGTGCAATTTTGTTCGACCTTTTATGGTCAGTTTCCATCTCCGCTCGTTGAGAAGGCTGATAATTCAAAATGTCAATTTTCAACAAGACCGAATCTCTGGTCGAATTATTCGAGTTTTGCTTGTAAACAGCTTTCAGCGGCGAAAGCTCGCGCTGCTGATAATAACTTCGATGAAGAACTGAATTGAAAATTGGATTGCAATGAACTTTCAGTCGATTTGGAATTACTGAATGTCTTTCAATTGCCTGATGCAGTATCGATTTGCTGTCTCCTGTCCTACATCAAACATTGATTATCAACCGACAGTATGTGGAATTCATCTTTTCATTTCTGCATTTGAATTTTAGATAAAACTCTATTTAAAATTTAATGCTGATCTTAATTATTCTGATATATATTTACATTTTTATATTGTATGTTTGCAAAATTAGTAAATTTGTAAATATTGAATAGAATGAAATTAATATCACAATCTGTTTCATAAATACGACTTTGAAGTATCAAAATTTGACATATTTATCAAGTCATGTGAGATTAATAACTAGTACCTCTTTGAATCTCTTATTTCGAACTGTAATAGGAATTATAATCTTCATATATCTAGTTCCATTTTTATTATTGGCATGCATACAGAGACCTCCTCTTTATAACAATTTGCAATCTTTCAATTGCATCAAGTCTGGTTGGAACAATAAATACTGTAGAAGAATCAATTTAGAATGTGGGTTTAGTTTTTATAATTATGAGTAAATTTTTCCAATGGAGGGACATTTTGTAATTTCGACTCATATTAAAGGGAACTACTTAGCACATGACCATTGACAAACAAAAAGAAACAATACACAGAATGGTATTGAGACTAACCTGGCAGTTAGCATTCTGTGATTGGTCAATAACCTCATTGATTGAAAACTGATCAGTTTGACAGTAGAGATCATAAAATGACGATTTCCTTATTACTAGAAGTCTATTACATAAGATTGATTGAAACTGCTAGGAAAAATATAGTTTTGGAAAAGCTATATTCAATCAAAATATGATTGTAATACTGTTATATGTATACAGATGAGAAGAATATTTTGTCTGGAAATATAAGCAAGTTCCGTTGCTCTATAATCTATCAGGCAATCTTCCTAAATTTAGAAATTATTTTAAATTTTGAAAATATTCTTTAAGATTATTCTACATTTTTCACACTTCTCCTTTTCACACATGGTTCCATTTTCATTTTTTATCCACTTACGTTATAAAATGTATATTCAATGATTCTCAAACGAAAATCTACTCTTAAATTGGAACAATAACTTATTATGATTTTTTTCTCATTTATTTTCTCAAGTTTATTTTCTCATAAATTTAATTTTTTCCGATAATGTGGACCCACTCACCTGTCTATTGAAACTGCAATAAGAGAGAAGACAGAAGCTGCTACAGATACTCCTTGTACATAGGGCACAGTCTTGCACATCCACCAGCCAAGAACCCAAGCTGGAAAAAACAAAAAGAAACTCAGACCACAAGTAGAAACGATTGAAAACTTTTTAAATTGAACTGAATTGAATTTTTATTCTTAATAGTCAAGGGGAAATTCACGCAATATCAAAATAAAATAATAATACACAGTATTGAAATAAAGAATAAAAAATTACAACTTATTAAGAATATACCATCCAGCACAGCATCTTCTATGTCAGTGGTTCTCAAACTTATTTAGACTCTGTATCCCAAAAGGTTTCAGGTACCCCTCCTCAGTTACTGGTGCTAAGTAAACATACCCCCACTATCCCACTCAGATATAATGATAGGAGAAAGGAACGGGTACGCTATTATAATTCCAGATGCCATAGCCTATACACTTGACATCGCTACAATATAGAGATTTGTAGTGATTATAGGGTTTTTAAATTTATCTAGAGGATTGTTTATTTCTTGTTGGCTGCCGCATACCCCCTTATATTTTTGCTTACCCCCAAAGGGTTCGTGTACCACAGATTGAGAACCACTGTTCTATGCTGTATGATATCCTAACTGAGAATTCTGTACTGCAAGCTACAGTTTATGAAGTATACTTATTTGAAACTATATTTCCTATATACCCAGGAAATCAAATAAGTATACTCAACTATAGTTGGATATAATTATTTGATTTCATAATAATATTCTACGGTCTAATCAACTAGAATTACTGGTTGGAAATTATGGTTAAGTTTCGACGTCCCTGAAAGCTGTGCATGTCACTAGGGTATTGTGGCTGATGTGACCAGCTTCATATTATTACACAGTGATAATACACCATGTTTAATACTTAGTTGTGCGGTGATTGCGGTTCTACACCTGATGCTTGGGGATTGCTAACAAATTATTCAATGCCACTTGGAATGGGTTATTCAATACATCACATTTTCAAAACTAATGATTGAAAAGACTAATTTGGGTAGAAATTCCACAATTAATTTCTACTTGTTTGAATCTTTTTATTCCTTCAATTTCAAACTTCTAGTTTATTTCAGAATTGATGTGTAAGGTAGGGTAGGCCTGTACACTAAATTTTTGAAACAACAGTGGAAAAATTCGACTGTGTTAGTCCACTAGGTGTGGAAAAAAAGGTTAAATCATCTTAACTTTTCGGAAATTCTTGACGTTTCAAAAGTTTTGTCGAAGAATTGCTATACAATCAATGTCACGCAAAACCTGATGTTCATGATAAAAATTATTGTATATCAGTCAATAAGTATCGATTATAATAAACGATTGATTAAGTATCAATCAATACTTGATGGAATTATGCATAAAAATATAAGACTAAATGAATTGTGTGAATATGCATACTGCAGTACTGCACTTGTAGAAATAATAATTAAACTCTAGTTGTTTATACATTACTATGATTCCTTTAAGAAAAATAAATTCATCCCTGAAATCATCATCATCATCAACATCGCCTAATTGTAATTGGAAAATTGAAAAACAAACTAAAATGTGGACTATCTCAGTTTTGATGAGGAAGTTGAAACTCCATTTCAAGAATTTAATGCACTTTACGACTTGTTCAAGTTATGAAACAATTACCCCAGGAAAGAAGCAGCATTGAGATCCGTCTAGTTCGTTAACAGGATTTGATCATTGTAGAAGTAAGCTGGGCAATTTCATAGCTGACTCGCTCGCTTAGGAGGTGCTTGCTCTCGCCGATTCGTAGCTCAGTGGTTTGTCTTCATCGCGTGCATCTGTCTTGAACGAGTGACAGACTAAAAGCCAAGTCCCTTGAGAAAGTGGACTTTATCTGGTTCAAGCACGCCCTCTCTTCTTAATTCCCTGATTCTTCTGGTCAATATACCAACGTCTATTTGTCTTTCTCTCTCTGTCCTCAGCCAACCAAGATTTCTCTGTCTTTCTCTTCTAATCCCTTTCCTTATCTCCCTCGAGTATAACTTGTCAATAATCCGCTTCTCAACTTCTCCTCTTCCCACTCTCTTGTCTTCCTCCTCCTTCTCCTCATCCTCTTCCTCCAAACTCTCCTCGCTTCCTGAACTTCTTCATTTTTGTTCTCGGGTCAGGGCAGTCTGCTCATTGCCCTTCACTCCATTAACTGCAGATTTAGTAGCAGCGTCACAGAGAAAGCCTTGCACATAACATTGCCATATCGTATATTATAAATTATTATATATTATATAAACCATATTATATTAGATAAACTATTATGTAAACCGTATTATATTAGATACACTATGTTGTTTCATGAGTTATCCGGCCTTATAACTCTGGGTAGTCATTTCCATCGTGTAGATATTTGGTACTTTTCAGTTTTCTAATTAAACTTTTCAAATTTAAAATAGACAATTTCATAAGGGCCTGTTTCATAAAACTAAAAAGCCATATAATGTAGAAGAATCTTATGGAACTTTCTCCCGTAAACTTGTCTTGCAGTGAATATACAGTATTATATACTGTAGTGTTAGTACTGTAGTATTATATATTCAGTGTATACAGAATTATTTTGCAGGTACAGTATTATAATTTAAGTAAATCATCCGAGTACGTATTATATTTATATAGTAATGAGTGAATATTTAAGAGCTTAATAACCCAACTCGATTCATCAGTGAAAATAACAGAAAGGAATGTTAAAAATATTCACCTTCAGAATAAGATATTAGGAATAGTTTTGTTTACATGCGATGTTGCAGTTCCACTAAGATAGTAGAAGTAGATTCTAGAGGTCCAGTTCATATATTTCAAGTTTATTATAAGGCCTCAGGTTCCTCCCAAAGAATCTTGTTTTAAAATACAGATTTCCGGTATTATCTTGATACTGTCAGTAATAGAAATTATGATTGCAGATTCAATTGCTGCAGCAAGTATCATTTTTCAGATCGTTTTGGCACAGAGCTGTCAACAATGTTTCATCCACATAGAATCGAATAGATTCAACATCCAATAGAATCTGAACCGTAAAAAGATTTCGGACAATCAAATTTATCGATCAATCAGTTTTATGATCGATTGAAGTGCACATGCAATGATACTTTGAAACTAGAAATGGAGATAAAACGCCACCGCTGCCAGTATTCACCTGTTTTGTAATTCATGAGGACAGTTCGAAGTTTTACGGCACATGAGTCGCTATTTCCTAGTGTTCGATCCGTTAGTTCTGCTCTGCTCCGCATTCAACATCTTCTTCTGCATTGCCATCCGGATAAATTTGTCATATTTCATAAACGATCTCAGTTCTTGAATTATTCTTGTTTTGGCCGCATTGAAGAGATTTCGGAATTAATAAATCCATCCTAACTTTACTGTTCTCCTTTTGGGACAGTTGCAACGAAACAGTGTATTTCATTAAAATATCACTAGTTTTCTTCTCGTATTCAATAGTTTAGTGTCGACTTTTTCCACGAACTTCCAGTTAAATTATTATCTCCAGTAATAGAAAGAGGAGGCTTTTTGGCCTTGTCTGTTTTTTCGTACCAGTGACAATAACGTATTTGTACTTATCTGGTAACTTATCCATCAAATAGAAGTAGTGGTATCTAGTTGTAAACTGAGGTACAAGAACTTAATTTATTTATTCATTCAGTAATGTAAAAAAATGATACTTAACGGATGGTCCAACAGGCTTACGCCCAAAACTTGGATGAATATGCAAAAAAAAATAATAATAAATCGGCCTCATTAGATAAAGAGACTCTTTTTCTTATTGTGATTTCGGATTTTTGGAGAGCGAAAGATATCCGACAATTCTTGAGCAGAGAGGTAAAGTAGATATTGGTTCTACAAAAACCCTATGAATTCCAACGACTCTTGAACCAGATGATATCTGTGTAATAACAGTCCCTTGCAGAATTGACTCGTATGGGAGAAGTAACGATGTTATTATACCGAACTACTTCTGTTGATACTACTTCGACATAACGTTTTAAATGGAAAAACGAGTCACCACAGTTGAAATCATGGTTGAGTGGTTAGTGGCAGAGAGTATAAGCTTAGCCACGTCGAAGAAAGAAGAAATTAATATTTTATTCTATTACAAATGACTGAAAAAATCAGTCCACTTCTAACTCGTAATTTCTCAACTGAGAAGAGTAGAATGAATAGAGTAATCAGAGAGAATAGAAGTAAGATTGTTCTCTAAAGTCAAATTCTTCTTCTATACTCTCTGAGAGTAATCGAAAAGTGACATAAATTTTCCATAACTGAGCCAAAAAATAACAATATTAAAAAAGTCAAATTAAATTCATTTTCTAGAATATAGAGATGACGATAATATATTTGCAAAAAATCTTTCATTCTATTTGTATTCTAGCACTGTTGACAGCTCAAGTGGCATTCCATTAATTCAGAAAGTTTGTTGCTACTCTGTTCCAAATTGCATCTCACAGCTGAAAATCTCGATTCCGAAGAGCCCTAAATACATTATCCAAAAACATTTCGAAGATCTAAAAAAGGAGAAGATAAACAAAAGCATTCTAATAGACAAAAAATGGAATCAGCGTGTTATGTTGACCTGAAACTGAAGCTCATCTTAAAAAGGAGTTGATGACAAAAGCGATTTGGTGAAGAAACTGCAGTAGGCCTACTGAGCTGGGCAATTGCCATCAGTTGGATAAACGAACGGGAGGAACGAGGTCAACAACCTCAGTTGAAGAAGGGCTGACATGAAATAAACATTAGAAATTGTGACCTCAATAAGATGGGGGAGATATCTTGGGGGATTGACATGAGAACCGGGAATGGTTTGGAGAGATTTCCTCTCGACCCAAGTTAGCCTGGAAGTGTAGATATCACGTACAATTAATAGCCCTCTGTTTTCAAATGAAAAAAGCATTGATGCCAGACCAGAATGAGAACTTCCGGAAATAGGACACGTGGCCCCCACGTGGAGCTGGAAGGGAATTTCGGAAAGGGGAAAATTCGGCACGTGGAGGCAAGAAAATGTTCTCTCCCCAACCCGAAACTTCCACCCGTAAACAAACCCCTTCTTCCGAAAATAAACAGATATTAGATGAGCTCTAGAGATGTTAGCCCCGGAAGTGGGTGGCTGAGATTCGTGCTTTTGTCCCGTTTTCGAGTGATGGGGAGGGGGGAAGAGAGGAGAAACAGAACAAGGAACGTTCCAAAAGAGGAACGATGTCACAGACCTCGGACCTATCAGCCGACGATGCAATCTTCTTCTTTTTCAACTATGTGCACACAGAAGGAAGCAGGCCTCATGTCAAAACAAAAATAATGGACTGGAAACTCTACACGATACCCCCACCCACTCCCCCCTCCACTTAATATCACAGTTTATTGGCTCCGCTCATTTCACCATTTCCCCAAAAAACTTGATGTCATCACAAAAATATCACTCGGATCCATAAGAAACTTTATGGTAATGTTTGTGATCACGAAGTTGGATATCGAAATAGCTGATAATATAGGCTAGCAGTTAATGGAGTTTCAGATTTTTTATTATGAGGAAGTTCTTTCTTGGTCTGCCTTAAACATGATACAAGAGTAGCCTATAATGCAATCGACATTAGTGCAGCTTCTTGCCATTTTCTCTCATTGTGCTTTTGGAAATTATTATTTAGGGTTGTAAATTCAATTCATTGGAGGAAATTCAGCTCAGAATAAGACCATTGTTATGTACAAATACTTCATTGGATAAATCTTTGAATGTAGTTCAATAACTATGAACCAATCACAGTTAATAGTTATTGTAATACAAAGATATTGATTTCCTGTCAAATATGGATGCGAAGTTATTGTGACATAAGCCTTCAGGTGACGTAATTTTGTAAAAATTATGCAGTCCTGAAATCATGTTGAAGTCGGCTATAATGCTGGTTTTTTTTAAGTAGAATAATTGGAGGTAGAGGAGCTGGCATACTAAAAAGTAGTAAAGTAACTTCATCATGGTGCTACCATTCACTTTACTATATCATGTAAGTTTTCATTGAGGAGTTAACAAGATAGTTAAAACTTGCCTAAACTCTACCTTGTTTTATGTATTTGTTCCATAACAATTCCACAAAATTATTCAAACCACAATTTTCCCAATTTCAAATTTTGGGACTCTATTCCGGATAATAGGAGTGATATCTTACTCGCAACGTTTCAAGAGTTCGAAAGCGTTCGAAAGCGATCGTTAGTGTTCATGCAATGCAAAGAATGTGGATGAGTAAAATCTTTTTTGTAGAATCAAAACTTCTGCTACTGTACAAAACAAACGATATATGCTTAGTCTACGTCCATGTTATTTATAGATTTGTCTTCTCATGCCTGCAATATGTTCCGTCTTATATCGATTATCAAATTTCATGCCCATGATAGAATATAGGGTACGCGTTCCGTATTCTCCCCTGCACAATACAGGAACCGGATTATTGATGGTGGGAGGAGAGAGAGCACATAAGAGAGAGTTATAAATCAGGACCGCCTCTGCTTCGAGAGCCCTTTTGCCTATCATAACCGCAAATCAGTTGTAGCAGATCTA